>JACMZG010001913.1:33501598-33512443 GCA_018340805.1 Microvelia longipes
GCTTTAAACGTTTGGGAAAGTTATCCACATTGCCGCTAATTCTGCAGTGAAATGAGTCCCAGTTTTGATATCGGTTTTTAGTGTTCATGGTGTGGACTTCTTAAGTTTCTGTTTCATGATATCCCCAACAGAAGTTCCATGGATTTAATCAGCGCGGAATTAGAAGGCACGTACTTTTGCTCCCAAACATGATGGAAAAGTTCCTGGATCACAACGCAAATGTGCTTTTAGCAGTGTGAAGTAGCCGTCCTGTTGTAATGACAGTTGCCTCACAAATGTGCTTGACCAAGGGTATAATTACGCTTTCAAATCTCTTCTTGGTATTTCTTAGCATTCATTTTTACACCTCTTTCTACAAAAGACCAAAGGAGTTTTGCAGACCCGTTTACACCCCAAACCAGTTACAGATTTTGGAAACGACTTCGCATTACAATTGCGCGGCTTTGGTACCTTTTTTTAGCAATTGTCTATCATTCTGATTGTTGCGACAGCCTCTACCGTAAATATCTTTTCATCTGTAAACATGTCGATTTATGGCGGCCCTGTGAAGTCACTTGAACTTATCTACATTTTCCATCGATTTTTTCATCACTGCGGAGTTAGGTGTTTGTGCTGTTGCATATTTGTTAGTAAAGCCCTAGATCCTTTTCAAATTTTTGTCAAAGAAGTTTCGGTTGTATTCATTGATTTTTGCTAGAACTTGCTTCGAATTGTTACATTGCGCTTAATGCGTTTGTCTGATGCGTTCCGTATGGTTTTTGTAGTGTAGTGACTTTTCTGCCTCTTCCAGACGGTCTGCATAGTTCTAAGCTCTGCAACTCTTTATTTGCCGCGAGACTGTTCGCATTGTGGATCTTGTCAGCAGTTTTCTATAGCTGACTGTACTTTCTTTGTTTGTTATAATTTCAATTAGCAGTCCGTGAGGATTAGGTTTCATTTTATAAAGTATTATTACAAATAAGTAATCTATATTTATAAACGATTTCATCAATAAGGATTAAAATTACATTAATTAAACTTCATATCGTAGTTCAACCAGTGATGAGACCTGTTCAAAAATATGCAATAAGTTAAAAGCACCTGTATATGTCGAACTTTTCCCAGTATAGCTAAGATGTCATTATCTACTAGGTCAATGTTCAACCCCCCACTAACGACAGCACGTGCACTTGCATTCATTCGGTTCTATTATGATTTCGCACGACAAAAAAAACAATTTCATCGAATTGTTGATTTCTGTTTTGTGCCCTTCTCAACAACCCCGCATAGGATTAATACAAACAAATTGAACTCCGGTTGCCACCGTAAACGTTTATTAAGATAATAAAAAAAAACTTTCGAAGTCAAATTCCATACTACTTTTACAAATTATTTTTTTGAGTTATTTATCCTACTGCCGTCAAAACAAGAATCAATGAAAAAGCTCCCACAAGTGGCCATTCTTGGGTCTATTTTGACAGTGTTCTCGGTACGCATACGAATTTTAAATTTTACGCTATAAATTCGAGCATAATTAACGTAACTCATGATGTGGAGCATAATATAATTTAAAATTTATGTATTTCTGTCACTAAATTATTGTCGTTGACAGTTTTTCGTTAACCAAATGAAATATCTTTTTTCCACTGTGAGTTATTTTACGTCTAAATATTTTCTCTCGCTGCATCCGATAAATTCAATAATAATAGATGTTAGTAAGTAGCGTTTTGTTTTTCGCTTATAATTTTTAAAAAATTGGTTTTTTAAATTCTGCCAGCTCTTTCTCGATATCTGCTTTTAACCAGAATTTGAAAACTTGCGACGATGTAGATCCTGTGAACCGATTGTACAAGCTCGTTTTTGGGTTCCCGTGTTGGGCGATGTATGTTTACCTATTTTTTTTGGGGATTGATTGGGGCAACATTTTCTAGATGTCCCTTCGTTCCTTTGCCTTTAGCTGCGAATCATATGACTTTGATGTCGACTGATGTTGGCTGACCTTTAATTATGAGTCAGTTTGACCTATTTTTATCACAAATATTGCTGATAGGTAATTATTCTTTGGTTTATCTTATTACTATATAGTACATTCTTATTATAATATAGTATATTTCTATTATAAATATGTATTAGTATTTTACTACTATATGATGGAACACAGTAAAATAGTGTTATCATCTGCACGCACCATATGCAATAATGATCTTAACCATCACTATCAATAATATAATAATGATACAATAATTACAACCCTACTAATATGATCAGAATAATTAATTATAATGAATAATAATAATAATGGTAATAATTCAGCATAGTTAATTCTTCTATATTTTGCTTTATTATCTACTTGTACTTTGCTTTTATATATTCGTAATTTTGATCACAATAATATAATAATTTGATCATAATAATAATAATATAATGGTAGTAATTAAGCCATCGCTATATTTAATAATTTACTTCATTATATTCTACTTGTACTTTTACTCTTATAATATTAATTTAATATGTTATTACTTACTTTTTTAAATTTTTTTTATATTTTCATTCGTTTATAAATGATATATTTTGGTATCGAGATATAACAGCCACTGTGATATCCTTGCTGAGTATGGCTAGAGGGAGCGCATGCGGCAAGGGGGCCCCTAGCGCCAGGACATGGTTTTGTTGCGCTATGGACATGGGGGGATGACTTCGTGGTTGTCATGGAAAGGGGGATGTTGGCTTCTGGAAATGGGGATTGACTGCATGTTGCCAGGAACGGGGGATTGACCCCTAGCGCACCAGGACATGGTCTAGAAATCCCGGAAATGGGATTCTGAGAAATGTCCGTGTGCTACCCCCCCCCCCTACCCTAGAAATCCGGAAATTCTAAAATGTCCCCGTGTGCTACCCCCCCCCTAGGCACCAGGGCTGGGAAAGCTCATTATAGTAAAATTGAAATAGCGCGCAACCAAGGGTGGTACAGTGACAAAAAAGGGTGCGTTGTGTCGTCTCGACTTGCCGCATCTATGTGACTGATGTCGCGGTTGCGGGAATTTTTGCGGATTTTTTAAAGAATTTTTGAAAAATTTCGAAAAATAAAATTTGAGATATTTGAAAAATTTTTTTTTGAAAAATATGAGAAAAATATGAGGAATGCCATGGTGACTATGAAAATTTTTTATTATGAAAATTGGTGACGATATAAGGTTCCAAAGTTCCTGTTTAGACTTTCTCATGTTTTTGAGCAACTTTGAATGAGAATTTTTGAAAATGATTATTTTTACGTAATGTAATATTTTAATTAGATGAAATATGGAAAGAAAATTTATAAAAAATTGCAATTGCATGGCGGGCATGCATTTAAAAAATGTATTAAAAGAAAATTTTAAAAAGTGAAAATATTTTTGAATTAATTTTATGACAACTTTATTATAATTAGAAAATCTAAGAAAACAAACAACTTTATTAAAATTTAGAAAACTTTATTTATAAAACTTTTACATATTAAAAAGGTATAAGACATGCTCACAACATGCATGAAGCATGCACATGTCAAGTTAATAATGAAAAAATTCAAAATAACAAATTTCAAAATAACAAATTTTATTTTAATAAATATATACACATTTCTTCTGATTTTCTTTCTGACCATTCATGAGGCTGGATCAATTGATGGTTTTATGAGAAAAAGTATTTATTTGATTTTATAATGCCCATAAGGTACACTTTCATTTTTACCCAACCAGTACCTCTTATCATCACTGTTACTTAATCCCACTTTCTTAGTTTTTATACTAAACAGTTGATGATTTTTTGAGACAATTCTAAATTGCTCAACTAATACCCTCTCATTATTGTAACAGTCAACATATGCCTGATGATTGAGCCCACTATTTTTCAATGATACCCCTTTCGCTTTCATGTTTCTTTCTCACCAAGCAAGCTGTAGCATTTAGCCTGAGGAATATCCATTCTATATATTTCATTCCCTTATTCTCATCCTTAAACTTCCCGATGACAGAATTCAGAGCATTACTATAGAGGGGATGATCTTTACTATAGTTTGACGTATCCAATAATCCATCTTCTTTCATCAATGTTGTAATTTTTTCTAAACTTATATCCACTAATTCCAGAAAAAAGCTGTCAGTATCGCCAGCTACAATATTAATCGTACAGTTTTGTTCTTTCTATACTTTTCGAGCTCAATGTACTGTAGCTGGTACATTCGTAATTTGCTCAAGTCCAGTACAGTTTGCCCTATATAGCTTGGTCGATCTAAACATACTGACTCTTTATTCATCAAAGCCGCTATCAAATCATCATCTATCTTGATTGATTTCCGGAAACTGGGTTTAGATGTATATGTCACCAGCTTTTTAGCAGTATTACATAATCGTAAATCCATTCTCTTCTTAAGGTTCTCCACTGATTTCCCATACAAACTGTTATTAAGCAGCTTGTAGTAATTTTTATCGAGGTCATTTTTACATTCTGCTCTTAATGCAGTGTTGTTGCAATGTAATTTTCAAATATCCGAGCTTGAGTAAACTTTACCGCTCTATGAACCATTGTGACTTTAACTCCCAACATCATATACATTTGTAGAAGCTTCCAATGCAATACATAATTATTCTTTGGGTGATGTGTTAACATTAGCTTTTGACTTTACTACCTGGAACTTGCTGATGTTCTGCCGCTACAGGTAGATCATTCAGATAATCTTGAATTTCGGTGGGATTATCATATCTACTTCCATTGTATATCCGTATGACAAGCATCCAAGTCTAGTGTTTTACATTCCTCTAATATCAAGTCCAAACCAGTATGTACCCACTCAAAGTCTTTAAATGGTAGTTTTTGACTAAGAGCCCATCCATAGAGATTGTTAATATCAATATATAACAAATCTGTGTTTTCACTAGTGGCGACATGATGTTTATTAATAAATGTCAGTCCACCTCTTATTCCTCCTTCGAAAAAGGTGTACATATCGTTATCCAACAATAGCTCTACCGGTTCATTCAATGACAACAAGGCTGATGCCCAGCTCATACCTGGTATTCCAAAGAAATTCAATGGTTCCAATTTGTTGTGTGATAAAGATTTTAATCTAAACTGTTGGAAAAGTCTGCCAATAAATATACGTCTAGTTTCAAATAAACCAACATATAGTCCAAAAGTGACTTGCAATCAGTTATTTCCCACATTTCCAAGGCATTTCCATACTCTTCATCTGTAATTCCTTCCCATTTTGGTGGCATTTGTGTTGTTTCAACCAGAACTTGCAAACTGGTTGCATAATTGTATGGGAATATCCCCTTTGACGATGTAATTCTTCTATCTTTTAAACTCGTTTAACGTCAAAGGTGTCTCTTTTAAGGACTGTACTGCTGAATTGAGTGATGAGTTTATGAACTGATAAGAGTCTATAAACTTGATTGTTGCCATTTCTTTTCATGTACTATTAAACAAAGAAACTTTTCCGTTGTTGTTGGAATACAACTTAGATTCCATTGTGAAAATTTACTTAATCCATATTTCAAAATATGATGCAAATCATATCCCCGTAAATTATGAAATACAACAGGTAGTTGCATTTTTACACTTCTGCTTAAATTACATTTTGAACATGCGGCTCCCAATACTGACCGGTAAAGTGATCATGATCACGAACTGGAGCGGATATTGTTTTCTTACACAAATAACAATGTGTGGCTGCTTGAAACGATAATTCTTGCGATCTTGATATTATCATTCTCTTATTTCCATTTTGCTCATAGTATGGTGTCACTACAATCGATTGATTTCCTGGATTTCTTTAAGGAAATTATATACACAATCATCTCCAATAAATTGCTTATATGTTGTTTTGTTGGTAAAGTTATTCACTAACAACATTCCTGCTGAAACCGGCATATGTTTTTGAAAATGTACGTCATCAGATGGAAGAACTGATTCAAAATCAGCATATATTACGAATGGAGGCGTGATAAAACTTTGAGAAATCGTAAACTCCAAGTTTTTCTCCAACGGCATAGTATATAGAGTTGTACCGGTTTGGACTTTATCACAAATAATGACATGTTTGTCGAATGCTAATTTAAGCCTAAAGCCATTTAAACAATTTGAGCACCAATGAGATTGGATTCGTACACCAGCTCGTTTGACATCCCTATTCATCAGTCTGTTTAAATTCATAACGGCGGTGTAATGGTACTTACTGCCATCCTCTAGCAACAATAAATATATTACATTTTCAGCATCAACTTTTGATTTGCGAATAATATCAAGATTGGGATGTTTAAATACTTCTTGATCTCTATCTTCTACATCCTCAGAATTCCACGAAAGGACATTGATTGCATATCCTGGATTTTTCTTTCAAATTTATTAATATTATCCAATCTCATTGGCATGTCCGATTCATCATACTCTAGCTCAGACATGTATTTCTATATAATTCCTTCCATCAATCTCATTTTTTTAATAATTGCCAGAATGCTGTAAATAAAGCATTTATTGTCAGTGTTCTTGATATTCACAATAGCTTTTTCTTTTTCAGATTCGCCGGTGTTGGGATGTAACTATGTCCAGAAAGTCTACTGATATTTTCAATCTTGGTTATTTTGAAATTAACTTCCAAAACCCTGTTCAATATCCAGCTAGATCCGAGCTCGCTCATGATGTAATTTTTTCATTTAATTGCTTAATTCCCTCTTCGAAAAAATTTTCACTTAGACGAATAGCCCTATTTGATACTCTCCAAGTTTTTATCTCTCCATCTTTTAAAAATTCAACATTTATACCAAATTGAATTTTTACTTCCTTTAATTCTTCAATAATCTTTATCAGCTGAACAATCAAATTTTCAGTTAATACAATTTTATTTATGTTCCACCTCGAAATATCAATTTTTATTATTTGATGGCAACGATATAAATCTCTTTCAATGACTACATCGCTATCTTCAATATCAGATTTAAAGCTCCACCAAATTGAATATTATTGCATCATCAATGAATTCTTGACAAACAATGTCTTCTTCATTCATTTCTTCGACGATATTATAATCAGTCCAATCTTCAGATGTAGTTCCCTGTTCATTATTGCTTGTTTCTGGTAAAATATTGATAGCTTCTTCCGGTTCCACCATGATTTCTTCATCTTCCGAAATTTCCATAACTTCTACCGGTTCTAACCTAATTCTTTTATTCGGAACGTCTGCTTGTATTTAAATTACTATTTAAAATTGATTTTAATAATTGCTTTTTATTTTTGGTAAAGCTGCTTAGGTGGTCTCTATGTATTTATAAAATTTATGTAATCTCCTAATCCTAACAGATTACAATTTGGGCATATAAAATACTTTTCTCATAAAACCATTGGCCATAGTATGTTTCCATAATACTATGGCAGTCACCATTGTGACTTGCACTCGCACAAGTTTTTGTAAAAGAACATTTTCCTAAAATAATTATGATTTTAATAGAATATTTAATTTAATATATAATATATTAAATGATAATTTTAATATAAAATAATTTATGATAATAAATTTTTTTAATAACATTTTTTTTTTTAATTAAAAATTTATTATGAAGAAGAAATATTGCTTTTATGAAGAAGAAGCTTTTAGAAGAAGAAATATATGCTTTTATGAAGAAGAAATATTATGCTTTTATGAAGAAGAAAATGCTTTTATGAGAAGAATATATGCTTTATGAAGAAGAATAATGAAATTTATGCTTTAAGAAGAAATATATATGAGAAGATATATGCTTTTATGAAGAGAAATAGAGAAATATATGCTTTTATGAAGAAGAATATATGCTTTTATTATATGTATGAAATATATGCTTTTTATGCCATGTTCCTATAATCAAGTATATTTTTTTTTTAAATGAAAAAAATGTTATTAAAATTTTATTATCATTTTAATTTATTTTTTATATTAAAAATTTATTTCATTTTAATATTATAATTATTTTTATAAATTTCATCATAATTATTTTAGGGAAAATGTTCTTTTTTACAAAACTATTGTGCGAGTGCAAGTCACAATGGTGACTGCCATAGTATCATGGAAACATACTATGGCCAATGGTTTTATGAGAAAAAGTATTTTATATGCCCAAATTGTAATCTGTTAGGATTAGGAGATACATAAATTTTTATAATATACATAGAGACCACTAAGCAGCTTTACCAAAAATAAAAAGCAATTATTAAAATCAATTTTAAATAGCAATTTAAATAGACAAGACGTTCCGAATAAAAGAATTAGGTTAGAACCGGTAGAAGTTATGAAATTTCGGAAGATGAAGAAATCATGGTGGAACCGGAAAGCTATCAATATTTTACCAGAAACAAGCAATAATGAACAGGGAACTACATCTGAAGATTGGACTGATTATAATATCGTCGAAGAATTGAATGAAGAAGACATTGTTTGTCAAGAATTTTGATGATGCAATAATATTCAATTTGGTGGAGCTTTAAATCTGGATATTGAAGATAGCGATGTAGTCATTGAAAGAGATTTATATCGTTGCCATCAAATAATAAAAATTGATATTCGAGGTGGAACATAATAAAATTGTATTAACTGAAAATTTGATTGTTCAGCTTATAAAGATTATTGAAGAATTAAAGGAAGTAAAATTCAATTTGGTATAAATGTTGAATTTTTAAAAGATGGAGAGATAAAACTTGGAGAGTATCAAATAGGGCTATTCGTCTAAGTGAAAATTTTTTCGAAGAGGGAATTAAGCAATTAAATGAAAAAATTAACCATCATGAGCGAGCTCGGATTAGCTGGATATTGAACAGGGTTTTGGAAGTTAATTTCAAAATAACCAAGATTGAAAATATCAGTAGACTTTCTGGACATAGTTACATCCCAACACCAGCGAATCTGAAAAGAAAAGAGCTATTGTAATATCAAGAACACTGACAATAAATGCTTTATTTACAGCATTCTGGCAATTATTTAAGAAAATGAGATTGATAGAAGGAATAGAAAATAGAGTACGTAATTAGAAACTACATGTCTGAGCTAGAGTATGATGAATCGGACATGCCAATGAGGTTGGATAATATTAATAAATTTGAAAGAAAAAATCCAGGATATGCAATCAATGTCCTTTCGTGGAATTCGAGGATGTAGAAGATAGAGATCAGAAGTATTTAAACATCCCAATCTTGATATTATTTCGCAAAAAAAGTGGTTGATGCTGAAAATGTAATTATTTATTGTTGCTAGAGGATGGCAGTAAGTACCATTACACCGCCGTTATGAATTTAAACAGACTGATGAATAGAGATGTCAAACGAGCTTGTGTACGAATCCAATCTCATTGGTGCTCAAATTGTTTAAATGGCTTTAAATAAATTAGCATTCGACAAACATGTCATTATTGTGATAAAGTCCAAACCGGTACAACTCTATATATATGCCGTTGGAGAAAAACTTGGAGTTTACGGATTTCTCAAAAAGTTTATCACGCCTCCATTCGTAATATATGCTGATTTTTGAATCAGTTCTTCCATCTGATGACGTACATTTTCAAAAACATATGCCGGTCAGCAGGAATGTTGTTAGTGAATAACTTTCCAACACAAAACAACATAAGCAATTTATTGGAGATGATTGTGTATATAATTTCCTTAAAGAAATCCAGGAAATCAATCAGATTGTAGTGACACCATACTATGGAGCAAAATGGAAATAAGAGAATGATAATATCAAGATCGCAAGAATTATCGTTTCAAGCAGCACACATTGTTATTTGTGTAAGAAACAATATCCGCTCCAGTTCGTGATCATGATCACTTTACCGGTCAGTATTTGGGAGCTGCATGTTCAAAATGTAATTTAAACAGAAGTGTAAAAATGCAACTACCTGTTGTATTTCATAATTTACGGGATATGATTTGCATCATATTTTGAAATATGGATTAAGTAAATTTTCACAATGGAATCTAAGTTGTATTCCAACAACAACGGAAAAGTTTCTTTGTTTAATGTAGTCATGAAAGAAAATGGCAACAATCAAGTTTATAGACTCTTATCAGTTCATAAACTCATCACTCAATTCAGCAGTACAGTCCTTAAAGAGACACCTTTGACGTTAAACGAGTTTAAAAGATAGAAGAATTACATCGTCAAAGGGGATATTCCCATACAATTATGCAACAGTTTGCAAGTTCTGGTTGAAACAACACAAATGCCACCAAAATGGGAAGGAATTACAGATGAAGAGTATGGAAATGCCTTGGAAATGTGGGAAATAACTGATTGCAAGTCACTTTTGGACTAATTGTTGGTTTATTTGAAACTAGACGTATATTTATTGGCAGACTTTTTCCAACAGTTTAGATTAAAATCTTTATCACACAACAAATTGGAACATTGAATTTCTTTGAATACCAGGTATGAGCTGGGCATCAGCCTTGTTGTCATGAATGAACCGGTAGAGCTATTGTTGGATAACGATATGTACACCTTTTTCGAAGGAGGAATAAGAGGTGGACTGACATTTATTAATAAACATCATGTCGCCACTAGTGAAAACACAGATTTGTTATATATTGATATTAACAATCTCTATGGATGGGCTCTTAGTCAAAAACTACCATTTAAAGACTTTGAGTGGGTACATACTGGTTTGGACTTGATATTAGAGGAATGTAAAACACTAGACTTGGATGCTTGTCATACGGATATACAATGGAAGTAGATATGATAATCCACCGGAAATTCAAGATTATCTGAATGATCTACCTGTAGCGGCGAACATCAGCAAGTTCCAGGTAGTAAATCAAAAAGCTAATGTTAACACATCACCCAAAGATAATATATGTATTGCATTGGAC
>JACMZG010001913.1:33512524-33564276 GCA_018340805.1 Microvelia longipes
TTGTTAATAAAAAGTGTAATGGCTGGAACCAGTCTCAATTTTTCTAAATACCTTCCTGAACAAGGATCTGTAATTCTGCCGACTCGTATCGGATGGTGTCCCAGGCAGAACGCACTTTTACATGTAAAATTACCACTGAAGTTAATAAAAAAGTGTAATGGCTGGAAACGGGTTAATTTTTCGTAAATACTTCCCTGAACAAGGATTGCAATTATGCCGACTCGTGTCGATGGTGTCCCAGGCAGAACCTTTGACCCCTAAGTGCGTTCGCCTGGGACACCCATCCGATACGAGTCGGCAGAATTGCAGATCCTTTGTCAGGAAGGTATTTACGAAAAATTGAGACCGGTTCAGCCATTACACTTTTTATTAACAAAACACCCTGGGCTCTGGACTATTCATACCGATATAAATGACTCAACGACATTCTCAAAATAATTATAAAATGCGGATGACTGTTTTGATCATTTTGAAAATCGGCAACATGATTGTAAACATACAAGAACAACCATGTTCTTAGTTTAATCTTCTTTTCAGCTTAATCTCATTTTATATAAAATGACATGAATACGTGTCAAAAAACATTAAAAAAAATTATAATTATACATGTTTTTATTTAAAATAAACACAATGTTTGCAAAGAATTCCGAAACCGGGCTGAAACCACTTTTCAGGCGTTTTAAGGCCTCCTGAGTGGTTTTCTCAAAGTTGTCTGTTTGTGTGTGTGTGTTATCATCGAAGTGCCCAGTGCATTTATGCTATAGAGAGTTAACATTTTAAATAAAAATCGGTCTACCGCTGTAGTTGTGCTATTCGGATTTTTTTTTATTTATTTTGTCATTAACCTGCATTAATGACATCGAAAAATAAGAAATCATAAAACAAGGAAAATGATGTGATGGGATTGAAATATGGCACGCATGTGACTACGTATATGACTAACATATGTGCTTAGTTTCATCTTCCTATCAGCATTAGTTCAGTTTTTATGGAATGATTTGTGTACGTTTTTTTTTAAAAAAATGGGAAATTGTCCAATTGTGTTGAAATTTGGTAAAAGTCTACATTATAACCTTGTAAATAAGTACAAATTTCGTTTTAATACAACAAGTATATCTATGATTTTTGATGGATTATAAAAGTTAAGGAGCATTGAGCGTAGTCAGTCCTTTGTGGGTGACCGCTGAGAATGATACGGATACATTTACTATCTGAAGACGAGCAAAGCGAGTCCAAAGGCATGTTGCAGTATAGATTTGGCGAACTATATTTGTGAGGACAAGCGAAGCGAGTCCGAAGCAGGATGGATGAGCGTAGCGAATCCGATGTAATGAGGAAAAGTTTCAAGGTGCCCCGTACCCGATCGTATGTAATATTTTGTTTTTTTTTAAGTTACTCACGAGTCTTGATCGGAGAGTTTAAATAAACCCCAGTCAAAAAAAATCTTTATCAGGTCATTATTTTTATCAAATTCGCTAGAGATATCAAAATTTAGTGCGATATTAATAAATGAGAGGTTACAATGTTTATTAGTTTAAATGATTGATTCAAGCAATTAAAGTGGAATACACATATTTTGTTTTCAATGTATATTTCTTATAATTTTTGCTGCAACAGATACTAGAAATGAGATGTTAGTAAGGGTCTGACTGTTCTAACGAAATCTTTTTAAAGTATGACTCTTTAGATTTATTTTCTATGTGAAATATGGCAAGTAAAGTACTTATTAAGTTCTTCATATCAATATGTAAGTCAAACTTAGTTTTTCAATTTATAATTTTTAAAGCATGCGACTAAAATATAGAACTAAAGTTCATAGCTCCAAAGGCCATTTCCACTGCTCGTTTCATTACTTTTCCTCGTTTAATCCGCAGGTATACAGGAAAAGTATTGTGTTTGCACTACAAATACGAAACCGAGATTTCATCTATCCGTCTAAGGTGTTTTTAGGACCTTCAAGGCGATTTTCTAAAAGTTTTCTATTAT
The DNA here is from genome assembly GCA_018340805.1 of Microvelia longipes. Taxonomy (NCBI): domain Eukaryota; kingdom Metazoa; phylum Arthropoda; class Insecta; order Hemiptera; family Veliidae; genus Microvelia; species Microvelia longipes. Next base: position 33,514,511 of record JACMZG010001913.1, read on the forward strand.
TTATGTGTGCTTGAGTCTGTCACTTATTCATTGTAGCTCTCAAGCTACAATGAAAATACTCTAGAGTATTTATGCTAGAGAGTTGAAACTCTAGCAATAAAAAAGGTTTGACCTCTGTCTCAAATGAAATAAACCGTTTTTTTTAACGTTTTCTTTCGCACCTCACCGGCACTGATGATGGCTGTTTAGAGTTGAAAGCCGGCTATGTAAATAAATTTTATTTGCATATAATTTATTTTTATATTTTATAATAATTATTTATTACATAAATAAATTTAGTAGAGAGACTGCTGTTTATATTTATTTATTTAAAAAAGGTTTAGTTGTGGTATCCTAGAAATATTTGTATGACATCATGATCCCGCAATAATACAGTACAGAAAATACGAAGTACATAAAAAAACGCTTGTAGACTTATATAATAACAACATTTGTGCTAGGTATCATCTTAGTAATAATGATAAGGTGGAGAGGCAAAGACCTCCAGGCAAATAGGCCACGTTGTTGGGCTCTTCTTGCCAGAAGTATCATCTTATTATGGATTCATATTATCAGTCGTCAGTTCATTTTTTATCAAATTACTTGTCTTCTTTTTTTTTTTAAAAAATGCTATAAATCAAGAAATGATATAATTGACTTGAAATGTAATGCAAGAGTATACTTTTACGTAGCAAATAAATATACCAACTTTTTTTTAAAAACTTAGTTTTGTTTTGGTACGGAAAGTTTATTAACGGGTCTTTGAATCACGAAAGTTAAGCAGCATCGAGAAAGGTCAATGCCTGGATGGGTGACCGCTGGGAGCTACACGAATATATTTACGGTGTGGACGAAAGAAGCAAATCTGAAGTTATCCTGCGAGATAAATTTGGTATTTTTTTGTTCTAAGATCAAGCAAAGGAAGTCGAAGTTATATAGATGAGCGTAGCGAATCCGATGTGATATGGAAAAATTACGATATACCCCTGTTTTTAAATATGATAAATATGGTAACCTATTTTACCTAGTCATGAAAAATTATTTTGATAATGTTCGCCATTTGGAAGGTATTCAAAATTTTAATTTTTAACTGATTTTTGACCATTAACGAATCGTCTGAGTGTGAAACATATTATGGTAGTAGTCATAGCTATTTAACGTTAAGTTAGTGAGTTATTGGCGAACATAAAAATTTATTGCAAGGACACTAAAGTTATATGAAAAGTTTGTTTACATCAGCGTGATGTTTTACAGCATAAAATTTAAATTATTTCATTATATGATGTATTGGTAAAATGCAGTGCTACTATTCTTATAAAGGAATAAACTAATTAAAACTTGGACGGCGAAGTATGATAACAGGTTGTTAATGTATATGTAAACATAATACAAAAGCATTATTTTTATTATTAACATGCTTGTACAATATTGTATTGTTTTACAAAACTTAAATATACTACTAAAAACATTTTAAAGCCTGGCCGTGGACCGACGCTTGAGTTGCTTTCATTATTTTGTATATTAATAAGGAAATCCATTTTCAATATCACAAATAATTAATTAGAAATACATGCAAAATTTAATTATAAATAAAGTCTAAAATAATATAAAATCATAAAACAATGTTTAAAACTTAATTTTAATTTACCTATTAATCTGCATAATTAGCCAAATAAAAATGTATAACAAAAATAATTAATATTTATAGTTTTATATTAATAACCAATTTATTATTATCTTTAATTGATATCTTACTATATTATATTTGATTATTAATTATTCTTTATATATATATATATATATATATATATATATAATATATATATATATATATATATATATATATAAACACATATACATACACATACACATTCACACACATATACATATACATACACTTACCTATTCATGCCTATACAAACAAATATGACTATAAGTATAATTTCATACAGAAATTTCTCTTTTAAACTGAGATTTAGGGTTTAATTAAATTATGCATACTCTAATTACACAATACTTACAAAAGTAATATACATTAAGTCATGCGTTACTATTTATTTTATTTGAACGAGTTTTTAATGATTAAACTTAGCTAATTATCAGATTGTTTGATTCAATTATATTCTGTCATTATAAGGTGTTAATAAAATATATAATCCTGTCATTATATCTCCAAGCAGTTTAATACAAAAGTATAAACCGTATTATTTGATTGACTGCCTATCTACTATATTATTTGTCTAACCTTTAATTAACCCAAGGCTATAACACACTAGATATTTGGTTACCTAATATTTCTTTGGTTGAGAGTAGCGAGTCTTATATAGTATCACTTTAAGCTTGGGGTATCATGACATTCTAAGAAAAAACGAAGTGAGTACCAAAGTTGTCACGAGGTACGCTGTACCTAGTTTTTTTATATTCTGAGGACGAACAAAGCGAATCTTTTATTGTAAAGAAAAGTTCAGAGGGTTATTTTTTAAATTTCTAAAATGAATTCTTTGTGTTTAGGTTGCATCATATGTTTCGAAAAAGCATCAAGTTATATTTCAGCCAACAATTTGAGAAACTGTCCGCAAGTAAAGTAAGTCCAATGCTCCTTAAGTGAGCTCTCCTTGAGTGCGTGCGCATAAACTGTTTTTACACGAATGATTTGAAATATAGGAATTCAAAATCAATATATTCAATAATATTATTGAGTTTACATTAAATTTACTCAAATAATCAACTCTCATATAATACAATTATAAAAACTTAAATAGGCACGAGGAAGATGTAATTAATAAGTGTCTGTAAAAAGTCTCCAAAAACGATCTCATTCTTTAATATTTGATTTCAGGCCTCGAAATGCAACAGAAGTTGGAAAATGTATTGTATTGGAATGGCACAGACTTGAGAATATTATCTATAGTTCAAACCAAATACCTTCCAGCAATGAGTGTTTGGTATGGCTTGTTTTTTCATTTGTTTGTAACCAATTGCATGTAATGCCAAATTATACATTAAAAAAGTTTAATAAATACAACGGTTAATTTATTATTTAAAGAATTTAATCTAAGCTGAAGTCCAATTCTTAGCACCTTAGCATTAGCACCTTTTCTATTAAGGTTAAAGAATCTAGTTTCAACTAACTGTTAAATCATTCGTGTATAGGTTATAACAAATATCCGAACGCTTCTTGTATACGTCGTGACAAATACCCGATCCTTTATTGTAAACGTTGTGACAAAATATCCGATCTTTTTGCATACGCTGTGACAAATATCCACTCTCTTCTTGTATACGTAGTGACAAATATCCTATCTCTTCTTGTATACGTTGTGACAAATATTAGCTCTCTTCTTGTATACGTTGTGACAAATATCCGCTCTCTTCTTGTATACGTTGTGACAAATATCCTATCTCTTCTTGTATACGTTGTGACAAATACTAGCTCTCTTCTTGTATACGTTGTGACAAATATCCTATCTCTTCTTGTATATGTTTTGACAAATATCTGATCCTTTATTATATAAGTTATACCAAATATTCGATCTCTTCTTGAATACGGCTAAACAAAAATTCTAAAAGATTGTAAGAATAAGACTTCATGTCTAAATAAGGCAAGAATATGATGATAATTTGACTAAAGTCTTATATTGTATTTTAAATATAAAACATCTCAAATACTGTACTAGATGTTAGTTATCAGAGCAAGCTTGCTGAGACGGTCTTCATAAGGCTCGTCATGCTTATGGACATAAGTTTTTTTGTAATACAATTTAATTCAATTCGTAGGGGTTGAAAGCCATTTACATCTTCGGTGGTTAAACCCTACCCGTCTCTGTTTTGTTACCGTGTTTAATATTTATATAATGTAACTCACTGTTTTGTCACTAGTATTGAACCTTAAATAGTAAAATTACTTAATCCAATTTGGATTCGGGAGAAAATCCCATAAGCGATCTAAGGTACAACTTTCATCTACAGCTGCGAATAAATGTTTGCTCCAGGTGGCTGTTTTATAAAGGATTTTAAAATTCGCCACTAAACTTTCTGGGAAAATTCTCACTTTACTAAGCTACAATGATAATGCTATTTATTTTACCGCTCAATAATTAACTTTTGTATTTCCTATATGGATTGGGAAGCTTTGTAACCTCAACAAACATTACAGCATAACCCATGATTCCAAGTTTAAGAACAGTTAGTTTCTGTTTATTTGTAGATATGTATTGATTGTAGCTTAAAGTAAAAGATGTCATTTTTCATTTTACTTTTATTTATTTAAACCGTAGGGGAAAGGGAAACAAAGGGGGAAACAATAAAGGAAAACTATGTGTTTCCCAGTAAAAATTCGAAACTGGGGTGTGAACTAAATTATCCATTTTAGGTGGTTTTAGGGCCTTCTGAATAATTTTTACCAAGTTATCTGTCCATATGAGTGTCTCATCATTCTAGGTCCTAGTGTGTTTATGCTAGAGAATTAAAACTTTGATCCTTTAGAGAAAAACAAGTAAATAAGTGAGACGCATAGCGGTCAGTGTTTTATAATCAGTAATATAGACGCATTACTCTTAATTGGACAGCATGTTTATTTAATAACTCTAGCATTTATAGCATTTAGTTTACATTTTTCAAACAGCTCAACAAAAATTTCCGTACGTTTTACAGCCCTGAATAGTACTTATGTAAGAGAGAGTGGGGGAATCTTTATTAGGACCTGCGCAGTACCCCGCTCCACTACTAAGCTATAAGAACCCTGCCGTGTAGTAACCGTATGAAAAAACAACACAACCTGGTGGAAAACTTAATTCGTATATGCAGAAAAAAGGTTAGGTAGGGACGTTATCTAGAAAATTTTCAGGTAAAGAAGGTATATATTTTTATACAGAACACAATCTTGTAAAATATATTGTTTATTATAGCAGTATTGCAAGTGTGGCGTATTAGAGGTGGTACTCGATCCTTTAGGCATCCATGTGTCAAACGTGTAAAAATTTTTAATCCTGCAAAAACTACATCTCTTCTCCTAGAAAGATGATTGGGTGTAGATCGAGCAATTTATACCCGACAGGATGTATTGCATCATCTTATCAAAAATAGCCACAAATAAACTTATTTTAAGACCAACATAAGTTGCTTTTGATGACGATACTCTCAGAAGATAAATTTTGTTTGTTTGACATTTATAGGGCTTTAATAAATACTTACAACTATTTGTTGTATCGATGAGGATACAAGCGAAGTGTAAATACGGATTCAACTCGATAATTACATGGTCTCAGAATGGTGGATTGACACCGCATCGAATAAAAGCTGAAACAACAGGGCCCCACATTAATCCTCCATCTTTCAGTTCAAGTTCAAATCGAACTTCTACAGCAGCAGCTATAAACGCTTCCGCCCAAAATTCACCAGAAAAAGAAGTACCAATTTCTACAACTCCAAAACTTTCAGAACCTTGTTTAATACCAAATAATCATACAAACAGTGCGTTTGCTAGAAAGATACTTTCGTATTTAAACGAATATAACGAAACGGAACAGAAATTTATAAGAAAATATGTATACAGGATGTTTAGAGATAAGAAATTTCCTATAGACAATCCTGAATGAAGAAATCAACCACTTAGGAAGGTAATCGTAATGAAAAATCAAGTATGACTGAAAACTCTCTTAATTGTTAAGACGTGACTTCAGGCGCTTACCAGCAATAGTTCAACTTTTATCAAATGACTTGATCACATTTTTTAAAAATTCTAAAAAAATCGGCAAGTAAAAAAGTTAAGTTGAAATTTGGTAAAAGTATACCTTTACGTAATAAGTACACAAATGTGTGTTTTAATACGACAAATACGTCATAAAAATTAGGCAGCATTGGGCGGGGTCAGTACTGTATGCGTGCCCGCTAAGAATAAAAGGGATGTATTTACTATCTTATAAGAAAAAGTTCAAATGTGATAAGATAAATCCGAGGTACCCTGTACCCGATTATTTTCATTACTTCTCCCACTGAAGAAGAACTTAAACATTAACTTAAATATTTTAAATGTAGAAAAGAACTGTTGGAAATGAAATTCGTGCAAAACAATTGTTGCCTAATCAACCACCAGTCCTATAAAAAAAGTTCTTAAATTGCACATAAAACTAATATCCAGTACTCGATAGATTTTAATAAAAATCTCTTTATCCTGATGAAGATCAGGATTCCTGGTTGCTGAATTTCAAATATTCTGGACTGTTGTCATTATTTTTGTAAAACATTTCCTCGTAATTTGGTAAATCTATTCACAAAAATTAAGATTTTTTTAAAATTGATATTAATAATATCGAAGTCTTCTAATAATGTCTAATAAAACACAGGTGTCTTGACTTCAAAATAACTACTTGAATTCTGGAAAATCTAAGTTCAAACTCTCACTAGAAATCAAATCAAGTAGAACAACGGAACCCATTATTAACAACAGTACACAATAAAAAAATATGCCATCAAGGAGGCTCTGGATGAATGTCTACAATATAGTTCTAAAACTCTGTAAAATTATCAATAACAACAAGATGTAATACATGACTACTGTAAAGGCATGGTGTAGCATACTAATAAATTACCTGTTTTTGTCAAAATTACCTGTATTGTATAATAAAATATCTGATTCGATAAAAGTAATTTATGAAATCAATTAAAAAATAATATTCTTTAATTTATAATTTTTTTAAATTAAATAATAAGATCTTATCATTTAAAAAATAAGATTATAATAAAAATTAAAAATTATTATTTAAAATATTTCCCTCTTAAATAGGGTAGTCCCCTTAGTTTACCCTAGTTTAGCTCAATTTACTGTTTATCAAATTTAGTCTTAAGACAAGAGTGAGAAGGTTGGCTAGAAATTACAAATATATATGTATCCTGACACTTTTACCAAGTTGCAAGAGAAACTGTTTCAAAGGGTTTACAATATAGAGACTTAGGGGGCTTTGAGTCTCCGCAAGACTGCCTTTTGCCAGATAGCCTTAGCTTCATAGCCATATAATCTTGAGCCATTTTGCCAATAGTCGCATTAGACTTGATATCAGTTTAGCGTTTTATACACTTAGAATAAAATTAAAATTTTATTCTGACTTTGATTTTATTATACTTTCTTACTCTTGGTCTAACACTATATTGTTTGTTGAATTGCTGTTTTTAAATAAAAATAATTTTTTGTATTATAATTATTTAATTTATTCATTATTCCTATGTTTCTTCATGCTAAAAAATAGCGGATTAACAGCACAAGGTTTTGCCTTGAGAAATAACTTTATACATTTTTGTGTTAAAGAAATTTTGATACTCCAATCATTTAAAGCCTGAATTAGGGGAAAATTCTTGGTGAGTTGCATTTTAGTGTTTTGCTGCATTAACACACCTTTAATATGGTGTTTTAAGAAACATGTTGTGAATCGATATGGATGTCATGCCGGCTTAAAAAGTTTTAAGGGTCAATAGGTGTATTGACCCTTAAGATATTGGAACTTTTTCTAGATTATTTATATCCTAATCTGTTCAACTCAGTAAGTAAAATGGTGGTGGGTATTTCAAGTAAATCCAGCTCGTACCTGTGGTAAAAGTACCTGAACAAAAGTTTTGAATACCGACAGCTGAGCGCTACGTCATTCAGAAATGTAATAATACTATACCCTAGATGGTGTCTCCTGTGTTTTGAAAGCATAGAATAGAATAGGGTAATATGTCTGATGAATGAGAAAGTCCAGGGTGAGAATGAGTCAGCCTTTTATTAGACAAAACTCAGGACACCTATTCACTACCAAGTCGGATGGTCTAGTCACTAACGAATGGTCACTGATCCGGTCTAATTATAAAACAAATATAGGATATAAACACAACCATTAACTCAGGGTGAGTAAGGTATGTAAGGCAAGTTCATAGAATACTGATTAATGCCAGGTAAAATATAATGTGAAAGATAGATTATGATGAAGTTATCTGTTTAGGGTCTCAGGGAAGTGTTCTCAGTAACCAATTAGCTCTAATGAAGCACTTAATCATCTCAATTTTGTGAGGCTGGAGGTGAATTTCCTGGATGAGTTTCCTCTGAAACAATTGGTTCGCTCATGGTCCTGAAGATAGGACTTGACACAAATTGTAAAATGATTATAAGCTAAGACTAATTAGCTAAGTATGAATATTACAAAAACTTCTGCATTGAATATTTACGTTTTCAATGCAAGAAGTTCCACATTTTTTTGTCTTGCCCAGCCCAACTTAGCTTCTTAAAGATGTGAATGGATCTGTAAAACAGATTAATAGATAAACTATGCCCCTAGCTAAGTTCACGAGTCCTTAAATTGCTATCATTTGTCAGCCTGTCTTTAATACAGGGCTTAAAAAACTTAGTTAGAGTTAGTTCAGTATGATCATACAAAAATAAAATTAGATAATAAGATGCATTTCTGGTGATAGATAGGAGAGAGTAGGGTGGGCCACTATAAGCCTACTTCGACTTACAGCGCCCTTAAAACTAGACGCCCCCATACAACTAAAACAGCTTCTGCGCATATTTAAAATCACTCCGCAAATTACAAATAATACTAAATCACTGCTATTTTATATATGAAATTATGATAAAGTGATTAATAAGTAAAATAATTTGTAACAAGATGTTAGGCTACTTCTATATGAGTTCGAGCTAAAAGCTACCTCTAAATCGAGCTAAAAAATCACCTTTATTTACTAATACATTTGATATGTCGCTAATATCGTAGCGGTATGCTACTTTGCCGTATTAGTAATACGGCAAAGTGATATAGGACGACAACCAAACGGAGAAGCGGAGGCCGCCGAACGGCCTACATCTCCGACGCCGCATAGCGGACGAGGCGCAAAGCGCCGAAGATGCGGAGCAGCAATGAGGCAAAAGGGCACTTGTTTTTTAGCGATAAGGAACCTCGGATCCAACTCCCACCATGCGCCATCCATCCTATTAGCGAACTTTAAAATGACACTTTCTAAAAGCATTTTATTTCCACAAACTGATTTCTTTCCAAACACTGTATTTGAAATAAAAATTTATTTATGGTAATTTTTTATCATAAGTAATTTAATATGATTTTTTAATAATGTAATTAATAATTAATTATAATTTAATTGATTATTTAATAATTTTTTTATGATAAATTTTTTTATCATAAAAAACTTCATTTAAAGTCATTTAAACTTAATCATTTACATTAGATTGTTGTAATCCCACGTTTGGTATTGGTCAAAGGAAAATATATAATTTTCTTTATATATAACAGATTTTATTTTCTTTCTAAAATAAAAAAATAATAAAAGGTGTCCATTTTTACATAGGTTCACAATAAAACAAAATAACATGTTTCATTTCAATATCACTATTAGTTCAATTTTTATTTAACGACTAAGTCAATTTTTTTTTTAATTGGAAAACAATCTGAGTTAAAATTTGGTACAAGTACAAGTACCTTTACATAATAAGTACATAAAATTTTGTTTTAATACGACAAGTATATCTATGGTTTTTGTTTGTTTATTAAAGTTCACTTAAATTAAATCATTCAATCATTCATTTAATTAAATCACTTGTTTACTTTTCCTTATTTATACCGTAGGTATAAATAAGGAAAAGTATTGTGTTTGCAAAAAAATCAGAAACCGGGACGTCACTGGAATTATCCATTTCAGGTGTTTTTATAGCCTCCTAATTGTTTTTCAAAAGTTGTCTGTCTGTATGTGTGTGTGTGTGTGACTGATTGTGTCTGTTATCATCGTAGCTCCCAGTATATTTATGCTAGAGAATTATTGAAACTATGTACAAAAATTTAGAGGTGGTTAGAGGAAAATAATTTTATTCCCTATCCGGAAAATAATGTTTTATGATGTTAATAACCCGCAATAAGGACAGTAAAATTTTTGAATAATTATAAAACGCTGAACAATGATGCGATCAAATTGAGATTTGACACCTATGTAGATATGCATAAGAGTAACAGATGTGGTAAGTTTCATGTCATCAGCATTAGTTCAATTTATTGTCCAAAATCGAGAAAAACTTCAATTTAGTTAAAAATTGGTTCAAGTATATACCTTTATGTTATAAGTGAGTTCACCAAGTTTCGTTTCAATACGACAAGTATATCTATAATTTTTGTTGGATCATAAAAGTTAAGTAGCATCGAGCGTGGTCAGTGCCTGGATGGGTGACTGCTGGAATCAAACGGATGTATTTACTATCTGAGGACGAGCGAAGCAAGTCCGAAGACGTGTTGCAGTATAAATTTAACAAGTTGTATATTCTGAAGACGAGCGAAGCGAGTACGAAGTATGGAGGTTGAGTGTACCGAATCCGATGTAATGAGAAAAAGTTCTTAGGTACCTTGTATCCGAATTGTTTTAATTATACTGAAATGTTGAAACTTGGCACAAAAAGTACACTTAAGTTAAGGGGGCAGTCAAAGTAAAATATAACTTAATTAACCAAATCTGTCTTAATAAGTTTGATAATACATTACTAATGTGTGATAATGCCTCACAGAAATCACTTTGGTCCTTATCGGGTTTTCTTCAAGTCTAAACTCACTCACGTATAACTTTACCCCTTCCCCCACACTATCCTGAGACAATTTTCAATCATTTTCATTTACTCTTGTCTTGTCATTTACCTTATTATTATATTATTGTTTGTCATTTACCTTTATATATTTCTTCATAGTAATCATTAATATTCATAATTAGATCAATTAAATAGCTGGGCTTGGTCATAGACTAATTTCCCTTACTTCAAAGATGTAACTCATAAGTTACAAATTTGTTAAAAATCGAAGAGTAAATCGCACGGGTCAAAATGATTTACAAATTCATTATAGGAAAAATATATTAACAATCATTTAAAATTTATTGGTTTGAGGAACGTATCGCTACTTTGAATCTGTATTGAAGCATCTAAACATAACCTAATAAAACAAATTTTATATCAGGTCATTATTTTTATCAAATTCACAAGAGATAATAAAATTAATTATAATATTAATAAATGATAGGCTACAATGTTAATTAGTTGAACTAATCGTTTAGAACAATCATAGGGGATTCCCATATTTTTTCTTCAATTCATTTTTTGATTAAAAATTTTAGTGCAAAAGATAAAATGAGTTGTTAGTAAGCGCCTGGCTGTTCTAGTGAAAAGTTTTTTTTAAATATGATTCTTCAGATTTCTTTGTGATGTGGAATATGGAAAGTACAGTACTTATAAAGTTCTTCATATCAATATGTAAGTTAAACTTAATATTTAAGTTTCCAATATTTAAAGCATGCGACAAAACAAAGAACTAAGCGATAGAACTTTTAAGGGATGAAATTGTTTCATACCCCCAATAACAAAAAATTATAAAAACTCCTGAGGGGATTGCCAATCCTCATTTTATTTCTTTTCCATATTTATACGGCAGGTATATAAGAGAAGTATTGTGTATTTACTAAATATCTAAACCCAGATTCCACCTAAATTATTCTTTTTAAGTGATCTACAGACCTTCATAAAGGTTGTCAGAAAGTTCTCTATCCAAATCAAAATTTTTATTGGGCAAAAATACAGAGAAAAAGTTGAATCAACCCACTAACATTTCTTGCTTAAAAAATGTATGTGTTTGTGTTGCTTAAATATTTATTGTGTGTGTGTCTTATTATTGTAGCTTCTTATTTATTTATGTTAGAGAGTACAAAAAAATGAGCTATCCGATTTTTTATGATGTCATGTCATAATGACTCTTTATATACTTATTATTTGAAAAAATGTTAAAAAATGAGACAAAATTCATCGATCGGCTTAATATTTAGCATACTTGTATATATACATGAGACCAACATATGCGGCTAGTTTCATCTCATTATCAGATTTAATTTATGTTTTATTATATGACTTATATACTTTTTTTTCAAAAATGCTACAAATTAAAAAAAATTTGACTTATGGGATCTTAAATGTTAAGCAGCATCGAGCAAAGTCAGTGCCTGAATGAGTGGCCGCTAGGAATAAAACGAATGTATTGTATTAGGACGAGCGAAGCGATTTCAAAGATATGTTATGTATGAATAGATATGTATAAATTTGGCTATTTTTATATTTTAAGAGTTTAAAATATACAAATACACTATTTCGAGTCTGAAATAGTAAGCATGAGTAGCAAATCCAAGGTAGAGGAAAAGTGCCCAAATTCTTATTTGCACATACAGTGGGTATTGTTGGAGTTATTACACTTCAAATAACCCCCAGAAATCAAAGTTAGCAAAAAATGTTTTTGGAATATTTTGGATGACCAGCATTGAGAGAAGGAAAAATTGATTTTTGTCCAAAATCTAATCAGCTATTTCTCTCATATGACTTCAGTTTTGTACTAAACCTGGCACAGACGTCGGTTTATGCAAATAAAGGTCACTAAATGTTTTGATAGTTTTAAGACCTCTTGAGTGGTTTTTTGTTTATACAAAATTTTTTAGTCTTTATGTATGTGAGTGAGGCCTATATCATTATAGCTCCTAGTGTGAAAATCAACTTTACATTAAATTGTGCTAGGCGGAAAATATATATTTAATGACGCTATAAAATATTGTCAATAATGACTACTTTTATGAAACAAAAAATCATAAAACAGATAATTATTTTGAACATTAAACAGAAAAATTTGGCACAAGTGTAGCCACGCGTGTAGCAAAACAATAACTGAGGTAGGTTTCATCTAATCGTCAGTATTAAATCAATTTTCATCAAAAATGTAAAATCCTTACAAAATTAAAAAATAATTCATTAACGATAATGATTTTGTAATCAATTTACAAATATACAATTTATCGTATGACTTAATTACATTTAAAAAAATCGTCAAAAATCATAAAATTAACTAATTGTGTTCAAATTCAGTTCAATCGTTTAATTGCAATATAGCTAGTATATCTTTAGTTTTTGATCCATCACTTTTGTTATAGAACTTCGAGCATGGTCAGTAGGTAGACGGTGATCTTTATTGTCTAAAGCTGAGAAATTCAAAACTGAAGATGTACTAAATTATTCATTAGGCGTCTTATTCCTTTCATATTGTAAAGACGGAAAAGCGACACTTTTTCTTATCCGTTACTGTAAGAAAAAGTTCAGAGGGGGTTTTTTTTATTATTTCTTAAATTAATTATTTGTGTTTAGGTTGCATCATATGTTTCGTAAAAGCATTGGATTATTCAGCCAACAAGTTCAGACCCTGCTCTGCAACGTAAGTGCAATTCTCCTTAAGTGATCTCTACATAAGAGCGTAAAATGTGCGTGGGCATAAACTGTTTTTACGTGAATATATAGGAATTAAAACTCACTGTTACCGTGGTTTTTCATTCCTTTAATGATATTAATTAAATAAGAGTACAGTATATTATTTACTTTGTTAATAATAATGTTTGGGTTAAAACATTCAAAAGACGGGGCTCCCCCCTCCCTTGAACTTTCAATCCTTTGACATAAATAAATAAAACTTAGAGTACTTTTTAGCATTAAAGAAACTTCTTTCTGGTGTAAAGTGAAAGATAAACTTTTATTGGGCTCTTTAGGTTCTTGGGATAAACACAAGACATTTTGCTCTTATACGTATGTTTGTCTAGGACTGTTATTTTCAGGTAATAAGTTTCCAAAGTGTAATAATTGGACGTATTAACTCAAAATTGAAACATATGTATTAGCGTCAGAAAGAATTTGCTAAGAATAAAAATGCCTTGTTTTGATTTAGAAACACAAATCACTCTTAAACTTTATAATTTAAAAAAAATACCTTAAAATAGGGATTATTATTTCTAATGTCAATACTAGAAAATAGTCTTAGAAAAAATTATGCAAGGGACAAAATGTCCTGAATTCATCCCTAAATTCAACCCAAAAAGCCAAATATAAATACCTTCATAGTTACATTTTTGCAAAATCCAGTTTGACATGGGGCATCCAAATTCAACTTCATCACCAAATAGAGCTTTCCTTAGCACAATAAAGTGCTCTATTTTTCTACTCTACTAGACACTATGGTAGATTATTATTATTTCAATATATATAGATTGTGTATCAAGAGTTAATTACATAAGTAGACAAAGAGCCATATCAGCGTGGCAACTCGAGTGGGAGAGAGCCGACAACGGTAGACTAACAAAATACATTTTCCCTAAAGTGAGGAGCAGATTAAAACAAGGGCCATGGAAAGAAAGCTATAAGTAACCATGGTTATAACAGGACATGGTAAATTAAAAGGTTACCTTAAAAGGTTTAATCTCATGCAATCAGAAATTTGTAGTTGTGACCAGACAAGCCAGCAGACGTCAGACCATGTTCTGTTTTTATGCCCTAACCTAGATAGCAAGAGATACCCCCTTATCAACTCCTGGATAACAAATGGAAATTCATGGCCTCCCTCAAATAATAGACATTTACTCAAATACACTCAAAGCAAAACATTATAGATCTTACATATTGAGAATGAGCGTGAATGGAGTTCATCATAAATAATTAAATGAAAAGTCTCTCCACAAAATAAAAAACTTTATTGGCAAAGCGCTTTCAACCTAGCTAGAGGCCATCATCAGTGCGAAACCGTTGAAGAAATAAAAGGAAGACGATTGAGTCTATGATTTAGCTTTAAATATTAGATTCAGTCTGAATCTAATATCTAAAGCTAAATCAAATCCATAGACTTCCGCCACACACTGACTACTTTACTCGCCTTTGACATCCCCCTTTCACATCTCACAGATACACGCACACACAAACACTATTGAATGTCTTCAGACTAGCTGGACCAATTAAATTTTCTAGTTACGGATGGCGCCCACGCCGTAACTAGACTCCTAGCTCCAACTAGTAGGAGATAAACAACAATGTAGCGGTCAAGACAAAGACAAACTGCTGCAATATAATGAAAATATTTATATAACTGCTGCAATATCTGGTATGAAGTATTTACCAGAGACGAGCGGTCCTCTCTTACTGCCATCATGCTTGGCATGCAAAAGAGATTTAGCATTGGATTATGCTTTGTACATTTCCTAGGTGTCTTTCGCACAATTATAGATTTAGCACTTCACAATTATGAGTCAGCAAAATTTGCTACAAGTCGATAAAATTCAAGGTTTTTGCCTCGAAAAAGTGTTTATTTTTTGGATGCTGAGTTATATGAAACCAGTCCAAAACAAAAAGACTACTCTAAGAGAGTTATCAGTCGAAAATTCACCGACTAACCAATCGGTGGTCAATAACGGGAAAACATAAATACAGCCGGTAAACAACATATTTCAAATGGGAAGTAGTTCTTGATATTTTTGGGGCCTCTGAGTTGAATGAAGAAGGTCCAAAGTCGATCACTCGAACTTGTCTGTACCTGGGTAAGGATAATCATTTTCTATTTTTTTATTTGCATTATATAAGTTAATAACTGAAAAATAATTCTGGTGCGGTGGTCCGCTCACCAGGCGAATTACCTTTGAAATGCATGGTTTCTGTGCTTAGCATTATACTTCTTGATTAAGGTGCCAGTGTATGCTTTATATTGTGAGCAGTTACTCAATTATCAAGCACTAATTGTAACTCATTTTTTCTGTATTTTTAAAGGAAATGCGTTAAAACCTTTTAAGATAAACACTAGCTGAGCTTTAAACTAGTGCAAATAATGGTGTGCACTGCCAATTTTATAAGCATAATTTTGTACAACCAACACATAATTATTCGTATTTCCTTTGGAAAATACAAAAAAATGAGTTATAAGTAGTGCTTAATAATTGAGAAACTTCTCAAGTCATGAAGCATAAACAGGAACTTTAAGTAAGAAATGGATTGTTAAGCACGGAAACACGCATTCTAATGGAAATTCGTTCAGCATAGGGGCAACCGTACCAGAATTTAATTTAATTGTTTCAGAGAATTCCAATGCCGTGACGGTGCCTGCATTGATAAAAAGAATGAGTGTGATGGTCATCGGGACTGCAAAGATGGAACGGATGAGTGGCGAAATTGTCAGTAAGTGCCTTCTCTATTTGCTTTTAACAAGTTTTAATTTTCAATGTCACAAATGTTTTTCTATTTGCTTTCAACAAGTTTTAAATTTTAATATCTCAAATGTTTTTCTAATACTATTTTAGTCTTGTAAATGTTCCGCTCTATTATAATCCTCAGTGCCAGAAAGGCAAAAGTTTGTTGTCGTATTTCTGTACGATAATGCAGAATTATCATATACGAACACAAGATCGCACGATCCTAGATCAATTAGTCGGAAGCAGCCACTAAGTTTCACTTATTACACTCCCAGTGTACTATTATTATTACACTATACTATAAATTGTGTATCATAGTACATTGAATACATAAGTAAACAAAGAGCCATATCAGCGTGGCAACTCGAGTGGGAGAGAGCCAACAACGGTAAACTAATTAAATAATATTTTCCCAATGTGAGCAGCAGATTTAAGCAAGGGCCATGGAAGGATAGCAATAAAGTAACCATGGTTGAAACAGGACATGGTAAATTAAAAAGCTACCTTAAAAGGTTTAATCTCATGCAATCAGAAATTTGCAGTTGTTACTATACAAGCCAGCAGACGTCTGAACATATCCTTTTTTATGCCCTAACCTAGATAGCAAGAGATACCCCCTTACCAACTCCTGGATAACAAACCCTTTTAAGATAAACACTAACTGAGCTTTAATCTAGTGCAAATAATGGTGTGCACTGCCAATTTTATAAGCATAATTTTGTACAACCAACACAATAATTATTCGTATTTCCTTTGGAAAATACAAAAAAATGAGTTATAAGTTAAGTATGAAATGGATTGTTAAGCATGGAAACACGCATTCTAATGGAAACTCGCTCAGAATTTCGTTTAATAGTTTCAGAAAAGTCCAATGCCGTGACGGTGCCTACATTGATAAGAATTTTTTGTGTGATCGTCATCGGGACTGCCAAGATGGCTCGGATGAGTGGCGAAATTGTCAGTAAGTGCCTTCTCTATTTGCTTTTAACAAGTTTAATGTCTAATACCACAAATGTTTTTCTATTTGCTTTCAACAAGTTTAATGTCTAATATCACAAATGTTTTTTTATATTTAGTCATGTAAATGTTCTGTTTTATTATAATCCTCAGTGCCAAAAAGGCAGGGGTTTGTTGACGAATTTCTGTACGATGATGCTACGTTATCATATAGAAACACAAGATGGTACAATCCTAGATCAATGATGAGATGATGACGATACTTAGTCGGAAGCAGCCACTGAGTATCACTTAATACACTCTTGTTAGATTTTAAAAACGCCTGTAAAGGCTAGTTTTTTATCTTCAAACAGTAAAATAGACCCGAATCCTACTATTATCAACACTTCATTAGCAGTAAAACTGACCATTATCTGATTTAAAAACTGCCATGTTTCAGCATAAATAACCGATTTCTGGTCAACAGTGAAGATATTTATTATATTATTATGATTTCTTCGATTTTCTCTAGCCATTTAACCTCTAATCCATGTACAGTAGTTTCCTCCAGTCATTTAATAATATTTTCCTCAACAATAAAATCACGTCTAACATTTTTATCAATAATAACATAAGATAAAATAAATGTTTATAAAATAAAATGAGACTTTGATCTGCTAAGCTCAAACGAGCATAAAAGTAAAAATTTAAGAATTAGATCCGAGTTGGGTGGATTGATTAAATGGATGTAGAATAATAGAAAAACATCTACATTGATCAACGACGGACTGAGCCTAAAAACTCAAGGAGGATTTGGCCTAAAAGTGCCCAAATCTAGATCTCTAGGGGCTTAATAGGGAGGGGGGAGGGTATTGCTTCCTAAGAAGTGGGATCTAATTTTAACTGGAGTAGTAGTTCAATTTAGGTAGCATAATTTAATCCATTTAATTTAATATACAATACAAGTAAATCAAGAAAGTTAAGGGCCATCATTGGCTTTAGTCTTCGTATTAAAAACCCTTCATCGTTTAGGTTCAATGGATATGGGCCATAAAGATCTAAAATTTAGAAAACATTTTTAATTAGTCAAAAAATATATCTAAAGCCCTTTTATGCTACCTTAATGACTTTTAAGGGAGTCAAAGTAAAATAAACAGGGGCTTAAAGACAGGTAACAAAAAGAAATTAAGAATACTATGAAGTACTTAAAAGAATCGTCTCTAAGGCCTCTTGCGGCCCTACCTCAGAGTATTCAACCTCTTAGACTTTGGTTTTACGGATATATTACATACTTATAATAATAAATATATGATATAAGCTTAAAATATGTAATGTGTTAATCTTTTTTTAATTTTATTGTTTTTCATTAAATTTATTTTTGGCTGAGAGATCCAAGGAGGACTACCGCCCTTGCCCTGACTGGCCAGTCCGCTCCTGACATTAATTGATGTCCTATCTTTCGAATAGGCTCTTAAAAGGAATATCAATAGAACACGATTTTTCTCAAGGCCCCGACAAAATTATTTTTACTTAACTTATTTTAGATATGCTTTCAACTGTAAAAATGGAACTAAATTACCAAAGGAAAAAGTCTGTAACGATAAAAAAGACTGTGAAGAAAGCGAAGATGAAGACAAATTATTCTGCACGCGGTAAGTTTATTCATTAAATTTATGAAAGTAAGTGTTTCTTGTGCTAGTTTTCAAAAGTTCGCAGCAATTAATCCTGATATCGCAACCCATGGATTTTATTTGTTTAAGTTTTGAACTCAAACAGCTAATGATCAATTAAAAATAGCGCTGTTGTTTCAATCACAGTTCCATTGTTCGATTAATCGGATTGATAGAATTGAAGAATCAGAGATTTCAGGTTTGAATGTTCCAAGAACGCGGACAGTAAAGCTACGATCTAATTAAAGAGCGTAAGAATCGGTTTGTTGGGCAACAATTAGATTCGAGCCGTTAGTAACAGAGCAGCGGTGGTTGGTATCAGGGATATTTAAAAGAGTACTGGCTGCACCGATGTAGAACGTTTCACACAAGTAGAGTGAGGTTGAATGGGAAAAGATGGATGACTAACTGGGCTGGTAAAAGAGGCGTAGGGAATTATAACATTGCCCATCTGGTAGCAATGTTTTTTGTATTTATGGGAACCTCGCGTTAGTTTAAGGCCAATCCGTTGGTTAGGGTGTACCCCAAGCTTTTAAATGTTGTAAGATCTATGGAAAGATATGGCGGGGGGGGGGCTCGGTAAAAGTTCTAAGGTTAGCTTTGAGGGATTTAGAAAGTGAAGGCAGAATCTGAGAATGCGTTTTAATGAGGTTAAACCAGAAGAGTATGTAGTAACTGAATTGGCAGGACTCTCTGTTGAAAGGTCCAGTCGGTGACATGGATATTGCGATTTAATAAGTTGTTTGTTTACTAGGGCTTCGTGAGGTATGTGCTTTATGAGCAATTGATTTTTAAAAATGTCTAGGCTCTCTGTATTAGAGTAGATTATGTGGCCTCTAGTAGCAAGTGAATCTGGAATGACTTTTTTAGCATGATAAGGGTAACATGTAGTAAAAAGAAGGTCTTTTTGTTGGTTTGTTGGGCTGAGGTGGTTATATAATCTTATAATGTCAAATTGACATCTAAGATTATGGCAGATACTTGAGAATAGGAACAAGGGAAGCAGACACAGTACCTAGAGGAAATGAATAAGGAAAGGTGAGTAAAGAGACTAGGGCATAATGCTAAATCATGAAAATGTCGACAATAAAGCGACACCAATAAAACCGTTTAAGAAAGCGGCTCTCTGAAAAGACTTGTTCTGATTTCTCATAAATAGGTTTGCACAGCTAGAGGCATACTTGGCATATATAGTGGACCCATTTATTTGATATAAGAAGGAAGTTAACAAATGGTTCTAGATGAGATTTCACTCATGCTAAAGCGCGTTTAAGGTTACCTCCACAACTAAATGTTAAGGCGGCTCTTCTCAGGGTTATCTTCTTTGTGTATTCTAGAGATAAATAGAAGTAATGGAATGCGAGGGTTTATAAACGTTAGTGAAACTGTAGTTTTCACTGAAAATTTTCTGGTAGGGTTTAACTTATTATGTAGAGATCAAGTTAAATAGCGTAGGTTGGGGTTTTAATACGTTTTTCATAAGCATTAGTGGACATTGTTGTGGTTCAGCATCATAGTCTTTACGGTTTATTATAATTTACGGTATATTATAATCATAATATTTTGTTGGCGTGAAAGAGAGTTAGGAAAGAGTTGGTAAGAAACTTGGTCGAGAACATGTTGGATGTTGATTCTAAGCAGTGGTTAGGATTGGTGGTTAGTGTTAGTTAAAACTTTTAAAGTTAAGTCTAGAATGTCAGTAGTGAAGGGTGTTTATTATTGTTATTATTCAGCGGATGTAAAGGTCAAGAAGATAAAAATTTATAAGGTGATTCAATTCGATGTAAACAAACCAAAAACAGTCCGAGGTTATAACCTGACTTTATGAATGGCGTGACGTCATTGCAGGAATCGATATAGAGGCGACTTATATTGAAAATTATGAATAATTACCAATTGTGAACAGAATAAGCCAAAGATTTGGCTGAAAATTTCTGAGATTATTTACTAACATAAGATTGATTCATTCACGTAGAAATAATTAATTTTTACTTAACATTTTAGTGAAATTAACACATTTTTATAATTAAGTAATTGTTAACATTACATTTTTACTAGGATATAATCTGTCAAAAATACATAAGCTTTGTTAGCGTTGTGGATACGCTGTCGCTTCTACTACAAGAGTATACGGGTTCGAGCCTCAGGTCTTCGGGTTACTTTTTATTAAAAAAATTAAACTTTTGTTGCATAATTTTTACCATTTCTCATTTATACCGTATGTATTTTATAGGTAGGGAAAGTATTATGCCTGCACTAATCATCTGAAACCGAGATTTACCTCCTAAGTAGTTTTCACAAAGTTGTCTGTCTGTATGTGTGAGTGTGCCTTACTATAGTAGCTCTCGCAACAATTTTGGTAGAGAGACTTTTAAACTTGGTACAAAAGTCAATCTATAGATTTAGTTGTGCTACTATTGCAATAATGTTTTGCACAACATTAACCGGCAATTATTTCATAATATGCGGGAAAATGTTTCGATCAAAAATCAGTTGGACACAGAAATATTCAAAAGATCGAAAATAATAAAAAAAAAATATTACACCCCGAACCCGGTCTCGAACCGCTAACCTTCGAGACACTGTGCGACGCTTTCACCTCTTAGCCAAGTAAGCTTACACATGCCAATAACTTTAATTAATGCTGTAATAAAACCTTACAAATGCAATATATAATGTATACCATCATTAATCTCTATCAGCTTGGGTAAAGTTGACGTAAAGGTAGGTAGGTTAGTAGGTTAACGTAGTAAACTCTTCAACAACAAACAAGCCAACTACAAAACACAACAAAAAGAAACAAAATATTGATATTTGAACTCACAGTAGCCAATTGTGGGGGGGGGTACATACTAATTTTTGCTGTGTTACTAAGGTTGATCAAGTGGCAATTATAAGGTTTTAAAATTGTTATTTTTTTACAGTTTCAAGTGCCAGGGACCAATGTATTCCAAATGTGATGATTCTCTTTGCATAGAAAGTAAAAAATTTTGTGACGGCAAAGAAGACTGTCCAAACGGCAAGGATGAAGAGAATTGTTGTAAGTAAGTATGGGGGTCTAAACAATGGGAAACTCTAAACTTACGAATTGGGTCTTCCTTTAGAACTTTGTCAAAATCTCAATTTTCTATTTACACATTTATTATGACTGAGTTTGGCTAACCTGTGTGTCAGTAACAACATTTGTTTTTAATTTTTTCACTGTCTTTTTTAATCTTTTTCAAATCTGTCCATCAATTTAAGCGAACATCAACCTATTAATTGATGATTACGAATAGAACATTAAATTTCGGCGATTGGCTACGAAGGCAAGTAGCCGGTCATGTGTTCGGGAGGGATGCTAAGAATTTCTGCGCTCTTTACCGCCACTGGATGCACAATCGAAAAAATTGAAAAGTATTATAAATAGTGCGAAGAAACTAAAAATGACCGCGGCAAAGATCAATATAGGAGGCAATATAGGAATCAGACTGATAAGAAAATAGGGGTCTGTAACAAAAGTCAGTTTGCTTGAAAGAAGTAATTAAATAGGAGCAAGATGCTATAGATATGTCTTAAGAGGCAATCACATATTACATTAATAAATAAAACCATGCTTTCAGCAGTAAATAATCTTTCATTATTTTTAGAAAACGTTTTATCCTAAGTTGTGGAGTATTAGGAAATACGATGATGGACAATCTGATAGCATATTAATGCGGGGCAATTTATAAGTTTTATGTAATATACAAAAAGAGACTACAATTCTATTGTTCTATTAAATTCAATCTATAACTCTACAATTTTATTAAATTCTATCTATAATTCTACAATGGTATTGTTGGTGTTGTAATTATGACTATCCTTACTTTGGACAGGGTTATGATTATTATGAATAGATATATGGAGGTTGTAAATAACTATAATGTCATGGTTACTCAAATCTTAATGTGGTATTACTGCAGTGTCCGCAAAGCAGTTCACATGATATCTGCTTAATACTTAACAAAATGGTATGCAATAAAACAACAAATAATAACAACGGAGCGGGAGAAAGGACAGCGAAGCAGTGGCTACAAAGCCGCTAGGGACACCGAGGTAGTGTTTTAATTTTGTCACGTCTTACCTGACCTATAGGCATTTTCTCATAAGAATAAAAATAATGATAATAAAATCAATAAATACGTTTGAATGAGTCTTAGCCTCGGCACTTTATACTCGCGGCTAATGCTAACAAAAACTGCTAAAAGCTAAAAAAATATTATTTATTATTATTATAACATAGTTTCATAATAATAGCATAGTACTAAGAACAAATGTAATATTAGATATAAACTAAAACATACAATAAGTTATAAAAATACAAATTCTTAAAAATGGAAGAGTACTTGACTAGGTCCGTACCTCCCTTTATTATGTGGAAACACTGAGAAAAAAATCCCGGGTAATAATAATAATAATAATAATAATTTATAAATTAGTTTCATAATAATAAGTACAAATATGATATTATAGATATAAACTAGAACATATAATCTGTTCTAAAAATACAATTTTTTAAAATAATTCTGGCGCGGTGGTCCGCATATCGGGCGAATTTCCTTTGGAATGCGTGTTTCCGTGCTTAACAATCCATTTCTTGCTTAAGGATCCGGTTTATGCTTTATTACTTGAGCATTTACTTAATTATCAAGCACTACTCGTAACTCATTATGTGTATCTAGACTCAGACTTGTCTCAGACGAAACAGAAGCCAACCCCGCATTTGCGTATTTGCAGCCAAGGAAACCAAATAAAATCCTGGCTGGGTTGACTGGCCTTGAACTCAAAACCTTCCGAGTGTACCATTTTTTTAACAAAATATATGTAAGAAACAGGAAGGGCATAAATTAAATGTGCCTTTTCAGTGTTTTATACATCTGATTAAGTTTGTTTTTAATTGACCGGTTGTGATGTGTAAAAAAATTAGTTTATCTAGGACTAAGTCATTTTGTATATGAGAGACTTATCTGCCTTTTGTTTAATGCTTTCAGAGGATCCAAATGCCGTACCGGTGAATGCATAGATAATAATTACGTCTGTGATCGTCATCAGGATTGCCCAGATGGCTCGGATGAGTGGGAGGGTTGTAAGTAAGTACAGTAGCTTCATTTTAGAAAAACCGATGCTAGTATCAAGTAATGCGATTTAAATTAATAAGTATTGGGCATACTTTAAAAAGACAATTCTTAAAATTGATTGTCAATATAACAAATGATTCTAAACCCAACTTCCTAAAATCTAAGGGACCTTTAGCTGGATGAAATCCTAGCTTTGCTGTAGTTTAAATAAATTAATATGTACATCAGTTAAGAGATTGGATATTAAGATTGGTTGTAAAAAAAAAAATATTTTTGGTTCTTAAAATCGTTTCGTCTTTCTCTCATTTATGCCGTGGGTATACTAGATGTTAGATATTTATAAGGTGATTCAACTAGATGTTAACAAACGAAACGCATTTTGAGGTTATAACCGACTTTTTTTATGAATGACGAATGACGTCATCGCAGGAATCAGTATAGGCGGTCAACATAGAAAATTGACTATTTGTTCCTGCAATGACGTAAATTCCAAACGAAAACCTAACATGTCAAAAAAATTGATTTCATTTAATTATCCTTTCAATTAAATCACTTTATAAATTTTATCAAATTATTAGGTAGTAAATTGGAATGTTTTTATGATAATTGTTTCATAATTATGATCTCAATTATCTGTTTTAGATGTCTCTTATAACACATAAATAACACCTCCTGTGTATTTATCACAAAGTTGTCTCTCCAAAGTAATAAGAATGAGCTAAATGCGTCTAAAGTAGTAAGAATGAGCGAAATAAGTCCAAAGTAGTAAGAATGAGCGAAATGAGTCCAAAGTAATAACAATGAGTGAAATGAGTCCAAAGTAATAAGAATGATGAAATAAGTCCAAAGTAGTAAGAATGAGCGAAATAAGTCCAAAGTAGTAAGAATGAGCGAAATGAGTCCAAAGTAATAACAATGAGTGAAATGAGTCCAAAGTAATAAGAATGAGTGAAATAAGTCCAAAGTAGTAAGAATGAGCGAAATGAGTCCAAAGTAGTATGAATGAGCGAAATGATTCCAAAGTAGTAAGGATGAGCGAAATGAGTCCAAAGTAGTAAGGACGAGCGAAATGAGTCCAAAGTAGTAAGGATGAGCGAAATGAGTCCAAAGTAGTAAGGATGAGCGAAATGAGTCCAAAGTAAAAGGACGAGCGAAATGTCCAAAGTAGTAAGGATGAGCGAAATGAGTCTAAAGTAGTATGAATGAGCGAAATGATTCCAAAGTAGTAAGGATGAGCGAAATGAGTCCAAAGTAATAAGAATGAGCGAAATGAGTCTAAAGTAATAAGAATGAGCGAAATGGTTCCAATGTAGTAAGGATTAGCGAAATGAGTCCAAAGTAGTAAGGATGAGCAAAATGATTCTAAAGTAGTAAGGATGAGCCAAATGAGTCCAAAGTAATAAAATGAGTGAAATGAGTCCAAAGTAGTAAGGATGAGCGAAATGAATCCAAAGTAGTAAGGATGAGCGAAATGAGTCCAAAGTAGTAAGAATGAGCAAAATGATTCTAAAGTAGTAAGGATGAGCCAAATGAGTCCAAAGTAGTAAGGATAAGCGAAATGAGTCCAAAGTAGTAAGGATGAGCGAAATGAGTCCAAAGTAGTAAGAATGAGCGAAATGAGTCCAAAGTAGTATGAATGAGCGAAATGATTCCAAAGTAGTAAGGATGAGCGAAATGAGTCCAAAGTAATAAGAATGAGCGAAATGAGTCTAAAGTAATAAGAATGAGCGAAATGGTTCTAATGTGGTAAGGATTAGCGAAATGAGTCCAAAGTAGTAAGGATGAGTGAAATGAGTCCGATGTAGAAAGAATGAGCGAAATGAGTCCAAAGTAGTAAGAATGTGCGAAATGAGTCCAAAGTAGGTCCAAAGTAGTAAGAATGAGCGAAATGAGTCCAAAGTATAAGAATGAGCAAAATGATTCTAAAGTAGTAAGGATGAGGCCAAATGAGTCCAAAGTAGTAAGTATGAGCGAAATGAGTCCAAAGTAGTAAGAAGAGCGAAATGGTCCAAAGTAGTAAGAATAAGCGAAATGGTTCCAATGTAGTAAGGATGAGCGAAATGAGTCTAAAGTAGTAAGAATGAGCGTAGCGGTTTCTAGATACCCCATAACCGAATTTTTATGATTTGGTGTTAAACATTTAAATCACTGATCAAACGCTTAACGACCCATATTCGTATTTCTCTTGCGGTCTATGACAAAAACAAGGAAATAAATCGTTTATCGGGTACAGGGTTAATTGAATTTTCTTCCTGATCACATCGGATTTGCTACGCTCATCTTACCTATTTCAGACTCGCTTCGCTCGTCCTTATAATATTTTTTATTAATTTCCATTTATCCGCACAATAATTTAACAATATAACTGAACAATTTCTATTAACATACACTATATATATAATAATATCTAAATTAGTGCAAATTCGGCGTTTTGCCGTGGAAGTAAACTTTACATAATAAATAAGAGTTTCAATTTTTTATTAATGCAACTATTTATAATTACACTTAAACTAATATTAAATAATTATGCATGCAGTATATATTTAATTTATATGTTAAAATAAGTTACATGCATGATGCTGAAGAACATTACGTACAAAATTAATTTATATTACAACATATATAACATACAATATTCAATATTTATTAAACTCAAATTATTTTATGATATGCATGTATATAACTATTTTATTTTATTTAGGCAGCCATTTATTCTTATTATTTAAATTTCATTTAACCATTAAGATATATAAAGTACTCTTTATAAATCTTCAAAGGTCCCTGCGAAATTATATTTATTCAACTTATTTCAGATATACTTTTCATTGTAAAAATGGAAGTAAAATACAAAAGGACGAAGTCTGTAACGAGGTGATAGATTGTGAAGATGGTGAAGATGAAAATGGTTCTTTCTGCTCGCGGTAAGTGTGGTCTTTGAAATATAGCAATTAACACAATGATTGACTGATTGTGATACCAATAAAATATAGAAAATATTAGCTTGCTTTGCTCGCTAGACAGCTTATATTTGTTATAGAATAGAGAAATAACCTCTAAAAGGGCTTGCTTAGCTTTCAAGGGGCTCGCTTACCTCCCAAACTTGTTTATAATAAATTTGAAATAAGTAGCTTGATTTTCTCAACAGATAACTAGTGAGAAAAGTCAAGTCCCAAGCCCAATAAATAATACAAATAAATAATTTTAATATAAATCCCAATAAACTATGTAAATTCTATACTAACATGGGTTAGGTACTAGAAATTACTAACATAGGTTAAGATTATGTCTAGTTTAAGTTGTTTATAGTGCTACAAAAAATCTAGTTATTTATAGAGTGAAGGAGCCCCCTCAGCTTAGAGTGCAAGCTTTAGAGCAGAGAGGTAGCCTTATTTTAACACATTATTTATGTTATTTTACTGTTGTGCAATTATTTGTTTATTTAATAAAGGTATTTAAAAAAATCCTTCTATTAATTAAGAATAATTGGGAAAATGCGCTAGCTCCGCTAGCAAGGTTAAATTTAGCGTACTAGAGCCTAAATAAATTAAAATACATTATTTTATGCCGAGTCTAAAAAATAGTTTTTTTTAGTCAACAACTTTTTATTTCCTTATTTGAAAAAAGTTATAGCGGTCATTTTGAAGTCTAATAAGCTGTTTTCATTAACGCATTTAGGGCTCTTCAACAATATATTTCTGGGCCTACTTCAGTTTATTTTTTTTAAACCTCTGCTATTTTATCCTACATTTTTAAAATACAAAGTTCCTTGAGATATTTTTAATATTTTGGTCCATTCTTTTATTACTTTTAAGTAGCATATACAAGATGTACTACTTGAATTTTTAGCTGAAGAAATAGCATTCAGTCCGCTACATTGGCCGCTATTTTGAAAATAATATAAACATTGTAAACAAAAACTACACTGCTCTGACACGTAAATAATACTATATGCACACATTTTATATCCAAATAACTCAATACTCACAGATGTCATTGCACAAAGTTCAATAACAAACAACCTATCAAATATCATGTCATTTAGCCGTTTAATGAAGACCTTAATGATGTTTGTTTATTTGATATATATCATAGGTCTTTATCGCCACAAAAAGGTCTTTAATTATTATAAAAATTACTTTGATTTTTTAAGCAACAATTAATCTCCTAATTAAAGACGGCGTTGTAGTTGAAAGCCTAGCCGTATTTCGAGATATTGCCAAATGGGTGTGCACTATGACAATTGAATTGCGAGAGCATCATTATAAGCTGTGTTACTAGGGGTGATTCAGTAGAAATATGAATGTGTTAAAATTGATAATTGTTTTTCTTTTTACAGTTTCAAGTGCCAGAAACCAAATTACTGGAGCTGTGATGAATTTACTTGTATAGATAAAAGTAAAGTATGTGACGGCAAAGAAGACTGTCCAGGCGGCAAGGATGAAGAGAATTGTTGTTCGTAAGTATGAGTGTCCGACGAGTGGAAAGAATCGCTTAAAAAATAACTGAGGTGGTAGGATTTTTTAGCAATATTGGTAGTTAAATATGCAAACATAGAAATTCGCCCGGTTGTACGGAAAGTTTTAAAATTGTTTACGAGTCATGTTAACTTTTTATAGGTGAAAATTGAAACACTAACTTAGAACTGCCTCAAAATCTCAATTTTCAAAATATTCCTGTATTAAGTTCTATGCAGTTGAAGAGGAATTGTAACAAGGCGTAATACTAAATTAGACTGTATCAAATAAATTGAAAAATAAATTTAGGAATTTCAGAAATAAACTAGGCTTTTAAGATTTTATTATTAGAATCGGTAATTTGAAATTTGGGGCACATCAATTAGTTTAGTTACGGTATAAATAAATGGGGCTTAGCCATATTCAAGAGTATTGTTGTGCCATGATCGAAGTTGTTGTTCAGTCAATATTAAAAGTATTTTTTAGCCTTGGACGAGGATGTTTTTACCCAAATATAAGAGCGTTGATATCCACAGTTCTTTGATCTATAGCTAATAAGATAATATTATCAAAATAAAGTAACAATTTGGTAATTTTGCAATTCATTCTTATTCCGCCTTTTAAGCCTTCTCTAAGTCGTTCATGAATAATAAAAAAAGCTATGAGCTAAGTAAACGGCTTTGCCTCACTCTCGATTTTGAAATTTTCTGAAAGTTCTTCTAGGCACCAGACAGCTCCTTTAGTTTAGTATCATGATACATGGCTATAATGAAGAGAATTATTTTTGGATACCAGCTAAGTTTAGTTAGTTTATAGAAAAGAGTTTTCTGGATAACAGTATCCAAGGCAGCATTAAAGTCAACTCATACAATTTCCCTTATTGACTTGTAGTATTAGTGTAACGATTTTGGGAAAATTGAACATTTTATCCACTGTTTTGGCTTGATAATTATAGGTTTACCATTGATCTACTTTTGTACTATTTAATATAATGACAGCTAATAACTTAAAGAGAGTATCAAAAAAGGAAATTCCCTGTAATTATTTACATTTTCTGTATTCTCTTTATTATGAATTGGAAAAATGATAGATTTTTCAAAACTTAGTAGTTATGCCAGTATTAAACATATTATTGTATATATTTAAATGTTATTCAGGCAATTTTCAGGCATATTACAAACAAGAAATTAAACTCAAGCTACTATATAATCAGGGAGCTTAAATATGTTTAATTGAAAAAGAGCTTCTACTGGTTTATAATGGACTTATCAGTCAAGTCAAAGTTGTATGAGGTTGAGCTCTGGGGCAATGCTCCTTGTGCACGTAAATCTTTAATAATTCAAAGGAAAATATTTAGATGGCATAGGCAATTTACCACCTAGGAAATCCTGCAAGACATTATTTAGGAAATTTAAAGTTTTAACAATACCAGCCATATATCATATATTTATTAAACCAGCTAATTCAGGAAAAGAAAATGTTTGGCAATTATACAAAAAATGGAGATAAGCACCACTATAATACCAGAAATAAAAATTTATTAAGAATAAACCAACATAAAACTGCAAAATATAAATTTAGTTCAGATTACTCAGGGGTAGTATTGTACAACTCTTTACCACAAGACATTAAAGACATTGCTGAAATAAAATGTTTTAAATCAAAATGCAAAGAAATGCTCAGTAAAAACCTATTTACTATTGTTAATATTAATACAATGTTAACTGTATTCTAATTATTTTATGTATGTTATTGAAATAAATTTGACCTCAAGCTATTCTATATTTTTGTATACTTATTGGCAAATAAAAATAGTTTTTATTTTATATTCTTATATAATTTTTTGGGTATTCGATAAGCCCAGGGGGCTTTGTTGACTTTAACACCGCGCAAAACTCTTTATGAGTAATTAAATTATTAATTAACAGTTCGTAAATGAAATCAGGTAATTAAAGCGGATTATCTAAATTCTTAACCTGAAAAAAATATTGACATGCATTTTTGGTGTACTTATTATCATTTCATCCATGTGGGGGGGGGGGTTCAGCTGAGAAAAAAATATTTTTGATCTTTCCCAAAGTAGCATTTTGAACCATTCAAATTAATCTTGTAACTTTAAGTCAAATGCTAGTAGTTTGAAATTTTGAGCCTAACAAGAACTCAAATACTCATTGGCTAAACAAAGATTAGATGTAAGGAGGCAGCACATATTCAAGATTGAAATACGGACCAGGAAACAGCCCGGCATTTTATGATTATCTTTGAGAAATAAAATGGGTAATTTTAGTTCTTTTATACCAAAGATTCTGCAAAAAAATATATACTTTTACTTTGAAGGTCCTATGAATTCACTTGTGATAACAGAGATTGTATTAGTGAACATGTTGTATGTGACGGAAAGGCAGACTGTTCTGACAAATCAGATGAGACAGCGGAAAAATGCAAAGATAATCGGTAAGTTCGCATGAACCTGCTTTTTAACAAACATGTATAACAAGGTCATAACTATAAATATATAGTAATGAGCTACTAATCATATATATATATATATAATATATATATATATATATATATATATATATATATATATATATATATATATATATATATATATATATATATATATATATATATTATATATATATTGATTAGTAGCTCATTACTCCTTCAGAGTAATGAGCTAGTTCATCGACTCATCCTTAAGTCCAGATCTGCTCTCGGTGCAAACATTATTCCTATTCAATTGTTACCCCCATTCCATTATTTTTAAATTTATATTATTATTATATTACATTATAATATATTTTTTTACCCGGATTAACCACTTAGACAGCTTGGTTCTTAGCGGTAATCACTCCATCCACCCGCTGTCTCTTAATCGGGTGAGCCCACCAGCTAACCCTGTTAGAAGCACTTCTTTAATAGTACATAAAATCAATGTACTATGCACATTAAAATCTAAACAGCTACTATTATTGTTTTGTATTAGTAACATGATTTAAATAATAATATTAAACTGTTTCTATTTTGTTAATCTTCCCCCGGGTGATTCCCCTATTTAAACCTAAAACATTACCCTAGAGTATATCCTAGTGTGTTATGAGACTGCGCCGCAATTTATTTTATTTATATAACTTTATTTGTATATTTAATTCATGTTATTGTTAATGCTTTTATTGAAATTTATAGCTTTATTATTCATTTGTTTTGCTAGTTTATTTTATTGCAATTTCTTTTGTACCCTTTTCATGTAAATGGGTACTTTCATGTGCTGTCAGAGGAACTGTGATGTTGTGGCCTTTTATTTTATTTGTTTGATATCTGGCCCTTGTTCATCGTGTTCTTTTCATGTACAGCTGCGTGTTCTTGTTACGATATCTTTTTCATATCCTCTCACTTGAAGAATGAAGGGTGTGTATTAGTTTTCTTTTTCTAGTACCTTTGTAGGTATGGTGAACCCAGTTTATAACAGATGTTTGGAGCTACACTCTGTTGTACTGACCAAGGGTGATACAGGGTCCTGGACATGAACAGTGGCTAGGGCTCTGCATACTGCTCAATGAGTTTTATAATGACAGAGGCGTGGAGTGCAATCGCAGGTCTGTACTCAAGAACATCAGATACTTGGTCCCTGCAATCTGATGTTTCAGGACATCGTAGATAGGAATCTACGGAAGGAGAGGATCTATTTAAGGACTAAATATAATGAACAAATTTGTAGATGAACGATGAATTGTAAGACGTACACAGGTTGAAGGTTGCAGTTATCAAAGGTGTTATGGCAAACCAGTACGAATCCAATAAATTGGATCATGACTAAATAAATAAAGACAATACTAGAACATAGAACTTAAAGTTAGTATCACAGAGTAGAGGGTTTTAACAAATAGCCACTGTGTGGACGAAGCATACTTAACCTAGAAAACTAAGGCTAAGCTAAAACTTACCAACTTCACTTACTAACTAAGGTCTTAAGAATAGTATCACAAATGACTAAAAACTAGTATCACAAAAGTATTTGTCCCGTAGGGGTTTAACAAATGGTCCCTACATAGTGGATGCGTGCGTACTTAACCTAATGGGATAGAAAACTAAAGTAATATACTTTAGAAATTTAGAATCACAGTGGAATAACTGATCACATAGAGGTTTAATAAATAGCTCTATGTGACCTAGAGCATGAACTAACCTAGAGCTAAGAGCTAATTCAACTATGTGGAGAAGATTTAACTATTTACAGCTTTAAATAAATATATACTAAAATATTAAGGAAGAAAAAAAAGATCACAGGAATTTAACAAGTAGTCCTAAAGTAAAGGAAGAGGGGGCAACTACCTGTATAACAATAGGAAAAATAGAAACATATGAATATTGCTCTAGAGCAGGAGGATGCTCATCGGCAATATTCTAAA
This sequence comes from Microvelia longipes, assembly GCA_018340805.1. NCBI lineage: Eukaryota > Metazoa > Arthropoda > Insecta > Hemiptera > Veliidae > Microvelia > Microvelia longipes. The sequence goes on from JACMZG010001913.1 coordinate 33,547,108, forward strand.
ATCATTTGTTTTGAAAGCCTAGATACTATTAAAGCTCTTGATAGAGCTTAACTTTTTTAACAGAAGGGATGACTCTTTCGAAGTTGGACCTATCTGAGAGTAGATTCTGCAGAGGCCTAACGATCTGGTTTCTTCTAAAGCATTACATTCATTGAATATATGGTCAATAGTAAGAGGACCATTAAAGCATTGAGGACAACTTGGTTGCCTAGTACCTAATAAAAGATGTTTGTGTGTTAGGCGAGTGTGTCCAGTGGTATGGGTCTTCGACTGGTGTGGTACGAAAAGCTCCGGTAGCCAGTCGGAGTCCTTTATTAAAAATTACATCCAGCTTTCTAAGCCTAGATGGTCTGGCTGAAGAAAAAATTTTGCATCCGTACTCAAACCTAGAGCTTATCAAACAGGTTAATATCTTCACTAATGTTTCCTGATCTGTTCCCCAATGGAAGTTTGAAAGTGTCTTCAGAATCCTTAAATTGTTCTTTCCGTATTCTTCCAAGTAATTTATGTGTTTATCCCAATATAACTTCTTATCAATAAAAACCCCAAGGAACTTAACATGCTTCATATGCAATAGCTGTGCCATTTAAGAAAAGCTGAGGTTCTTCATGTGGCTTTCGTAGTCTACAGAAATGGATACATCTTGTCTTCTCGGTACTGAATTGTAGTCCTCTTCTATTGGCTTCTTGTATAATAATATCGATTGCTTCTTGAAGGACATTAATTACATAATTTAGACACTTGCCTCTGTAGACTGAGATCGTCTACATACAGAGCTTTCTTTACTGATTCAGGTATATTATCGACTAGACCATTAATAGCTACAATAAAGAGGGTCATGCTCAGGACACTGCCTCGAGGTATACCATTGACTTGAATATGCCAGTCAGACAAAACATCTCCAATTCTAACCCTAAATTTTCTCTTAGACAAGAAGCTGCAAAGAACACTCAGCATTTTTCCTCCAACCTTCCATTCTTGTAACCTTTGAAGAACATCTCTACGCCAAGTAATATCGAATGCTTTAGACACATCAAAGAATACTCCAACTGCATACTCGCTGTCGACAAAGGTATCTTGAACGTATTGTTCCAGTCCTACAAGGTGCTCAACTGTCGAAAAATTTCTTCTGAACCCAGCCTGATAGGGACTTGGCAGATCTTTTGATTCTAGGAACCACACAAGTCGGTAATTGATCATTCTCTCTAGAACCTTACCTAAACAGTTGGTTAGAGAGACTGGACGATAGCTGAATGGTCTTGTAGGATCTTTCTTTTCCTTGAGAAGAGGTACAATGGAAATTCGCCTTTATTCCAAATCTGGTTATATAGCTGCAGAAGCAGTCTTTTAATATTCTCAGGGAGTCTGCGTACCAGTGCAAATGGGTGCATCCGGTCCCGCTGTGCTCCATCACTGGTGTTAGATAAGGCTCGTTCTAATTCACTAGGCGAGAATTCGCAGTTAAGATCGGGATTTTCCTCAGAAAAATTAAGCAGTTGGTTTTCTCATCGTTGCTTGTACTTAAGGAATTCATCGGAATAAATACTATTGCCAGATACATTTTCGTAATGCTTCGCTAGAGACTTAGCTATTTCAAATGGTTCTGATAGTATACAATTGCCCTCTGTAGTTATTTTAGGAATATAAGGAGGTTTGCGCTTGCAAGCCATGCATTGGATTTTCCTCCATATTTCTGCTGAGTTTGTGCTATCGGATATGGAAGACACGCATTCTTTAAAACACTTATCTTGGGCTTCTCTTTTTAGTCTACGCTCAGTAGCCCTCGCTTTTTTGAATAGAAGGTTGTTTTCTGGCGTTTTCCTTCTCCTTAGCCTATTAAGTTCTTTTTTTCTTTTCTTTATTCGCTTTCTTAATCTCCTAGTTCCACCAAGGGACAGGGGGTTTATTCATTCTTTTGGACCGACTGATTGACTTTTCCGCAGATTTCTTTATATTCTCAGTTAAATTAAGGATGTTATTTTCAACATTTTCTTCTAGGATGATACTTTCATGGTTATTTTTAAATGACTCCCAGTTAGCATCTATAAGGTTTCATCTTAAAGAGAGAGAACAGATCTGAGAGAACAGACCACTCTAACTCCAAAGAAAGATTAGGGGTTGCCCAGCTCAAGTCAATGGCGCTAAAGTTTCCATTATTAGCTATATAGTGTGTAGGACTACCTGTATTCACATTTATCATGTTTAATTCATCAAATATGTCTTCAAGAGCTTTTCCCTTCAAGTCGTTGTGATTGCTGCTCGAAATCAATTAATCAATTAATTGTGGCAATTAAAATCACCCACGACGATCATTGGAGATTGGAGTTGATGGAGAGCATTTTTAAGCGCATCATTCGTCCAGGATTGATTTGGCAGATAGATATTACATACATTTAACTTTTTAGGGACTTCAAAAGAAACAGAATTAATTTGTAGTTCCGACTGAATTGTAATTTCTTTGGTTGGGATGTCGTCTCTAGCAAGAATTATTACACCTCCGTTAGCACGTCCACCTGGTTCTGGGTGTACGTCACGACGAGCGGCTATATTATACCCTCTAAGGGAAAACTCATCTAAAGGTTTTAGATGAGTTTCCTGCAAAGCTATTAAAAACGGTCGCTGCGAAGCTGCTAAATACTGCAGCTCGGTGGGACACACCTCTAATATTCCACTGGAATATTAAATCTATGATTTTTTTCTTTGCTACGCAGCCGCTCCATGGCTACATTGTATCATACTGGAGTTTATTTCCTCCAGTTACATTGGCTTTCCGGGATTTACCTTTGGGCCATCCTTTCTTCTTCTTTTTCAGCGGTTTCAAGGGATTTTTTGAAGAATTATTTGGGTCACTGTTGACTGACTCACTGTCGGCATTGGAGAGTTCATCAGACTCAGATTCGGAATTGACAATTGAGGCGGATCTTTTGCCCTTCCTACTCTGATCAGTTCCACTCCAATCCGCAGTGGTATTTTCATTTAGGGAATGTTGGGGGTTATCGGTGGAGAAGGGGTTAACATTGGATTTGTTCTGTAAATGTTCAGGGACCTTCCAAAAACCATCCTGGGATGTTAAAATCTCCACCGTTGTTAGGGATGAGTTGTGGGTGTAGGAAGGGTAGCTAAGGGGGCGATAGTTTCTAAAGAAGTGGGAAGAGCACTGACTATTTCAGTGTAGATCTTATTGGCTTCTTTAGTTTGTTTTTCAATTTTATTAATTATTTCAACACTACTATCTTTATTTTTCTGCTCAGATATTTGTTTATTGATCGCTTTAAGATTTTCTGTCAATTTTAATAAAAGGGAATTGTTGATTTCTTCATTTTTCTTAGTTGGAACGGAGGCTTTTTGGGCGTAATAATTATATAATATAATATAATATAAATATAATATATAAATATATAATATAATATATAATATAATATAATATAATAATATAATATATATAAATATAATATAATATATATTATATATATTATATATATTATATTATATATTAATTAATTATATTATAAAGTTATATTTATTATTATTTTTTTATATTGTTTTGAGTTTATATAATTTTTAAGTTTATAAAAAAAATTGTTTTTTAAGATGTCCAAGCAAGTATGGATTTCGATGCGATTATGGAGGTTGCATAGATAAAGGACTAAGATGCAACGGTAAGGATGACTGCGTCGATAAATCAGACGAAAAAAATTGTGGTCCTACGAGCTTGATGGCAGAAATCCCTCATACTTCTACTGCCAGGTATGCTGCAATAAGAGCAACTGAAACATATACCGATGTTAGTGCTAACGAAAATGAAAATCAAATAGTGTAAGTACTTCATTAAAACTCAAACATATCTTCAAGCCTTAAACGTTTAAAACGAACGGGTTTTAATTGTTCCATAGTGCCAAAAAGCAGTAAGGAAATTAAAATTTATTGACCGTTAAAACTGAATGGTCAATATTTTTAAAATTGCATCAATATCAAAATGACATCTACTGGACCGATTCAAAATGGAATTTTATGAATAGATTTCTTTGTATTTTTTCATGGACGGACACACGCACTCCCACGACGGTCAGACAACATCATGAAAACCACTCAAAACGTGATGATAGTGCCTAAAACGAATAATTATGATGAAACACAGATTTTAACATTTTAAAGCAACCACAACACTTTTTCTTATATCCACGGCAGAAAGTGAGGAGAGAGAAAGAAAATATATGTACATAACTTGTCTTTTTTCAAGTGCTATTGGCAGATAACCAAGATAATAATAATTATGTATTATCCAATCTTTCACATTCTGCATGTCCATGTTTATTTGTCGCTTTATACATATAGAGTTATAAATATTAAGTTTTAAAAGCCCTATTTTTCCGTGATAGGTAACATCTGTAAAGGCTCTTGGTGAGACTCCCAGGTTACAAATTCCGCCGTATGTAAAGCGAAAGTGTAATGAAAATTGTTGTAGCGTAAATTCACATAAATCAAGATTAGGAAGGTTGTATTTACCGCAAGTTGAAAAAGCAATTGAAGAATCAACTACCGTCAATACGTGTTGTATATCCCTGGACTGATTTCAGCATAACTTCATCCCACCAATAAATATCAAACTGAACTCAAAAACACAATAAAAAGTTACCTCTGGTGATACCTAAAACGTTTATCGTTACATAAATCCAAACCCATCTGCACCAACACTTAAAGCTCTTCCAAAAATTCATAAAAAACATATCATAACAATCAGACCTGTCAATAACTATAGACCTGCACCAGCATACAAAACATCTAAAGAACTAACTCCACTAACAAAAGAACTTGCACAATCAGAAAACAAATACACGCTCAAAAACAGCCACGAACTCACCACATTAACAAAATAACCTAACACTATCGCCTAACAGCAAATTAATTTCACTTGACATAACTAATCTCTACACCTCCATACCGTCAACGAAACAATGATAATATTAGAAAACATGTCACTCAACCATGGTCCAGACTTGTTACAAATAATTTATTTATTACGCGATACACTTAAATAAGTTAAGTTTTTGATGAAACAAACCTATTTTAGTTTCAACAATGATATATATGTTATTGAGGTAAAGCGCAGGTGAAGTGTATTATAATAATCAATAGAAAAAAGCCTCTCCACAAAGTTAACTTTGTGGTAAGGCTTTTTCGTATTGATTATTTTAATGTTATATGTTGACCCATTCCAACAGACCGTTTGGGAATGGGCCATCCAACTTCTGCTATAATGTCTGAAGTTTTACAATCTCTTGAAGATGTATTTATACCAAAGATTACCGAGATGTTTAAGGAGATCTGTTACAAAAGTTATATCGAAGATATATTTATCATCGTTGACTCTGAAGAAGATACACCAATAATCTTTTAACCTTCATGAACACAGTACATGCAAAAATTCAATATACATTAGAAAAGAAACAAACGGCCAACTTAACTATATGGATTTGAGAATAAAGCGAAAGCATCACAAATTAGACTGAAGAATATACAAGGAACCAACAGCAAGCAACCGACCACACAATACACAGCCTACAGATCCATGATACGTTGACTTCACAACATACCTATGACATCTGACAACTACAAAAAAGAATTTAATACGATATACGACATAGCAGACAGGAACGGATAAACTAGGACCGACATCGACAAACTCATCACACAATACAACGGAAAAACGGCTCTGCCATCACCACAACAGACAAAACAGATACTAACAGACAATAGACAGCTTTAACTGTCGTTGGGAAAGAAATTTACAGACTTACAAACTTCTTAAATCAACACAACTTAAGAAGAGCATTTAAAACACACAATGACATAGGTAACCAATTAACGCATAACTCCAATTACCCAAATAACTCAAATTCATATAACCAAAGTAGAGTTAACAAGATAACTTGCAAAGATTGACAACAAAATGACATAGGTAGAGCATCTGGTACACTAAACACTATGTATAAAGAGTATGCCACTTATGCCCATTCATAAAAGATAAATCAGATTCTAACTTCACCAACCACCTTTGCACACACGGACACGAACCAGATACAATGTCAAACTTAATGACACTGCTACACAAACAATCAAAAGGACGAACTCGAAAGACTGGAAATTACTGACAAAGTAATTATTAACGAACAACTTACTTTCAATTAAGACATTACTTTTTCAGTACTCAAACCAACACTCAACAAAACAGGAAAACCATGACACCGGTACATATCATAATAAAAGACACAAAGCATCAACGTCAGATGACTCACATGCACACCTGACTTCTCAGGGTCACGGCCTTGACTCAGTAAACATTCCCTATATAAACCCTCTCCTATTCCTTTCATTCTCTTCAAATTGAAGTTGGTTGTAAAAAAAAAGACATCAAATTATGTCTTGATATGGAGATGGTATCCATTAGGGTAAATAAAACCACGATTTTAGTTTCACGTTTCGACCCATCTGGCCATTATCATACCTAAAGAAATATAAAATATATTATTATAAAGAGCACACACAATAGAAAAAATAAAGGCTAACATTATACAAGAAATGCAAGTTGTCCACTTAAAAATACTAATAATAATCAGGATATTCGTTATAAGGAAGAAATAAGTCAAATGTAATAAATATAATACAATAATAGTTAGTCAAGACCCTCAAAACAGGAATGTATTGATGAGGAGTATAATCAAGAACTTTAAACCTTAAACACTTAGAGATATATACTAGAGGGAGCATAGCCTATCTTAATACATTGAGAGGCCTGAAACATTTTTAGTGGGGCTCTCAGGGGCTCTGTGTAACCTCATTGAAACCTCATCCAAGAGGGAGTTGAGGTTATAATTAATCAATTGTTTTGGGCTTCCCACAGATTGTTTGTGTTGTGATTTGTATTTTAAACATTCTACTATATAATTTACTGTTTTTTGTTCTGTTTACTTGATGATAATGATAATCGAATGTGGTCAGGTTACTTTTTCGATGTTTCAAAATTCAGCCAATAGGGCATCTCTATGCTTAAACATCATGCAGAATGAACCTGGGTTATAACCAAAAAACGAACTATATAACAAGGTTGAGTAAACCAGGAAAACATAAAGGATACTAAACCTTTTAAGCATTATGAAATCTGAAATCTAGGTTTCATACTGAAGAAAATTAAAAATACGTTAAGGTAAAGGAAAACAGGTAAAAAGGAAAAACTAAAAAAAATCCTTATCATCAGAGGGCTCGTCGTGCTCATTGAGACTGATGTTCTTCACTGATATATCATTAATAGTTGAGAGCTCGTGTGTTGCCCTACCTGCTGATGATGGCGTTATGCCGAAACCGGTCCAGGGACATTCATATTTAAGAGCAAATATCGACGGTAGCTTATCCTTTAATCACATAAATTGAAAATGATAAGAATAAAATAGTAAAATAAAGCTAATGAACCAAATGGTATTAACTTCAAGAAAGATTCCAGAGATTAATACGTTATTAGGAGCCATAACCTATAACTACTAATAGCTACCAAGAGGCTGTTCTTCTAATTAACGTTTAGTCTTAAGTTTCAACTCAAGATATTAAATAAAAGATATTAAATAATTAAGTCTGCCTCCGTGGCCGTGATCGTAAAGTACTCGATTTCGGCACCCGAGGTCCAGGGTTCGCAGCCCGGGCTATCCTCTATGATTATATAAATTGTATAAGTAATAAAAAAAAGATTTCGCCAACTTTAATTAATTCCTAGAGTATAGAAGACGGCTCAACCCATGGGCCAGAAGGCTCCAAAACGGGCATTTTATCATTAAATAATTTAACTTGAAGATGTTAGATAAGTCTACCATGAATTAATAATATCACTTTTATTTTAGGTTTTCTAGACATAAGTATGCCTAGGGTCGGGCAAAATATAGTCATTTAAAGGAGTAAGAACTTGTTATTCCCACCCAGTGTCAAAAAAAAAAAATTTGAAGGATAAGAATTTCCTAGAACAATGAACAAGGCAAAGTTTTTTGTTCTTGCTTTTTACGATCCACATTGGAAAATAGTGCTGTATTGTCAGAGGGGGAGGGGGGGGGATGGGCAGATGCAAACCCTGGAAAAGAAGGAAAGAACACTTAGATTAACCGAAAACTTAGGTTAACCTATAAGTCTTGTAGGTGCATTCGAATGAAGTTTAACAGGAAAATTACCCTACCCTCAATTTTATTTTTCAAATAATTTATACTTTTAGTCAACCCTGTTTAGATATAATTCGATTTTTAAATTTAAATAGGCACGAGGAAGACGTAATTAATGAACGTCCGTAAAAAGTTCCAGAAAAGTTCTCATTATTCTTTGATATTTGGTTTCAGTCCTCAAGATCAAACAGAAATTGGAAAATGTATTGTTTCGGAATGGGACAGGATTATGAAGTATATAAACTTTAAGTTTGGACAATTATTCAATCGGTGTCTGGTAAACCTTATTTTTATTTGTTATTAACCAATCTAATAACTGATTATAAATATAAAAATCAAGGATTTAACCTTAAGTTGAAATCCAAACCCTTACTCCGAGTAAAAAAAGAATAAACCCTTTATCTGTTAGAGTTTGAGAATTCAAATTTCAACTAAGTATTAAATCATTCATGTATACATTTACAAAATATCCGATTCTTTCTTGTATACGTCGAAAAAATATCGGATTCTTTCTTTTATAAATTATAAAAATGCCCGATTCTTTCTTGTATACGTCGAAAATATCGGATTCTTGTATACGTTCGGATAAAAATCGATTCTTGTATACGTCGAAAAATATCGGATTCTTTCTTTTATAAATTATAAAATGCCCGATTCTTTCTTGTATACGTCGAAAAAATATCGGATTTTTTTTTATAAATTATAAAAATGCCCGATTCTTTCTTGTATACGTCGAAAAAATATGGATTCTTTCTTTTATAAATTTAAAAATGCCCGATGCTTTTAGTATACGAAAAAATATGATTCTTTCTTTTATAAATATATAAAATGCCCGATTCTTTCTTGTATACGTCGAAAAAAAATATCGGATTCTTTCTTTTATAAATTATAAAATGCCCGATTCTTTCTGTATACGTCGAAAAATATCGGATTCTTTCTTTTTATAAATTATAAAAATGCCCGATTCTTTCTTGTATACGTCGAAAATATCAGATTCTTCTTTTATAAACTATAAAAATGCCCGATTCTTTTTGTATACGGTGAAAAAATATCGGATTCTTTCTTTTATAAATTATAAAAATGCCCGATTCTTTCTTGTATACGTCGAAAAAATATCGGATTCTTTCTTTTATAAATTATAAAAATGCCCGATTCTTTCTTGTATAATAATAAAATATCCGATTCTTTCATAAGTTGCATGAAATATCTCATAAGGTTGAAAAAATATGACTTTATCTAAGTAAGACAAGAAGGTCGACTGTGGTCGGGGCCTCTAGGATTTTCATGCGAGGGATGTAAATCCTTTCACGTGTCGTCCTTTGAACGGGACGTTAAGCCAGGGTGAATCCGAGCCTGTGCGATGTCAGGTACTCGAAAAAGATCCCTAAACCTAAATGAACCTGGGTTTAAGTAAAATTTAGGACCTTCAAGTAGTTTATACTACTTGTATTATTGCTATGTATAGCATTATTTCTAGTTGTATTAGGAACTCACGACAAGAAAATAAATCGAAAAAGTTAATTAACAACAGGTCGCTCACTCACTAAATAAGATGAATGATGGATAATTCAATAATCAATAATCAATAATCAATAATCAATAATTAAGTAAAGATAAACTAGCTTCAAAAAATTAAAATTCTTTAAAGGCTTTACGTCTTAAGTTAATAAAAATTAATAAAAGGCTCGTTTCGCTCGATATGGGCATTGAAAGCTTCCTTCGTGCGTTAGTTTGCTATACGTGAATGAAGATATTCGCTTCACTCGCCAGAATGAAAAAAATATGTACGCAAATATATAGTTTTAAAGTAATAAAGGCTCGCTTCGCTCGCCAGATTACTGTAAATATATACGCAAATGAAAGAAAGGCTTGCTTCATTTGCTAGATTGCTATCAATATTTTCGAAAATGTAGAAAAAGAGGCTCGATTCGCTCGCTAATTTACTAAAGCAATATGTGTTTTAAAATAAAACATCTCAAAGATTTTGCGAGATATTGGTTGACAAAACTTACTTGATGAAGGCAATCTTGTAAAGGACTCGTTGTACTTATTGAAACAAGTAGTTATACGGTATACCATTTTATAAGTTGCTCGAGAGTTGGTCCAGTGGTACATATCCGAAAAAAAAATATTGGCGATAGCTTACACTTTAACGTATTAAAAATATTCATTAATATTTTTTTTGTTAAGCCCCAAAAAAAGTTTATTTTCGATGGCTAAACCACCACTCACAGCGTCTAAAGACATTGAAATTTGTTCCTTTAATTTTTATAGGACTTGGGTACATACTTAGAACTGTTTAATGTATCAATGATGATACAAGCAAAATGCAAATACGGCTTCAACTCAGAAATTACTCTAAATAGAATGATTCCATTCTCCTTATCCGAATCATTATTAATTCTAACTTCGACGAAAACAGTGAAACCGTCTACGACAACAACTAAACTGCCTACGTCAACAACTCAACCGTATACGTCAACAACTCAACCGTCTACGTCAACAACTGAACCGTCTACGTCAACAACTGAACCGTATACGTCAACAACTAAACCGTCAACGTCAACAACTGACTACGTCAACAACCGTCTACGTCAACAACTAAACCGTCTACGTCAACAACTGAACCGTCTACGTCAACAACTGAACGTCTACGTCAACACTAAACCGTCTACGCCAACTAAACTGCCTACACTAAACTGTCTACGTCTAGAACTAAACCGTCTACGATTGCCACTCAACTATCTACGACTACAACGAAACCGTCTACTAGAACAACTGAACACCCCATTAAACCAACAAAGGCATATTGTTTAAAAACTAATACTGATTCTGACTACAGGTTTCTAAAAGATATACTTAGGTATTTAAACAAAAATTACAAAACCGAAAAGGAAAGTATAAAACAATATATACTTCATACTTTGAAAGATAAGACATTCTATAAAACCACCCAGGAAGAAAAAAATATAAACGATCTAAATATGATTAAAAACTCACTTAATGGTTCAGGCGTGGTTTCTGATGTATGATTTGATATATCAATAGATGAAATAACCGACTCTACCGACCCCGATATCGAGAGAGATCATAAATATGAGTTTATAGTTGTTGGGCTGTGATAAAAATAAAGTCATAGATAACCTAATTAACAACTTACCTAATCTAACTATACCATTATATTATTCATATAATGATTCAGGAAATTATATGATTAATCGTATAGAGATTAATCACTCTTCCTTTTCAAATATTACAGATTCATTCTAAGACATAAAACATTTATAAAATGAAGTCAGAGAAGCAGAGTATAAAAATAAAACCAAAACCAGTGAAGCTCTTGAATGTGTAGAATGTAAACTGTTTCTTTTATTACTCCTGCTCGAAATTATGGATTACTTCGAAACATTTTGAAAAATAGAAAAGGATTGCTGGAAATGTGATTTGTACAAGAAATGTTTAGCCTAGTCGAACACAGATAATACGGTCATTACAAAATTGTCTGAATAATTTATTAACTTGAACATAAAACTGATTTTCACAGCTTGATAACAGCGATAAGTAAATATTGAAAACATTTACTAAATCAATTAAAAAAAATCATATAGTTTAAAAATTACATTTATAATTTCAAGTGATTTATCTGAATTAAACGCTGAAGTAGAAGCTCTATAAGAACTACTCGAATTCCTGTAAGTTTAAGTACAAACCCTCACTAGGAACCAAATCAAGTTGAACAACGGAATCCAATAGTAACAACAGAACACAAGAAAAAATCATATCATTACCCTTGGCACCAAGGAGACTCTGGATAAATGTCTACAACATAGTTTTAAAACTCTCTAAAATTATCAATTACAACAAGAAGTAATACATCACTACTGTAAAGGCATGATGTAGCATAATATTAAATTACCTGTTTTTGTCAAAATTACCTGTATTGTATAATAAAATACCTGATTCCATAAAAGTAATACGAACGATCTAAGAAAAACGGATAGCTACAACTAAAGTATAGCATTTTCCAAATTACTTAAATAATGTACAAGAAATTCGCTGACTTCGCTTTTAGAATTCTTTGGGGGTTTTGCTAATGCTAAAACTTTGGTTGTAGTTGTCTGATTTTTATAAATAAGCACTGAATTTATTAAAAAAATGTATCAGCTTTAAAAAATGTTGTCTTCAAGTTTTGCACATAACCTATAATTTGTGCGAATTTATAATACTTTGAGCGTGCGCAATCATATGAAGGGCTTTGGATAGTCAGACTATGTTTTTTCTTCATCATTTAAGGGGTATTTCCAATAAAAAAAAAGGTTTCAGATCCAGCTCCTGGACTATGGGGTCATTTAATTATTTTGGGCACGAGTTTTGCCAAACCGATGTTACATTATATAAGGCTTTAAGTCAGTGTGACAAGGATGAGCGATGCAAATTGCAAGGAAAAGTCTTGAGGCACCTCGTACCTGTTTTGTAAAAATATTATTTGTTCATATTCCAAATTTTCTTACTTACACCGTGAACCCCTCCTCTTTATAGGTTCCCGAACGTAAAACTACTTTAATTAGTAAAGTTAAGAACACAGTTTATATCAGAAAATGAGAGTTCGAGTAGAAAAATTCTCTAGAGGAAATTTTTCCAAATTTCGCTTCATTTAACTTAAAAATGTTAACCTTAAAATTGGCTTTTTTATTATTTTATTAAACAGGGGTTTCTTCATCTTTACGAGGTTTCCCAAGTTTCAAAGGATTTTAAACCCGATTGGGTTTTTTGTCTTTATTTACTACTGTTTTATTAAAAGTTTTTCTCCTTAAGAAGTTTTACAAACGAAAGAGATGGTCTAAGAGATGGAAAACTAAGAGACGCTATTTTCTCTTTATTCTTTGATTTTATCAAAAATTTTCATTTTCCTATTTAAGGGGTTTTCAATTTAAAGTTTATATTTCTGTTAATGACAGTTTTGCAATTTAGGTCGAAGTATATTTTTATAAAATGTTTAATAATGATTAGCATAGTGGTAGTGAAGTATCCAGACATAATGATTGTTTATAATTTATATACATTTTATATTTGTTTCCATTCTAAAACAAGCAAAATAATGAAACGAAATAATCCAATAGAATTTCGAAGGCAAAAAAAAAGAACTAGAAACACCAAAGACCCTAAAAATTTATTGTAAAGTTTAAGTGCTGAAATAGGCTTACATTTTTCGAACCTTTACTGTTATAATGTTTTATGATAAAACATTATTAACAGCCGATAAGCTACCAGCTGGGTTGGCAATGCCAACCCAGGCATAGCAGACATCAAGCTGCAATATAGAACTTAGCTTGAAATCACAAAACAGAGATGAGTCGATCAACAAGTAGAGCGAACAGTCGATTGAGCAGTGCTAATAGAGTCAGGGTAATGTTTTAACCACTTGAGATAGTGGTAAAACATTAAAAAATATAGTTGAGACTATTGCTGTACCTGATATCTTGGATAGAATTGATGAAGCTCAGGCCAGGCGAATGATAATAGAATGCAGCCAACTTTACGGGATGATCATTTAAAGGTTTTGGAACACTTTTTTATTTTTAAATTAGAGAATTGAGGTAAAGATTTTTGAAAACCCTTGAGTTCTGATAAAAGGTATGCAGGTTTTAATTGATTAATAAATTTGTTTCTTCCCTGATAGTATCAAGAAGAATATATTAAGGAATGGTATCAGGATATAAATTTGGTCCCTGGTTGGGTATCAAAGTGTTTGGTCTCTCGCTTCAGTGCTTTGCGTGGTATTGAGTAGGGTGGTAATAAGAAGTTTGGCCGTGGTATCGTCTCTCAGAAAAACAAGAAACACTATGAACACATCTTTTAGCCCACTTAGCTACATTTACGTGCATCCCAGGCCAGATATATCTACAAGAAACAAGGCGTCGAGAACCTCTGATGCCAGGGTGGCTCAAGTTATGCAAAATACCTAAAACCTCACGCCAATAGGCGGTACTTTGGGTCGAGCCTTATCAGTCGAGAGCTCGCTTAACAACTGAGTGTCAGAATAAAAAGTGTAATATATTTCAACTGTAGTTCAGGGTTAGACATCATCTGATTAATAGAGGCATAATCATTAGCCTGGCCTGAGCTTTATTAATTCCATCCGAGATATCTGGTACATCGATAGTCTCAACTCAAGATAGAGCATCAGCCACGATATTACCATTACTACAAAAATACTTGATGTCAGCAAAGAACTGACTAGAAGTCCATCCAGCGACTCCAGTCGCTCAGTCGAATTTATCTAAACAGATAACTCGACATGGCCGATAAGTCAGACTCACGGTAAGATTCAGTGACAGTGTCATCGGGGGAGTAATGATGCGGACCCCCTCCCCTTTTTTAAATTTAATTTTGTTGAATTTTTCTGCTAGGGCACCACTGTTAAGCTAACCTTTTGAGCCCCCAGTGTTGCCCCAGCATTTGTTCTCTTTGTTTACAAGCTAACTTCATTTTTTTCTACTCTCGCGTGTGTATACTTTATTTTGTTTGTAATTTAATTTTACTTTAAATAAACATTTTAATTGTGTCTAAGTTGTGTACACTAAATGTAATTTAATTTTACGTTAGATAAAAACTTTAATTGTGCTAAATTAGAGATTAAGATTACATAGCTATTAGATTTCACTGGTTTTAGAAATTTCAACTTATATGTCGACAGGATTTTATCCCTGTTAACATTTTAATTAACCTACTGGTACACAAAAATAAACTTAGCAGTCAATTTTATATTAAATAAAAATAATAGCTTTAAAATTTATAAAATGTTCAGTCCCCAAGATAAATTTAAAAATAGATGTAATAAATTTACCAAACATAAACATTTATAAAACAATTAATAGAATATTGTATTGAGAATGACATTGTCATCTATTCGTTTCTTTGAATAAAATTAATATTATATTAACAAACAATATTGATTTTATTCATTTATATTATATTCTGATTACATGATATAATAATATCTTTGTCCTAATATGTGGTATAATCATG
Source organism: Microvelia longipes (assembly GCA_018340805.1). Classification (NCBI taxonomy): domain Eukaryota; kingdom Metazoa; phylum Arthropoda; class Insecta; order Hemiptera; family Veliidae; genus Microvelia; species Microvelia longipes. Next base: position 33,562,335 of record JACMZG010001913.1, read on the forward strand.
AAAATAAAATAAATAAAAATGAACCAAATATTTTTATTATTTTTCAATTTTTATTAATTAGTTTTATATTTATATCATTTTACATTAAAAGAGTGTTTGTATATTTTTTTATTAATTCAAATTGCATTTTATCAATAACTTCTTGTAATTGGACATTAAATGTACATTCAATTTCATTAAATGAAAGGTAACAGATAGTTATAACACATATTTTTATTACTTGTCAGTTAATTATTTACATACATGGTTTATGATTTATTTATGTACATTATTATTAATTCAAAAGTGAGAAAGTGAGTTACTTAATTGTTATGATTATTTTGCATATTAACCCTGTAGTATTATATAATTTAATTTTTTCCAAAATTTACATTTTTTATGTTATTTTACATTGATTTTTATATGATTGAGTTATATGACGTATTTAATTTTAAATTATTTTTTTTTTAATTGAAAAAAAACTTACATAAAAAATATAAAATAAAAGTTTCATCAGTCTTAAAAATTTAACAGAAGTAAGCTATATTTATGTAAAAACTTAAAAATAAATAAAGTAAGTTATAAAAATAAATGAACAGAACTAGTCAGATTGAACAGTTTATTTTGGAATTGGACTTTTGTTCAACAGGAAGTAGATTATTTTTCTGGTTATTGGAGGTAGGTGAACAAATACCTGTATTTGTTATACCGAGTGAACTCTTGGAATTCAAATATTGATTTTGCATGAGTCAAACGCCAAAAAAGGACCCAGAGGTTTTTAAAGCGCTAGATTGACTTCTTTGGGTAACTTGGTATAATATTAGGTAGGCTGCTATTATAGATCGCAAAATGTTTTACCCAAGGGACACTTTAAAATCCTGAAAATGGTCATTAATTCAGTTTATATCATGCAGCGTTGTTAAAAAGTTTAAGATTTTTTTAAAGTTAAGTAAATTCGTGACAAATCGTTTTTTTGCTATCAAAATTGATTCGATTGTCAAAAAATATTACCAAAATAAACCAATGTCATTAAGTTATACCCTAAAACACTCAAAAAACTAAGAAATGCATCAAGATCAAATAAATATTTTTTTCTTTTTCACGAGATGTCGTATTTAAATAGCAGCACCGGCTTTTGGCCAGCGCCATCAACAGGGCCGGGGAGATGAGTCGCTGCATGTATGAGTCTAGGAGTCTGCTCCGAGCCCTTAAGGGTGGATTCAGACAAGATATAGTAACACCACAGCGGCACTCAAGCCAAAAGTCGGGTCTGCTATTTAAATACAGATAGTTTGTAGACAAGACCAGCTGTGCACATAGAATTTCATTTTGGAAGGGGCAGAAATGCTAACCCACATACTTTATTGCGGGTTAGCATTTCTGCCCATACATTATGAGTTTAGTATAATAGCTATGCACCATGCACTAGGGTGCTAAGAAACCAATGTCAATTCTTCACCGTACAGACAAAGATAAAAACAAAAATTGGAGTCCAATACAGAATTTATACATAAAATATTTCCAATGTTACCATAATAAAAAAATCAAACTTTGGATTTTTGGAGAGTGTTGCGGAATAGCATAATTACATTTTTGGAGTGTCTTTGGGAGAGGGGGGGATTTAGCACTCTCAGGCCTCCTATTTGCACCCAGGGGACACCGTTTTTTAGAGAAGACAGAATTTGTTGATCTTATTGGTAATTGACAGGGCAGTACCGAGTGAATTAAACATTTTATGTTTTTCTACGTTCTCATATTTCAAACACAGACAGAATTATTTCATTTAACTTTAAATACTATAAAGTTGTTCTAAAAAAGAGGACAGCATAGCTCTCTTATAAAATGAATCAATGTTAATGATTTGAATGTTAAATTGCATGTTTAAGTATAATTCCGGAAAATTGGTAAGAACAAAACATTTTGTAAAAACAATGCATTTTTTGCATTATACATGTGTATTTGC
>JACMZG010001913.1:33565457-33627076 GCA_018340805.1 Microvelia longipes
GCAACTTTATAACACCGGCCAATCATGAGTCATGCCTGTCTGTTCTGTTATCCAAATACTCCAGCTGAGTCAACACATGATGTTTGGGACATGAATTGGGGGAAAAATCGAGGTAAAGATCAAATCTATAAAGTTATCTCTTTATCTCCAGATAGTGTATGTTTGATTGAATGTGATTTTTTGACAGTTTTTCCAGTAAAGAAACATGGTTTCCTCCCAATTGGGGTTATTAGAGCCAATTATATAATTTTTAGGGGAGTGTATTTCTCTAAATTTATACAGGAGACCGATCAAGTTTTATTTTCCCGGGCGGCATCCCCAAAATTTATAATGTGGGCCCGACCAAAAAAAATTTTTACTGCTCAAAATCAGTTTAAGGTCAAAATAAGTTGTTTGGAGCAAAAAAAAACATTGTTTTATTTTTTTTTTTTGGCGGCAGCAGCTCCAAAATTTATTAGGGGAGCCGACCAAAAAAATTTTTTTTTATTGGCTCAAAATCCGTTTGGGTCAAAAGAAGTTGTTTGGAGCAAAAAAAATTGATTTTTTTGGGGGGAGGGCACCCCCAAAATTTATAAGGGGGAGCCAATCAAAAAATTAGAATAAAATACAACAATTAATAGTTAATAGTCAATAACTCCTTGGCTTTGCCTCGGAGTTTACACATAAATCCTCGGCTTACCGCCTTAAGAACCAACTAACTGCTCAGGGAATAATAGCATTCTTTACAACCTGGTGCATAAATAACTATTATCACCTCCCTCTTGAGCATGTACAGGTTACTTTAAGAAATCACCACTTATCATTTAAGAAAACAAATTTATGAAACCTAAAGTAGACAGAGTAACACACTGATATAGAAGTACTGTATTTATATTAAAAATCTTCACTCCCAACAAAAAGTGTGTCGATGAGTGTGTACGTGATGAAACTGAATAAATAAACAAAAGGATTTTACATATTTTGGTATCATTTGCAATAATTTTCATCTAAATTATTGTGTCGTTCATAAAAAAGTTATAATGACAATGTTAATCAATAAGCAGACTAACTCTCTGGTAATTAAAAGTAAAAACTAAAAATAAATCACCAGTATATTATCCTCTATATAAATATTGATTTTCAACTAAATATTTTAACCACGAAGTTTTTTATTCTTTAGCTGAGGGAATGAACTTCCATGTATAGTAGAAATGTAAATTATTATAATACATATAAGAAGCTAATTTAAAAATAATATTAATTCTGCAGGTTCTTTATTTTATTAGTGGTTGTTATAAATTTAACGTGAAAAGTATTAAGTAAAGAAGAAATAATCAGGTTTATGATACATCAGCTCGTTGAGTGGTGAGTTAGCTTTTCCCACCGCTGAGCAATTGTTTCCGCCATAAGTAACCTTGATGAATAAAATCAACACCAATCTAGTACTCATCAGATATTTTCAACTTATCAGATGAGTACCTAATGAATATAGTTACACACCGTACGCGATAAGGTCTATCGGTTTTTAAACGATTTTGGCTCCTACCATCTAGCAATAGATTTGTAATGCTCGTTCAAAAAGAACATCGAATTAACTTATTATAAAAACATCGAACTTTATTTGAATTCAAATTGATTTCTATCTTCCTCAGTATAAATCTTAAAAAAAGTCCTAACTGCAAAAGAGTTAGTCGTAAATTTTCTAAGAGTGTCTTTGAAATGTAATGTTGAGTAGTGAATTTTATCTTGGTAAGTATTTTGTAGGTAGTGACGAAATGTATCTAATTTATCAACCTTATCTGTATTCAATGTAAATGTCTTGCAATGTAATGTAAAGCAAAATATACCACAATGCCATTAACTTAGCTCAAATATAAATGCTTTGACTAATGTAAGGAATTTTACAATTTACTAGATTATATAATTTTTATTTATTTTTAATGTTCAAGATTGATAACGGTTGTTTGATTTTTATTATCGTATTAGGAAAACGAGTTTTAGTGAAGTATTAAATTTCCTTATTATTTTTCATATTCAACAGGCATAATTATTAGTTTCTTAATTTTGATTAGATCTATAGTATAAAGAGTGACTTGTTTTACTGGCTATGTAGTGCTAATAAGCAGATAAAAGAAAATTGTGGTGCACAGGGGCATAAGTATTAGTTTACATGATTTTGATTAGATTTAGTAAGTATATTTAGAGGGTGGACTTATTTACTGGCTATGTAGTGCTTAAGCAGATAAAAGAAAGTTGTGTGGTGCACAGGGGCATAAGTTATTAGTTTACATGATTTTGATTAGATTTAGTATAGTAATATTTAGAGGGTGGATTATTTACTGGCTATGTAGTACTATAAGTAGATAAAGAAAATTGTTGTGACACAGGGCATAAGTTTATTAGTTTACATGATTTTGATTAGTTTAGTCGTAGTATATTTAGAGGGTGGACTTATTTACTGGCTATGTAGTCTATAAGCAGATAAAAGAAAATTGTTGTTGCACAGGGGCATAAGTTATTAGTTTACTTGATTTTAATTAGATTTAGTATAGTTATATTTAGAGGGTGGACTTATTTTACGGCTATGTAGTGCTATAAAACAATAAAAGAAAATTGTGGTGGCACAGGGCATCATAAGTTATTAGTTTACTTGATTTTGATTCGATTTAGTATAGTATATTTAGAGGGTGGACTTATTTACTGGCTATGTAGTGCTATAAGCAGATAAAAGAAAGTTGTGGTGCACAGGGGCATAAGTTATTAGTTTACATGATTTTGATTAGATTTAGTATAGTATATTTAGAGGGTGGACTTATTTACTGGCTATGTGCTATAAGCAGATAAAAAAATTGTTGTGCACAGGGCATAAGTTATTAGTTTACTTGATTTGATTTAGATTTAGTATAGTATATTTTAGAGGGTGCACTGAGGGTTCTGTAGTACTATAAGCAGATAAACTGATTAACAGGTTATCCAGTGCTATGCAACTAATTTGCAGGTTCTATGCAGATATAAGGGAGTATTGTTGCAAAGGGGCATAAACTATTGGTTTACTAGATTTTGATTAAATTTAGTATAGAGACTAATCAATATAACTATTTAGTGTAGCTCAAATCACTTTCAGGGACTTTTGCTTACTATTTAATTAATGCAAATTTTACTAATTATGTAATTGTCAACTTTTTGACAATGACAGTTATTTATTTTATTTGCTATTTTTTCTTTAGACGATTGTTAAAAATTTAATTATTGGTTAAGTATCTTATAAAAACGGTTATATGCATAATATATATTTTTTATATATTTGATTAACCATGCCTAGAATTAAACAAGATATAGGCAGACTGCAATCTAGATCTAAAAGAGTAAAATAAAGGCGCGAAAAAGAATCAACTGAAGAAAAAAAATTGAGACTTTTAAAAAATCGGTTGAGAGCTTCCACGTCAGCACCAAATGCAAAGAGCATGAAAACAGGTTGAAGAAAAGTAGAAAAAGATTCGCAACATATATAATGCTTCGTTGACCTCAGAACAGCGAGAGTATAGACTTCAAAATGATAGAAATAGAAAAAAATAAAACGATCACAAAACTGGTAACTGTGAGTTAAAGTTAGAGGATTCAACTATGATCCGAGAAAGAGTAACTTACGAACAGGAAATAATAATTGTATGAGTCTCAAAATCTTTAGGGTAGTTAAAATAACTTTAAAGGACATCAGATTTTTTTTGTAAATTTTTATCATTTACTGACTTTAAACACGGATTCAGTGTTGTTAAAACTTGGTATAAAGACTAATTTGTAGATGCACAGATTTACAGGCTATGTAGTGCTCTAAGCAGACAAATGGGAATAGTTGTGCACAGGGGCATAAGTTATTGTTACTTGATTTTGATTAGATTTAGTATAGTATATTTAGAGGTGGACTGATTTACTGGCTCTGTAGTACTATAAGTAGATAAAAGAAATTGTATAAAAAATTATTTACTTCTTTAACGCCCGTGCGAAGCACGGGTATCCCTGCTAGTTTTAAATAAACTTCACAGACTACTTTAAAATTTGGTATCAGATTACTTTTATACATTTGTAATTTTATTTTAATTTTTTACACTTACTTTACTTCTGATATCTTCACATATTTACTTGACTGTGAATCTTTTTAGATAATTTAACAACTTTATTGAAACCATAAATTGGATAATTTGAACTTTTTATGTATACTTTATGTAGTCTGTAATAGGTTTATGTAATGTTAGATATTGTTTTGAAGATGGCCACGTTGTTAGCTGAAAAAATTTAAAAAAAATAAATAAATTTGTTACAATTAGAAATAAAGCATGCTTTATATAAGAAGTTTAATAACTAAGTAACATAAGTATGAATCACCACCGTACATTAATCTTTAACAGCACCGTCCTTACTGACCATAAATAGCAATATCCATTAGAAGCATAATCTAATATTTTGGTATTATTAATTGTAATTTATAGTTAAGGTGGTAACTTTAAATTAAAAGTGGTTAATTTTAATAACCCGGGATTATAATCCTATTTATTACAAATAATAATTAATAATTGTCACAACAAAAAGAACCCAAAAAAAACAAATTAAAAGGAACAGAAAAAATTAAAACAGTTTTAACTATTACAAAAACACAAACGTTTTGTCCAACTTAAAAATAATCTTAAGATCATCAATAATATTTTTAAAATATAAATTAAATAACAATTTATCAAAATTATTTTCGATGTAAAAAAAATGATTAACTAAAAATAATAAAAATAATTTGAACAAAGCGTACGTACATGATCCCTGAACTATATGAAACATCAGAGATCTATGATAACATACATTTATTTATTTTTCAGTTATAATCCGTCACTCTGCACGAGTTTTTATAGTAGGTATCGTGTTTGAAATTTATTTTTATAAAATATTTTATTAGTTACAATCCAAATTTTTAAAGACAGTGTAAAAACAGTTTAAAATGCGTTATATACAATTTACTATTTATTTTTTTAACTAAAACATGATTGATTTATTTCATATTAATGAAATAATCGAGTTATTAAAACAAATATTATTTATGTTGATGTTCATCTTATCATTATTTAAATCTTAATAATTTATATTATACATATAATGGTATTATTTTTTTGTCGTAATATTATATCATCTTAACACTTAAATAATAAATAAATAACAACAAACAATGAATCGTTAAATGACTGGCAAAAAATAACATGCGTTATTTTATTTAAAAAGAAAAACAGCAGTCAACGAAATTCTTATTTTATTATAACATATAACATTTATCTATTTTTGGAACAAGTATTAGGTATAGGTAAGACGAAGTAAATAAATATTACATATAATTAAAAACAGTTATAAATATAAGAAGAACATGAATGATAAAAGTGTGAAATTATAAATAAAATAGTGTACATAAATAATACAATACTGAAATTGTTTGATAAATAATAAATTGTAGTAAATGAATTGTAAGAACTAATTGAAAATATAAAAAAAAAAACAAAGTAAGAATAAAAAATAATCAAACTGCATTAAAAGTAAACCACAGAAAATTGTAATTATTCTTTTTACAATTCTACACATATTTTTCATTTTATTTAATGGCTATTAAAATGTTCAAGGAAAATTACTGAAAATTCGCTGGATACATATCAAAAGTAACATAAAAATAATTAATAATAAAACGACAATTTGGCCCGGAAAGGGGCATAGCTATCTTTACGTCGGCTCAATGCAACGCTTGCTACGCAACGATTTCTAAATACATGGCAAAATATCTTAACAATAAATAATGCTGCGTAACAGTTACGACTGAAGGCCTGTATTTAAATTATTAACTTGCTCAATTTTAGTCAATTTCATTTTCTTTAATTAAGCCAACTACACAACTTGTTTTTTTAATACCTTTTTTAAAACTTACAAAAGTTTTTAATACTTCCTATTGGGGAAGCTGAAACATTTAGTTTAATTAAACTAGTCAAGTATTAAATTATTGTAAAATTGGAAGTAAAACTTATTAAATCAGTCAAAAGTGTGCGTCTCCAGTGAGGATTGAACTCGTAGCCTCTAAGACCTATTTACGCTACCGACTGAAGTACAGAGGAAATGCGGAGTAGAAGTTATATCGTTATGCTGTTGTACTCCCCTCGATATTTTTTTCTCTTTATATTCAGGCTTTGAGTTAAGCATTACTTTTCTCTCTCTGCCCTTCAACAAGGAAATAAAAGTACACTTTCCCTCCCTTATGGAGGTAAAATAATTTTAATTATTATCGTAACTATGAAAATGTATCCATTCAACGCTTCAAAGAAAGTTTACAATGTATCTATAAAACTATTCTAAAACTTTCTCCTCAGTAAGTTTACACATAAAATGTTGCAAAACTTGATAACAAAAACAATATAAAATCGATGGATTCAAACCATAGACTGAAAACTAGCTTGATATTACTTAATGTAAAAGTTTTCAATAATACAATTCAAGTTTAATAACACATTCAAGCATGTAAGACAAGCGGATATAGTGGTATTTGTGAAGTAATTAAAAATTGAGAATATTAAATTCAAGTCTTAACATAAGTATTTCAAAGCAGTTATTTTAAAACTGCTTTAAAATGTAAAAACAAACCAGCTTAATTTATTGGGGCAATAACAAAAAGACTTAGAGTCGGCCTATGTAAATTAGAACTAATATATTTTAATATTTTCAACCGTTACTTTCGATATTTTTTTAATTTGATTAAGAAGAAAAAGTTGATTTTTTCTCCCTTCTAGACGAAAAATAATTTGACATACTAACTTGGTAATAACATGTAATAAAAATTGTGTTATAAGTGTGCGTTCCCTATGAGAATCAAACTTGTATCCTGGGAGTTAATAGTTGAAGACTCTACCAACTAAGCTTAAAGGGGAATGCAGAGTGGGAGTTAAGTAGTCGCCATTGCAACCAAACCTAAAATAGCTTTGATTGCAATGGCGACTACTTTACTCACTCATCAATTTCATCAATGTTTAATTTCATCAATGGCAATCACTAAAGGTAGATTTAGAACTTCTAGGTATTAGCCGTGGAAGCATATATCATAAAAAACAGTCCTTTGCGCCGTAAACGCATATGCCCCGAACCGTAATGATTGAATGAAACCTATTGGTTACGTCACAATACGCTGTTTTTCTAGTTTGGTTTCCTAACCAATAAAGACAACCTAAAATAAACGTTTTAACTTTTTCTTTAGAATATTTTCAACATACAGATATCACCTTGTTTTAATCGTAGGATTTTTGTCTACTCAAACGTAGACATTTAACGAAAAACATGGAAACTGTACTATCGCTATCTCTTAAATTATATTTTCTGGGAAATTCAGACGTAATACAATTGCAATTTATAGAAAAAAGAATATAAAGAAAAATCAGTTGACCATAGCAATGCAAGAGAAGAGTTTATAAATGAAATAGACTGGAAACAGAATGGTCTCATGAGACCTTTAATTCGACCTCTCATTTCTTTGAATCCAAATAAAGACCCATACTATAGTCCCATGCTCAATCCCCGCAGGGATAAGAAGATAATAACAAATTTATCTTCCAGAAAATATAAAGTTTTTTAACTATGTTTAAACTTAGAAGAAATTATTAAAGCAAGATAAAATTGTGAAAGATTTTAATGAAATTTATATTAAACTACAATTAGATGAATTTAACTTTATCGATTCGATTAAGTCAAAAAATTGTAAAAAGTTGGTAGTAAAACAACTTGTCACAATTAACACAGACTATTTGGTTATGTGAACCATTTTCTGAAAGCTGAACGACATAAATCCTGAAAATAAACGATATTATTCCTGACAATAAATGGCAATAAATAAATGACAATAGAGCGCTAGCCTTTCAACCTGGAGGACGAGGGTTCAAATGCAGCCGGGGAAAGACCTCAATATGAGGTTATTCCTTGTACCGTATACACTCAGGAGGTCTTAAATTTATGGTCGGCCAACCCAGCCAAGATTTTACGTTGTTTCCTTGACTGCTAATTGCTAAAAAGGCAAGAATTATGGGATTTGGAGGTGCAGAAAGAAAAATTGCAGGAAATCGGCAGGTGCTTTAACTGGCACATTTTTCGAAAATACTAAAGTTACTGCAAAAGAAGCATTTATGCTGAGTTATTTCTAGTGTTGTGGTGGAATGAGATATGAGGACACCCAACATGAAATAAGGAGGACCAACGGTACCACAAATTTCTGCACCTCCAACTCCCATAATTTTTGCCTTCTTGGGGTCCCCTTAACATCATATCTTTTCCCACACTCACTGCACAGTCTTTCAGTTTTTAAAATTCCAAGCCCTGCAATACATACGTTTTAAAAAATCTTTCCATCTTGACATTACGTTTTTTAAACATAAAAGAATAAACCAATTTATTGAATTATAGGGCAGATTGTTATTGTTTTTTCATAACATAAAATAGGCTGCAAATACAAAATGTTTTATTTAACTCATTTTCCCCAACCAACACTTCAAAATACGTTATTTTTAAGTGATTTTAGGGGTGGGCAACTAGGTAAAAGAGTACCCACTATCTTAGGGAGCTGGCAAAAAGGGGCCAACAACGTGGCCTACTTGCCTGGAGTTACAACCACTCCCTCCATATTACTATTACTGGCTGCTAATACTCTGCAGGGTTAAATCTGAGGACAACAAAAGATTCAAATCTGGAAACAACGCAAAAATGACCCTTTGGGTTTAAGCGTAAAAAATGCACGAACTAAATCCTGACTATAAGCTACCAAAATCCTGATGATAAAAGACCTAATTAGTTACCAGAGAGGTTTATTATGACCTTGACTTTAAATATTAAAATATATCCATAAATTAACATTTCCCGTAAATTTTAATTTCCAACTTTTCACTTAGTTAAAAGATAATTTTAAACCACCGAATTGGCAGATTAATTAGTGAAGTTGGTGTCGTAAAGGTAATTTATCTCTAAAGGCCATGATGCTGTCTAATATACCGACTCTATAGAATAACCTCGACACCTGTCATATCCCCCGACATTTAAAATGTCACCCATCAAGTCCCCCTCTAATTACATAATAGAATTAACGCATCACTTTTCCTTTAATTTAAAATCGTAAAAAAATAACAGGGTTTCAGATATCTAAAAAAATAAAATCAAAATCAAATTATCTACTCCAATTTTCATTTTAAATATACTAATGAAAAATCAAATACAAATACGTCGAATAATATTTTAATTTAATACAAAATATAGGATGCATTACACAAAAAAGAGCTAGCCAATTAAATTATATTAAATAATTAAAACGTTATCTTTATAGGGAAAACGTAATAACTACAAATAATGTTTAGTACATTTTAATCTTGAATATGGAAGTATTTACATAAATTTGCATAGTCCAACCGTATTACGGAAAATAAATTAAATCGAAATAAATTGAAGTATTTAAATTAACGTAATATTAAAATATAATTATATTAGTTTCGTTTGAAAAATAAGTATATTCCTTTATTAAAAATATTAATTAAAAACACTCCTCGTTGTAATATGTTACATATTTGTCTTTGTGATACGAGAAATTCTTAGAAGGAAAAATTTATTAGAAAGAGATTAATTCAGAAAAAAAGTCGTAATTCAAACAAGAAATTCAAAGCTAACTTTTTAATAAAATTAAATAAAGAAAAACAAATTACCAGATAAACTTAAGAGAAGAAAATCGTGAAAAATAAATTCCTCGAAATCATCTTATTTGGCTAATTTTATGTTTAGTGATAACAAAATAACAATGTCCTATAACCTCAATTGTTTGTGTTTATACATAGAGATATATATTACTAGAGAGGGCATAAACTCTCTAAACATATTGAGAGCTTGAAACATCTTTTTAAGGCCAAAGAGACTAATACTATTAGAAGGAGTACAGAACCCGTTAACACAGGGATAAGGGGTCTGGAAATGAGACAGTTTCCATAGGTGCCGTAACTGTACTTACCCCTACTATAGTATCCCAAGAGAGAGACTAGATACTCCTCCACCCCTCTACAACCCCTATTAAGGCACACGCTCTACAAACGGCGGACATTTTTCAGGGATGCCACATTAAACCACTTTATTCAACACAGTAAATTAAAGAATACATGAAATAGATAATAATTAACACTTATTTTAAATTAATTTTACTTGATTTAAAACAAAATAGTCGAAAAATAATGAAATATTTACGTGAAATTTTAATTATAATGAAAAATAAAAAATGACGTCACCAATGTACCGTTACGGCACCTAGCTACCCAAGGAATGATAAGAACTGTTGTATTCCCTCTAATAGTATTAGTCTCTTTGTTTAAGGCCCTCAGTGACGCCATCGTAACCTACTATAGGTTACCTTTACACATTCGTGTTAAGGTTATAATAAATCAATCACGTTGACGTCTTTTTGAACATTGTTATTGTGTTTTATTAAGAAGGTCTAATCAGTCCGCCACTGTAATTATCACTTGTGTAGTGACAAGCAGTTGTAATTAATATACAAAAAACCAACACGTCTCTCCACAAAACAATTTATTAAATAAAAGCAGAGCCGGCTTTCTGCAATTATGCCATCAAAAGTGCCTAAAAACAAGTAAACAAAGAACTAATAACAATACATACAATTTAAAGGTTAATTAGTTGACTATTATTAACCTTTAAATTGTATGTATTGTTATTAGTTCTTTGTTTACTTGTTTTTAGGCACTGTTGATGGCATTATTTCCGAAAGCCGGCTCTGCTTTTATTTAATAAATTCCTTTGTGGAGAGACGCGTTGGTTTTTTGTATATTGAGTATTACTCCACTGCGCTTTAAGAAGTCAGTTGTAATTGTTTATTTCGATTTAAAAGTTCTTGATTTATGAGGACGATTGTACTTACATGGTTTAAAGTGGAACTTAGGTTTGATTAATTAATTATTTATATGAGTTATAGTGAAATAAAACCCAGAAGCGACTGAACGCAAAAAACGAGTGCTAAAGTCAAAAGAAGACAAATTCGGCCGCTATGATTACTTTAGCGTATAGTAGAGGAGGATATGAAAAAAATTTCTTGTCAACGATGAACTTTTATGTTTTTAAAACAGAAATTCTTACAAAACGTTGAAAGAAAAATAAACAGTTTTCTCTTTTTTTGCCATTCTGGCAAAAATGGAATAACACCAAGGGTTTGTTTACATAATACTTTGACAGTTAATTAACTATTTATTACTTGTTTATTTGATTTATAGTGAAATAGAATCAACAAGTGTCTTAACTTACGTATTTTGGGTTGTCAAAACGCATGCTGATGTGGAAAGAAGACAAATTCTGCTTTTAGAGTAACTTTAGCGCCATGAATCTTTCATTCTCATCTGTTGTTGTATTAACGCACTGGCAGCCATTGTTAAAAAAAGATCACAGCGAGTTCTTTTAAAAATCGAGTTTTCTAAACTGGTCCTAGTGGTTGTACCTTCGCCAATGACTTGAAGAAAACACAGTTATTTATAAAGTCGTAGATATTATTACTAGGGGCCCCTATAGGTAAAATTTTGAAACATTGAAAAAGTAACCTGACCATCTTTGCTTAGTAATATAAACAAATAATCAGTAAAAAATTACACTAACTTATATAGTAAAACGTTAAAAATACAAATCAAAACACAAACAATTAATTTATTATAACCTTAACTTACTCTTTACACAGATCCCCTGAAAGCCCCAAAATGATGTTTCAAGCCTTCCAATGTATTTCGATAGGGTATGCCTCCTCTAGTATATATCTTTACGTAAAGTCAGGTATTAAATTCATTTTTATTGAAAAATTATTTCTTACAATGAGTCTTTTGAGGCAGAAATAAGAGACAACTGGGCTGAAAAAATCTCAAAATAAAAATGGCACCATTTGCCAATTTCGGTACAAGTCGTTCTGCCACTGAAATTTCTAGAGAAAATCCCCATTTCCTTCTAAGTTTTCAAACGGATTTATTCCTTAAAAAAAATTAATAAACAAATAAAGGTCTAGGTATTTACCAAGCGGGAACACCCTCAGGTGGGTATCTACTTTGCTTTAAGTAATTATTAAAGATGGCAAATACTACATTTTTAATAAATGCAACCAATCCTATTCATATAAACTTAAAGCATAGCCCGGGTTACGAACCCTAAACATTCGTATCCGAAATCATCAAGAACTTAAACGATATAAATACCAAAAGAAAAGTTATTGATAAATTCAAGGTGACAGACATTCTTTTAATATTAAAAGTAAGATAACTCCTTTCTCAAATTTTAAAAGATAAGGAATGACAAGCGTCAAATTATAAAGAAAAGAAAAAGGTATTCTTCAGGTTTATCGCAGAGATTGTTTTACTTTTAATATGCTTCAATTCCCATGACTTGCCTTGATATCAGATAGTGTGAAAAGAAGAATGTGTGTTGTTGGGTAAATGTCGAAATACTGAACCCGCAATAAACTCTCCGTGTCAGTCTGATTTAACTCTGTGTTCTTTTTAAAAAGTTCAAAACAAATACGAATTTCTTTTGACGACAATCCGTACCTAATTCGATTCAATAAAAGAAAATGTAAAGGATTCTGTCTCATCAGGCCGGGTTTGTTCTCACACGGCAGTTGGCTTTGAGAATACCGAATTTAAGGAAAGATGCTTCGCCTCGAAGTAATTCAGCTCGCCCTTGATCAAATATCAGCTCTCTGACCACATAGAACCACTTTTAAAGCTTAACAAACTAAATAAAACGACTCCTCAAACACCTTAGAAAAATTAAATTCTTTTAAAAAACTTAAGTCATCTATCTTTTATATGCACACACACACACACATATATTGTTGTTTATTACTTAGAACGGCTCAATTGAGGTAAAATTGGTCCTAAGCAGTCTTATTAAGTCAAAGATATAAATTTTGCCACTGATATTGGAGAGCAGCAGTTGGCATGACATTCATAAAGCAGCACGCTTAAAATTATATTTGTGCTGGTTCATGTTCCAAAAAGGTCATTCTGGTTTTTTCTTGTATCCGGCTTGTTAACAGAAAATTTTAAGATCTAGTTATTATTTTAATTTATACAATTATTCCTTAGTTGTTCATACAAACTAACACACACACAACTTAGTTGTGTGTTTGTCTTCATTAAGGCAATTTCACAAATTTTCTCTCAAATTTGTTTCACCGAACTCAAATGGTTTGTTTTGAAATTTATTTTCGAAACAGTGAAAACGTTCCAGTCGCCACAACGTTATGTTTTATTTCGCAAATAATTCGAATATGGGCTATCTAACCTATCTTAAAATTGGTAATGTATTTTTAAATACAATACAATTTTCCTCAACAACCGGAAATATTAACACATATAGATATGGCAATAAACACATCCATCATCATCTACTATAATAACAAATCAACAATAAGTAAAAAATAAATATTTACCCAAAAAAAGAAATTCGTCCATTTAACACAGACAAGTTGACAAAAACACTTTTTTTGTTATCTACGTAAACCTTTTATATCCTATTCCAGTGATGTAACCCATATCACTTTTATAAAAATCTAGTCACATGGGACAAAAGAATGAAATAATCTAGGGCAAAAACAAATACCCAAAAAATAACGAAATCCGTAAATTTAATAAAGCAAAATTAACTCCTAGATAATAGTTATTTATGCACCTAGTGAATAATGACACCATTATGATAAATATAACATGAATATTACTTGAAATATAAGAAAAAACTTAGTAAAAAAGTAGGTATTTATCGTCAAAACAGATTTGATAAAGAAATTATTTGTTTACAGACAGCGGGGATTTAATGAATCAGTGCTGCCAACATAACTTTGTTTACTCAAAATTCTTTACGTAGATTTTTGAATCTGTAATTTTCACTCCTCAATAATTAAGTTGGCTAAGCTAGATTATAACCCGGCGGGAAATAATAAATTATTATTTCGACGGTCATTATTACATAAAAACAAGCGCCGAAATGTTTTTATTATTACATTTCTGGAGATAAACAAATTTATAAATTTCTTTCATTATTATTTTATTTTATTAACTTATTTTTATTATCCTTTTTTATATTTTATATATTAAATAATTTTATTTATTAATTATTTAGGTAGGATTTTATTATTTATAAAAACTCTATACACTACCATAAAAGTACCTAACCTCACTACAACCTTACTTTTGCAAGATGTAAACAAAGGCATTCAATGACAATCCCTATTGGCTCAATTCTATTATCAGCAGGTAATGCAATTACGATTTTTTTAACTATTATTTTGTGTTTTACTGAATCCACTGATACATCTTATTAGTTGAGAGCTGTTCCATCAGCTGATGACAGCGCTCGGATGAAACAGTTCAAGTGATGTACAGTGATCGAAGGAAGCTCTTCTACAAATATATGCATTGCATTGCATTGGCTAGATTTAAGAACAGCAGAGGTCATCGTTTTTTAATTTGCAAACTATATCGTTTCTTTACAGTCATTATAACAGACAACAATTTATAAAGTTACTTATTTAATGAAATAATTTAATAATTACTTTTTTATTTGTAATTACAAAATAATAAATTAGCCGCACCACCCGTTTGCGCCAAAATGATAAAACATTGAACAACGGTTAATTTCGCACGCTGAGTGTGCAATGCACTGTTGTTCAATTTTATAAAGAATAAAACCCATACTGAAAAATGAGTATGAGCTATCAAATCGTAAAAGCTTTTTTGAAATTCACACTCATTTTTGGAAGCAGTTACTTTAAAACAAAAACAATTACATAAACGTACAAATATTTTTTTAGATACGATTAAGTTTGTGTGTATGTGTGTTTATATGTATATTTAGGTATGTGCATGGTTAGGTATGCGTATTTCGTAGGGACATCATGTAATTAACTTGTAAATCATTATTGGATTAACCAAACTAAACAAACCTACATCAGAATTTACATGGAAATGTTAACATAATAATATATACAATATACATATGTCACCGTTAAATCACGAAAGTCAGTTAATTTATAAAATAACAGGATTTCCTTGTAAGTAATATAATTATTTTAACTTTTACTTATGATCTAGGTTTTTTCCATAAAATAACGAAACTGTTTTCCATTAATCATATAAATTAATTTTTCTGTTAAACAAATTAAAGTAATACCAGGGATTACTTCTACTTACTCTTGTTCTATTTAATCCGTAGTAATACTTCTAAAACAATTAGGTACGGGTACCTCAGAACTTTTCCTCGTAACTTTAGATTTACTGCTTAAAACAAGCAATCCGATGAATCCAGTGGTTTTGCGGCAAGTACTAAAATGAAAATTCAAAATTTGGTGTATTTAATCAGCTAATACCATGCCTATCTACTACCCAATTGGTTTATTCTCCAGTAATCTCAAGTACAACGTCATAAATAAACAAGACATTCCATAAAGTTAGTACATTGCTGATAATGTAATCAAACTTGTAACTCACAATAGCACATTTGTAATTCTTGCTGATAATGTAATCAAACTTGCAATTCCCAATGGCACATTTGTAATTCATTGCTGATAATGAAATCAAACTTGTAATTCAAAATAGCGCATTTGTAGTTCATTGCTGATAATGTAATCAAACTTGCAATTCACAATAGCGCATTTGTAGTTCATTGCTGATAATGTAATCAAACAGGGGGGGGGGGGTTCAGTTTTTTAGAGCATTGTGTTTCTATCCATGATGTCCTACATCCCTGAAGATGCCTCCCACAGTGGAAGCGAAACGTCGGATTCTTCATCTACATTGACGCGGTCACCACCGGAAGACCTAATTCTTCGTAATCAAACTTGCAATTCACAATGGCACATTTGTAATTCATTGCTGATAATGTAATCAGTTTTATAATTCACAATGGCACATTTGTAATTCTTACTCTTCTTACTACAAAGACTACATCCAGCGTTTCCACACTTATCCAATAACAATACCATAACAATAAAAAAGCTAATAAATTATAAATTACTATTAAAAATTAGCTGGTAATTTAAGTTTCAATGGAATCAACTTTTATTTTATTAACAGATTTCATGACTTAACGGTAACACATATCCAAAAGTCCGGAGGGAACCTCAGGACTTTCCTCGCCTTTTCGGATTCGCTACGCTCCTCTCTTTTCACATTCGGACAAGGTGAACATCAAACAAATAGAATTCCAATTATCTATCTAGGACTCGTATAGTACAAAATCAGAACACGGGAAACATCAAACAAATATTTTCTAAAAGGCTTGAACATTTATGATCACATTTTATGAACTTTGATGTGCTGTCAATACACAATAGGAGAAATCAGATATCTTCAAAACATTAATTAATGACTCTTTAAGAGATCACAAATATTAATTGAAAGCCGCGCTTACAAACGTGGAATTCTTGGCGTGAGCGTTAGCAGCTAGAGTCATTGTATAAGAGACACCTCTCGTTTGTAAACATTTGCGTTTGTACTGTTAGTTTTGATTCAATACGCGATTTCAGTATTATGTATTATTCACAACTAATAGGTTGATAAGGATGAAAGCAAAAAATCTTATTAAATTACAAATAAAGAAGGTTTATTTTGGATGTTTGTTTCTTTGGATTCAAAGAGGTTTTATTTGTGAACTGGAGATCACGTATAAAATGGTAAACATTTCTTTGTGAAGTCTCGTAATTATTTTTGTAATTCACACACATTTTACTGATAAAAAGGAAACTATCCGTACTACCAGAGCAAAATGTAAAATAAACCAGGCATTAAAGATATAGAAAATAAATAAAAAATCTCTTTTTTGGCATAATATAGGGGGAAATTAACTTTTATAGCCAACACGAAAAATATTAACTGCGTACACACAGCATACTAAATCTGTGAATTGTATTAAGTACGCTAAATATGGTTGAATACGTTTTACGAACTATATAAACCCAGTCTGATTCACAAGTACAAGGGAGAATCCCGACCATTCTCACTGAACCATTCCCCTCATACGTATAGTCCAGGAGTCAGACCTGAAAAAATGTGACTCATTTTGTACTACTTCAAACCAAATTTTTCAGAAAATATACCTTGAATTATGTTGGAAAAGCATAGTCAGCCTATCCAAAATGGAGCCCTTCATATGATTGCGCATGCTCAAAATTTTTGAAAATAGCTCACTTTCAGTTTTATTGTAATAAGTGGTTCCCTGTAGGTTGGGTGCAAAACATTAAAAGAAATATTGTTTCAAGCTGATCAAATTTCCTATAAAACGAGTGTTTAATGATCAAAATCAGATGACTACAACCAAGGTCATAACTCTTTCAAAAACACAAAAAAATGATAATTAATGCAAATTTCTTTAAAGAATATCAGCTTTTTATGCATTTTTTGATCATTTAACAAATTTAACAAAACTTTAGTTGTAGTCAACCAATTTTGATGAAAAACATTTGTTTTATAGGAAATTTTATCAGCTTTAAAAAAGTTTTCTGCACGTTTTGCACACAACCTACAGTGAGTGCTACACGAACTACTTATTGCAAGAAAACCTGAAACTGTACGATTTGCTAATATTTCGAGCGAGCCAATTTATATGAAGGGCTCTACTCTAAATAGGCAGACAATGCTTTTTCTTCATAGTTTAAGGTATATTTTCAAAAAAAGTAGTACAAAATGAGTCACATTTTATAGGCCTGGCTCTCTTATTTTATGGATCTTTTTTGACGTATAACTGTTTCGACCAACCATTATTTCACTTAAATAATTCATGTGTGTACATGAATTATTAAGTAAAGAAATCGCAAATCGATTAAATAAATTTTTTATTTCATCTACCTTACAACCCGAAAGAAAGCTTTACAAAAAATAAAAGACGCTTTAGCGAGATGAGCAACGACGTAATTTAACTCGATCGACTAAACAAATAAGACGCAAAAACCGGATCGTATCGAATGTTTATGGAAATACGATTTAATAAATGCAATCATTTGTTAAATACGCTGCGTGTAAGTAGTAATTTAAAATCACAATATATCATTATCTACGTTTTTACTTACCAGATAAGTAAATACTTTTATACGTAACCAGACTTAACCTTATTATGACCCTAAATACATTTAATATATACAAACTTCATTTACACTGTACAATTATATATCCTTGGGTTTTGTACACATTATACCATAAGGTGTATTACTTTAACGAGTTTAAACCGAAGATTAAGTAGAGTTAGTTTAAACCATGATTTAGTAAAATACGTTTAAACGGAACTTTGATTCTAGAATGACATTTACCATTAACTAAACATCCCATTAAATTGGTATAACGAGAGAATATTCTTCATCAACAAAAATCAATGATCAGTTACTTACATATTTACAAATAAACAGTGGTATTTACAAATTAGTGATTAAGTTCTCAGTAGTTTATTAATTTAACTAAAAATAGTGCAACAGTATTTAAAACAGGGTAAAAAAGTATGTATATAGGTTAACAACAAATAATCAATTCAGAATTAGAGCGAATGTTTACCTTAAAGAGAAATGTTAATTAAAATATACATTTTTAATCAAAGTTATAATTATAATTATTGCACCTTATCAGTTAAGCCAAAACTCCAGGTTGATTCATGTCATAATATTATCTTCAGGTTAAAATCTGTATTTTACTATATAAAATACAGATAAGTGATAACGTTCTCAGTATTTTATTTATACAACTAAAAATAGAGTATATAAATAAAAGATCCTTCTTTACCTATTAAAGATAGGTAATTAAGGTTGTTAATAATATTTTGGATTACGTTAAAGCAAAATAACAGATGTGATTTAAATAACGCGCGTGTAAAAAATGCAATGATGACAATATAAAATTAAAATAATCTAGTTTAAATTTAATTTTAAACTATACATTTTGATTAACTTAAATTAGATTAAATACAGTTAGTGAATTCTGAAGCAAGTTTATACTATACATTATTTTATTTTGGGAGATTGTTACATTAAAAGAGTTTAAGGTTAACATAAATTAAATTAACCTTAATTAAATTAAGGTTGCATTGACGAAATCTTAAGTAATCCATTTTAACGGTACGCAAAAGTGGAGTGGAAATAATTAGAAAATGACTCATGTCACAGAAAGAGAAATCTATGTATGGCTTTTATTTGATGTTGATACTTATTTAGGAATAAGGATCAACATGTTTATGAAGTAAAGGTGTCTTATGTTTGAGGTTTATACATCATTAACATAGGACACTTTCAATTCAAAGCATTTCCGGCTATAAATTTCCAAACTTCCTTTAAGAAAAATCAGTTCTACATGCTGGTCAAAGCTATTAAAATTAAAATAAGTGAGTAAACTTCCTGTACAAGTTTTAAAAGCAGAGGTCAATGGCAAGATCCCAGGGGAAAGAAGTGACTTGAGAGACAACGTCATAAACATGTTCAAAGGAGTTCTTGGTTACGAAGAGTTATTAGGCTGAGGAGAGACAGAATAAGAAGTCACTGTGAAACGCATCCACATCCTAGGTAGAAAAGAAATTTATTTCATTAAACAATTTTAGTTTCAGAGATATTGGCAATAAAAAAACTTCAAAACTTAAAAGCAATTTTGTAGATAGATCTGTTTGTATTCTATGCAGGTACAGACACATTGGTATCAAATTTTAAATCACTCAGTCAATTTTTAATTTTTTTACCGATTTTCTAAAACTTCTTATGAATTTTGATGACTGGGTTAACAGAGTCCAAATAGTAATATTCTCCGGGTGGCATATCTAGATATGCCACCCGGAAAATATACGTCTAGACCTCGAGGTAGAATTTCGAGCCCAATTTGACGACACAGATACTCATCCACACACACACAAAACCACAATGAAACCCACTTAAACGTCTAAAATGAATAATTCTAATGATTTCTAAAGATAGCTCAGTACTTTCCTAACAAACCTACGGTAGTTAGTAAGAAAAATAAATTATTACAAAGTGATATCAAATAAAATATAAACCAAAACCAATTTTGAACCAAAATTCCAAAAAGAACCGAATTTATTTTGTAGAAATAAATTTATCTTTCAGCTTTCTATTTTTAGTACATTTATCTTTATATATACTAAAAAGTAAAAAAGTATACATACATATACATACATACACACACACACACACACAACACACACACACAGATATATATATATAATATATATTCGCACCAATAAGTGTATAAAGTTTTAAACATTCACTTAAAAATAAAAATTATAGCTACAATAGTATTTACAAAGTTCGCTTTGAACATGAAATACCGACTAAAGTCAACAAATTACACGTCTCTTCAATACGACAAATGAACCTGTATTAACTCCTACCATACATGAATACGACATCAAAGTCAGCTAGATTCAACATTATTAAGAAACCTGAGCCAATCTAAGACTAACGTTAAACTTTCCATACGACCTTGATTTTACTTTTAATATTTGAACTCGGTCTGAAATAACAGTTCAAGTCATGAAAAGGTTTTATTGCAAACATTTTATTAAATAGAATAACAAGTAAACATTTATTATTTCTTGTTCAAATGTCTTCCCTTGAATACAACTAAGTAAATATTAACTTATGCAAATAACTTAGACTTATTTTATGATATTATTCATTCCGATTCAAATATAGGAGTTGAATAAATAAATATCTTTCCTGTTCAATAAAAGTCAACAACTATTAATTAGATTTGCTGTTTAAAGTGTCTCATTTCAAGATAATAAATCCATATTCACTCAGACATTGCATTTATGCTGATTGACAAACTTATTCTTGAGTTTAAGTAGTAATGTTTCAAGTACTGGTAAGACATTTCCATAATAATTAGCATCTTTAGAGAAATAATCCTCATTGAATAAAAACAAACATGTTCTTAAACATTTAGTAAAATTATAAAGAAAGATATGCTATCTGCAGAGTTTGTTTAACTTCAGATTTGCAACTAGTTAACAGTGAAAACACACAGATAACAGTTTTTAGTTTTGTTCTTTATTCATAATCTTTTATGTTTTCTATTATTAATGGCCTCAATTATGCAGTTTGATTACTTTTAGAATTAAATTAAAGCATACAAAATAATACTTCGGCGTTTTTTTCATTTAAAAAAAATCAATTTTAAAAACTGATTTGAAGAACTTAAGATTAATTAAATTAAAATCGATTGGTAGAGGGAAATTAGCATGATTAGATGAAAAAGAAAAACATCTTAGTAGATTAGTTTGGTGGGATGAGGAATGAAAGCGGGCTATAGAGAGCACAGTCTCACCACTGCTGCCGGCACCAGTAGGTACCAGAAAAATGCTGATGAAAGAACACGAGCAGATGATGACGATTTTCTTCGTGAAATAGCCGCCATTTTGTCACCTAAAACAAAAAAATATTATTTTAAAAAATAATGCTTAGAGCGAAACCACAAATTGATGGGCAAAAATATACATTTTTGATGTGAGAATTAAAACCATGGGGGTTAAATTAAACGAAAACGTTTCAATTCGATTATGGCAGGCAAAGAGACTTAGATGGAGGGTTTAGGTAAAATAACACAGTGATAAGTGGTCTTTAAGAGAGACTAGAGACTCCCAACCCAGCTACAACTCCTATCAGTGGGGAATTTTTAATTCTACAAACGGCGGGCATCTTTCAGTGACGTCACATTAAATCACTTCATACAACACAGATAATTAAAGAATATATGCGATAGATAATGAAAACTTATTTTAAATTCATTTCACTTAATTTAAGACAAAATAGTCGAAAAAAATGTAATATTCATACAAAATTGTAATTATTAAGAAAAATCAAATAAATTACGTCATAAATGTATAGCTATGGTACCAAGGTACCCAGGGAATGATAAGAGCTGTTGTACAGAAGATTAAAATATTAAAATTATTGCCAATAATTTTAATAAATAAAATAAATGTGATCAGGTGATTAAATTTAATCACATGCGCGCAGTGTATTGCCGATGTAATAAATTTAAGTAATCAGATTATTACATTTAACACATACGCGCAACATATTGCCAATGTAATAAATCCATTCAATTAGGTGATCGTATTTAATCACATGCACGCAGCATATTGGCAATGTAATAAATCGATGTAATCAGGTGATCCCATTTAATCACATAAGCGCAGCATATTGCCAATGTAATTAATTGATCATCACACGTAAACAATGTTTCATTTCATTACGAAAAGTTTATTCATGGTTTTTTGTTGGATCATACAAGTTAAGCAACATCGAGAGTGATCAGTGCCATAATGGGTGACCACTGGGAATGAAAAGGGTATGTTTACTATATAAGGAAAAGCGAAGCAAGAGCGAAGATGTGCTGTAGTATAAATTTAACGACTTGTATATTCTGAAGACGAGCGAAGCGATTCCGAAGGAAGAATAAGGGTAGTAAATTCGATATATATTATAATATATATATATATATATATTATACTGATATATATATATAATATATATACTATATACATATATATATATATACTATAACATATATATATTATTATATATTTTATTATATATACTATATATATGTGAGGGTGTAGTATATATTATAATAATATATAATAATTACTATACATTATAACAGTTAATGAGAAAAAGTAAAAGTAGAAGCAAACAAAAAGCGTTTAGTTTAATAACTAATTAATATTATTTAATTTAATAACAGAAAGTTCATAAAAGAAAAACATTTTAATTTCCAGCTACAATAGCTACATTATTCCTAGATTTCATTCAAACCCTCAAGCAATGATTTCTTTTGAAAATATAGTCCCACGAAAAATGTCTTAAGGAAAATGGTTTTATATGTAACATTTTCAGATATAACCTCAAAAAAAGTAGTATGAAAAATTTTAAGGTTAAAGAGCAAAAGAAATTCTTTACCTTGGTACTTTCATAAATAAAAATCCCGTAACTTTTGTCTTTCATGAATATATCTTAACCCTATTTTCTAACACATCCAGTTCCCGATGATTTTTTTCTCAAAATTTATTATGAACCTTTTAACAAGATCTGTGATTGGTGGAGGTACTTGGAAACGACTTTCTTTCTTTTAAGTAAAAAACCTAGGATTTGGGTAACAAAAGGTTATGTAGTGTTTCCATCAAAGTAGTAAACTAGGACACTAATGCCTCGATGATAACTTGTTCACTAGAGAAAATGTACTTTTCTTAAGAAGCTCAGAATATTATTTACCTTTGAATTTTGCTTCCATACCTCCTAAAAGAAAAAGGAAGCATTGCATTAGCAAAAAACTTATATCACTCACATCACTACCTTTTTTCATAAAATGTCCAAAATCACAAAAATAAAAATAAAAACAGCGTCTGCATGTATGTATAACTATTTAGATGTGCACATTTCTTCAAAAACACGCAACAGCGTGTTTGAATGCGCATAGCGCATCAAATTTGGAACAAAAATCAAGTCCTAAAGAGGAAATTACTGACCAATTTTGGGGTTGATCCAAGCGCATTAAATCGGAACAAAAAATCAAGTCCTAATAGAGAATTACTGATCAATTTTGGGGTTGATCCAACAACGCATTAAATCTGGAACAAAAAATCAAGTCCTAAGAGGAATAGCTGATCAATTTTGGGGTTGATCCAACAGCGCATTAAATCTGGAACAAAAATCAAGTCCTAATAGAGGAATTACTGACCAATTTTGGGGTTGATCCAACAGCGCATTAAATCTGGAACAAAAATCAAGTCCTAATAGAGGAATTACTGATCAATTTTGGGGTTGATCCAACAGCGCATTAAATATGGAACAAAAATCAAGTCCTAAAAAAGGAATTACTGATCAATTTTGGGGTTGATCCAACAGCACATTAAATCTGAAACAAAAATCAAGTCCTAATAGAGGAATTACTGATCAATTTTGGGGTTGATACAACAGCGCATTAAATATGGAACAAAAATCAAGTCCTAATGGAGGAATTGCTGACTAATTTTAGGGTTGATGTAACACAGCGCATCAAATTCAGGAATCGTATTCAATCCTGAATACGATATCTCATAACCCAGAACAAGACAGTACGTATAACAGTAACGTATTTCTTCACTTGATTTTACTTAAATACCACCGATTTTAGCCAAAATCGACCAACTTTTCCAGTATATATTTAGTTTATATTCTAATTTTTATATATTATACAATTTTTTAACGTATTCAAAATATATAAAAAAATATGTATTTTCAATAAAGTTCGTGTTGATTTTAAATTTCATGTCATCTCGAGGTAGTTGATTTTTTACAAGCTTTGATATAAAATATTAAATATGTTAAAGATAGCTGTAACGAGAATACGTCTCGTGGAAATAGTACATACATAAATATTGTGTATGTAGTACTAATACATAAATTACGTATATATATATATATATATATATATAATATATATATATATATATATATATTATATATTATATATATATATCATATATACACATATTGGAACCCTGGAAAGGAGTCTGTCTCACTGTTGGGTTTTCGAGCAACGAGTGAGCGAATTTATTCGCTAAAAGATAATTTTTTAACGTAAGGTTACAATATATTTTATTCAATATGCATATTTTAATTAAATAATTTTTAACGATATTTAATAATTTTAATATAACCGTTCTAGAATGTAGTTTTTATGTCATAATTAAAAGATTTAAACAGGTGATGATAAAAATGTTGTCCTTTACATTCCCCACATATGCCCCTTTAAAATTTAAGCCCTGTGAAATTTAAATATATGAAAATGGGTTATCAAAACAGCGATAAGCTAAAAACAACGAAAGAGCATTTAACTGTCGTGTTTATTTGGACAAACGAGAGTTTTTTCAAGTTGGAAATCGTGATGGTCTCTCTACGACTAGAAACATCCATGTTAATGGAATTAACTAATTTACATTAGGGCACGGAAGGGGAGGAGATCTTGGTGTAGCGAGATTACCAGTTTGGTGTGCGTGTGTAACATCAGTGCTGAAAACGTTTAAATTTACATAAACTTGTTTGGTATTATTGTAGGTAAATTTTCGATTAAGCGGGGCAGTGTGTTTCCCAGTGGGATTTTCCTTTTCAAAACTATTAGCTAGAATTAAGTCCTAAAATAAATTTTAAGTTTAGTTCGTTAGAAAGAGGGAGTTTCCTTGTGGAAATGTAGGTCCCAGCTATATAAACAAGTGACAGAGACGACTTATACATTTAACAGTTATTTCCAAACATACACTCTAACTGCGTTTAACACATAAAATAAAACTGGAAAATTTAAGTATTCCCTTTGCATTGATAGTTCGCAGGTTTGTTGCTCCATCCCCTCCCCTCTCATCAGATCCTTTCCGAATTTGTATTCATACCCCCCCTCCCCTTCTTCTCTTCATAAACTAACATTTTGTTTGTTAAAACACAGTCCTTGCATAAAAGACTTACATTTGTAAAAGGAAAAATGAGAATGCGCTTAAAATCTATATCATAATAAGAAAATAAACACTGTATGGGTTTAGCATATACGAGCTCACACAAACGCACTCAGACACACACATGCTAACAATCAGACTGTCAACATTTCTGTCTGTCCATATACCATGACAGAAATACATTTTTTATGAAAAAGAGTTTAATGATCATTATAATAATAATAAATATTTTGGGACGGGGACCTCGGAACTTTTGCCTCATCACATCGGATTCGCTCGCTCCTCCTCCTGCTTTGGACTCGCTTCGCACGTCCTCAGATAGTAAATTCATCCATTTCATTCTCAGCGGTCATCCATACAGCACTTACCACGCTCAACGCTACTTAACTTTTATGATCCAACAAACATCATGGATATACTCGTCGTATTAAAACCAAACCTTGTGTATTTATTTATTAAGTAAAGGTATACACATGTACTGAATTTCAACTCAATTAAATAATTTTATGATTTATTACTATTTTATAAAAAAAAGTACATAAATAATTCCATACAAATTAAACTAACGCTGATAATGAGATGAAACTTGGCACATATGTTAGTCTTATACAAATTTCAATTTGTACGGATAATTTTTCGCGTTTTTTATTTTTCTAAATTTTCTAAATATATAATAAATTTTATGCCTATTATATATATTGGAATACGATAGCTGCTTCGTTTTAAGTTTTATTTATTAATATTATTACAAGGTAGGATTTTGTCTGTTATGATAAAGTGATCTCAGTGGTAAAATCACGAGGAATCTGGCCTAAATTATATAAATTTTCAAATATACAAATGCTAATAGCTACTTGAACAAGAATTTTAATGTACCTCAAGAACCAAGAGGCCGAGTGGAACTCATTAAACGTCCCATGGAGAGTTCTACATATTTTGAAAAGGCTGTTAGAGATAAAATGCTACGTACTATATATGCTTATTTGCATGAAAAACTTATTATATGCTATTTCTAGGCACATTAAATAAATTTGATATTATCTTTTAGTACAGAGAATTCCTATTAATGACTTTTTTAGGTGTAACTGATCAAAAAATAATAAAAAAAAATCAATTTACCAACCATTCAACTACATATTAAGTCTCTTAATACTGCGATCTCTAGCCCTTTAATACTTAAATATTCCTTTTTATGTACTATTATAAATAGTACTTTACTTTTACTTTATATATTTAAAGTAAAACATTGATAAGGCATATAAAACTGAAATGAAAAGACCATGGAATTTTTGGGTTATACCAGGCAGAAAGCGGTAAATTTCTTTGTAGCAAAAAAGTGGTAACTTTTCATTAAGAAGGAAATTTAAATTTATAGCACTGTTCTTCCAACCTAAGTAAAAACTACTTTTATTTAAAAAAACTATCTAAGATATTTAGCTTTAAACTAATTGTTTAAAATATAATTTATTACACAAATAATAAATAATACAAAAGAATAAATATAATGTAACTAAAAAGAGAAAAGCAAAAGACTTAGATAAATGTTGAAATGAATATAATAGAGTTTAACTGCAAAAGAATTATAACAAATACAAATTAACTTTAGAATGTATAAGTTGGTTATGTAATTTATTATTTAAAATAATTTGTCTCTACTTTGTTTATTTTAAAGATAATTTATAGTAAATTATGGAAGGAATAAAAAGGAAGAGTATGGAACTTTTCCAAAATGGAAACCCTTTGAGGAAACGTTATTTACTGTATAACATCCTGCAAGTTTTAAATTAGGTGTTCGTTTGAAATAGATTTATAGTTAGGTTTTATAACAAGTTAAAAACACACGTTTTTGGAGAATTTTCGAATTTTAAATAAAAGGGTGTTTTATGAGAATAATTATCATTAAACGGTGATTATAAATAAAGTGTTTAATACTGTAATATAGACTGGTCTAGTTTTGTCCTATACAATCTACTAATGTGTGTTTTTTTAAATTAATACCTTAAGTTAAAACAAAATATCTAAAAATATCGGGTATACGGAGTACTATGGAACCTTTCCTCATCACATCAGATTTGCTAAGCTCGCCCTGCCAACATCGGACTCGCTTCGCTTGTTCTCAGAGTATACAATTCGCAAAATTTATACAGCAGCATGTCCTCGGAATCGCTTCACTCGTTCTCGATAGTAAATGCATCAGCGGTTTAAAAATAAATAAAGTTTGTCTTTCCCAGATGATTTTTATTATAAAGCAAGCCAGTTTCAACCTGAACGGTCATAATCAGTGCCTAGAACCCAATAAATTAGAAGAATAAAAAATAAGAAGTCAAAAACTAAAATAACAAAACAAAAATGAACAAAAAACTTATAAAATAAATGAAAAAAGAAGGAAATAAATGACCGGTGAGGTGAGTCTAGATTACTTTTTTAGCCGGTTTCTGAGGCCAAGGCATGTATAAGACTGAAGATTGTGGCGCCCCTACCATAGCCTTACCACAGAGGCTCCTACACTCTCACTCTTTTCATTCAGAGCCTTATATCCATTTTCTGAACGTTTCTTAAATTTTAAGATTTTCGGAAGCTTCATTGATTGCTTTTATCTAAAAGTGAAGAAAAGCAACTTCATGTGGTTACTAATATGTTTTCTCTCGTAACATGACGAAAACTTGCTCGGTCGGCCTTTCGTGCTCAAAAAATCTGGTGGAAAAAAGCTCTTCAGTTTGCCGACATAAACACTTGCGCATGGTACCGCATTAACTGCATAACCCCGTTTTAGCGAATTTTCATAATGAAAATGACGCTTATGAGGTTGTTCGGATGACGGAAGTTGTTGAGGGTGGGAGTGAGCGGAATCGGTTCTTATTGGCTTCCTGATAACAAAAAAGTATGTCCGAAAAAAGTTATATATATATGTATATATATATATATATATATGTATTATTATATATGTATTAAGAGTTTCACCCTTTCGTATGGCGAACGGATAACTCTCGAAGGCGTTCTCAATTTGAAACGAAACTTTGCAAATCGCGAGATGTCGAGGAGTTACGAGGCCTATTGTTTATAAACATTATGACGTCATCAACCAAAGTTATTGACGTCATGAAAAAAAAAATTTTTGAAACTTGAAATGGCTATTTAAAACAAGGTATCTCGTATTAAGTAGACGGCTAGCTGAGTCGATTTAAGACCGATTTCAGCTCAATCGAACCATCACAAATGGCGCAAACGGTATACATATATATATAATCTTGTATAATATGTATACGTCTAGGTCACAGACTCGTACGATATCTGTTGGGTTCAGTAGTGTTAGAGGGTGGGATATAGTATAAAAGAGGGGCTCTACCTCTTGCTCCATCCTGGTTAAGCCTGCTGTCCCAGAGAGACAGGACAAAAAATGGCTTCCACTAAACCACGCCGAGCTAAGCAGCCCGTAAAGCGGAAGAACCTCGAAGTAGTCTTTATATGGTCGAAGTCATTCTAAAACGATGGGCGACCGGTTTCAGCTCAGTCAGCAGCAATCTTAGTGACGGAAACGGATTTTTATTAAAACAAAAATCATGAATATATTTTTTGTTTATAATTGTCGCGGCCGCGCGCTTGTTTTATTTTATCTATATTTGTTTTGTTTGTTATTTTGGACAACACTGTCAGGAAAGAATATGTTGAGTTTTATTCTAGTTTTCGATTCGTTTCTAATTTATTAGTTAGACGTAAAATATTCTTTTAGGGGTTCTAACCAGGGGTTCAAACGGTTTTTTACGGGTTCTTGTTCGATTATTGTTCGCGAAAACGGGACGCTTTTATTTACAGTTGTTCCTTCTTCGTATCGATACTTATACAAATAAAACTCTGTGAAAGTTAAGCTGTCTGACTTTAAATTTGTGTAGCTAGATGAATTCCGTGACGATTGTTGCGCGATTGCCGGCACAATATGCTTCTTAATTTAATATTATAGCATACTATTATAATAGAGTATGAAATAAAATCTCAATTAGCAAAATCAAATTTGTGAGAAAGCCTCTCAGGCCGCGAAAGCGGCCTGTGTGGAAAGGCTGTGAAAATTCGCTAGATACTGGCAAAATGCCATGTAACAAGAACAACACAATACAAAAACCAACAACAATGTGGCCGCGAAGCGGCACAGGGAGGGCCCCGGGCGCCGAGCGCCCGGTGGGCCGACGCCGTGGAGCGGACGAGGCGCGAGCGCGAGGCCGCGTTAGCGGCTACGGCCGAAGGGCCCGTATTATTATATGGTATGATGTTTTATCCTTATAAGCTGCATAACATGTTACGTAGGCATGAGGTGTTCTTAAAGCAACATTGAAGCCATTCCTTCTTAAAATGAGAGAATTTTTTTCCGAAACAGAGCCTATATAAGGTATACTTCGCCAAGGACCTGTTACCTAGAGTCAGGATTCGGGTAGATCTGATTAAGTACAGCTCTCCGTTGCTTACAATGGATGAGAGTATCTACTAAATCCGTTTCATCAGCGGTTTCATTCTCAGCGTTCACACACAAGCACTGACCAAGCTCAATACTGCTTAACCTTTATGATTCAACAAAAATCATGGATATATGATTTTGAATGAGCACCAGTGTGGAGTTGTTCATAATTAAAGGAACGAAGAAAAGAGTCTCTCCACAAAACTATAAAATTTATTCAAAGCGCTTTCAACCTACATGAGGCCATCATCCAGTGCAGATATAATACAAAGAATAAACGGCTAAAGAGAAAGACATTAAAGGTAAATACAAGTCAAAACTGTGGAATTCGCAGTTTTCCTTCTTTCTTTTTCGACTCGACGATGTCGAGATGAGATTCTCTTTTCTTCGTTCCTTTAATCATAGATATACGTGCCGTATTGAAACGAAACTTTGTGTACTTATGCACACACACACACACAAACACTAAAAACGTCATTAAAGTTCCTGAAAGGGATTATGATACTGACGCTGCTTTGGTTTCCGAGTTTCATTATTAACACGATACATTCCCAATATACTTTACAATAAAAAGTAAAAAAAAACATTCTTTACATAAGTCCTTTTTAAGGAAAGGATATTTCCAGTACACTTTTCGTAAACTGGTTCCTACAGTAAAATGAGATGGCTATAAGAAAGGTTCCATTAATGAAAAGAGAAAAAACATTTCCTCCTTCCAACCAGCAAAAGAGTTTTAATACTTCATTTTAAAGCGTAGGGCCGAAAACCCCTTCCTAGCAATATGTTGTAGAACGCTAATATTCCTCGGGTTGTATAATACTTGACTATATAAGGTCGGAAAATGCTGAAAATCTTCCATCCACTTATAAGAAAAGCAGCCATGGCTTACGTTATATTAATATTAATAAAGTGACATACATAAGCAGGAGTTTATTACGAAATAAGCTATATAAACAACGTGACTTGAAAACTTAATATTATTTTTTTCGTTGACTTATTTCTTTATTCAGTACTTCATATATTTATGACTTAATTTACGTAAGAATGTTCTCGCGATAAATTAACCCTTGAAGGTAAATTAAAATAAAAGTGCAAAAGTTTTTTCGTTGATTTAAAAAGTTATGATTTAATATTTGTACAGACATCAGAAGAAAACATTTACTTAAAGAAAATATGTTATATAAAAATTCCTTTATATAACAAGCCTTAAAAAAATGCCTTGAAGGTACACAATAATAACTTTTGAAAATCATACCTCCTTCACAACTAGAAGGGGGGTCTTACTCTTTCCCTTTGCGTAAACAAACAAGCTGCTAAAAATAAAATTAAACTTCCCATTTAAGAAATACTCCGCCACGGATGGCACACAAGTTTTAAAAGAATAAGTTTTATTTAAGCTTCATTTACTTATTTTTTTTTAAAAAAATGATAATTTTACCACGAGAGTATAAAATATAAATAATAATACGTGTATTATAAGCAAAGAGTATAGTAGATAAAGAATATTGTAAGGTATACCCAAGGATCTTTAATAAAGGGGATGACGAGCTAAGTTGATTTACCATACAAAACAGTGACCTCTTCGAAAACTAAAAAATAGAGAGAATTCAACACGAAAAACACGTCAAAAACCAATTGCACATGCTGGGTACAAACTACGCATGCTTACAATTCTTATAACAGCGCAGGTCTTAAATTTTAGAGGCAAATTTACCTTTAAATGGTTTCCCATTTATACGAACTTGATTTTTGTGAGTTGCACACATATATAGCCGAGGGTCCCTCTCTACCAATTACCTGCCTGATTCGAAAATCATTAAACATGATGGTTTTACAAATCGCCTTTAGTTGAAGTAAGTTTCTCATTAAAAAGAAACTTTTTCACTACCCTGACATCGGAAATAAATTCACTTCCTTTTAAAATTAATTTTAGAGAAAGAGTAGTTGGATAAGAAACAGCGTTATTAAATTCTCTGATTATATTAGTAGAGGCTCTTTTTATTTTTTAAAATAGAAAACTGTATGAAATGGTATATCTTTCCTTTAATACGTTGTATTGAGTCTCGAGAGGTTATATTTTATTACAAAATTCCCGACTATCTACTACACGATATCAAAGAAAGAGGTTCTAAGAAATGATTATAAAACGAAGCAAGCCAACAAAATGTAAAAGAGCAATACATCAATTTTAATATGGAGCAGTAACATTAATTTTCTGTTTCACGAAGTAGTAAAGTGCAACTTTATTGCCTTGGACAAAAGGATTGTTTGAGTACCGAAAAGACAAAAAAAGCTTTTGATATTAGTTTCTCATCTCTAATGCGATTAAAATGCCTTCTGAAAATAGTATATGCAAGCAAATAATGCGCATAATTTCCTTCGATTTTTTATTGTATCACTGCCACAAACTTGCGATTAACTTATTTATTTACTTTACGAAGCGGTTAGATTGAGGGTTAAAATTGTTAATGATAAGTAAAACAGTCTTTCCACTTAATTCCTTTATTAAAAAACAAAGCCGGCTTTCGACCCTAAAAAGGTCATCATCAGTGCCAAACAAACAAATAAATATAACATAATAACAAAATAACAAGTAAATCAAAGTAAATATATAGAAAACGTACTACTGTACAAAAAGAAGTCAAACAAAAATAAAACTTAAATATGCGTCAAAAAAGTTTTTTTTTTTCTTTGTTGAATGGTTTTTGTTGGAGAGCTGATTTGAATAAAACCGGTCCGAAGTCGATATTACCACAGTAAGTAAATAAAAAGGCGACAAAATCATATTAAATAAGCGATAAACCTAAAATGGGTCAATTATTAACAAATTTCGAGCATGGCGTCAGTTTAGGATTTTTTACGCTAAATCGATTAAAAAAAGTCCACCGCTAAATTATTCATAACCAGGGTTCCCAAGTTCGAATCTTATTACCGGTGATGAATTTTACTCTCAAGTTCACCCCATATTAGTTTATAGCTGAGAAATAGATAACAACTTGCTACTCTTAGTGTCCCCTAGTGTTTTTTGCTAGACTACTATCACTGTAGCTCCCATTGTATTTGCGCTAGAGAAGTTAAACTCGGTACGAAAATTAACCTATAGCTCTAGTTAAGATACCCGGATTATTAATTTTATTTCTGAAGATATTAACCGTAAAATTTTCCGAAATTCATAAAACAACAAAAAAAGGTCAGATCAAAATGCGAATTTTTAGATGTATCAGTCAAAAACATGATTTGTTAACATTATGCTTAATGTAATAATGTAAACAATAAAACAATTTGTGTCAATCAATAAAACCTGAATTGATCCAGATAATAAAATGCACCTTCATAATTTTTTTAACCATACACAGTAGTACGTGAGTCAAAAGTTTCCGCCCAATCTAAACAGTTTTTGAAGATCTATACATATAGATGTTCTGTTCATTCGTATATATATATATATATATATATATATATATATATATATATATATATATATGTGTGTGTGTGTGTGTGTGTGTGTGTTTTTCCTTCTAGTAGTAACCCTACTAAAAGGCCGTTTAATATCAGCATGTCCCATATAAAATACTACATGCTTTTGAAAACAATAGATTTTTACAACAATAAAATTTTGAATGTTCTGAATAAAAATTTTCTTTTAAATATAATGTCTTTGTGTTTTTCTCTGTGTTTGATATATTTGTATATAATGAAAAATAATAATAATATATTAATAATATAAGTTCATATTAAATATTAATATTATATTATATATTTAATATATATATTATTATATATATATATAATATATATATATATATATATATATATATATATATATATATATATATATATATATATATATATATATTATATATATATATATATATATATATAATATATATATATATATATATATATAATATATTATATATATATATAATATTATATATATATTATATTATATGTGTGTGTGTGTGTAAGTTTAAAGTCTATGTTTTCTATAAAGAAAATAAACTTAAAGAAAAACTGTTAATGAACTTGGTCTCAAGTAAAAAGTTTGTTAAAATAATAAGAAACCTTAGCAGAAAGAATTCATTCGACAGGGGTTGTCAAAGGGTCTAAAAACTTGTTTTCTTAAAAAGTCAAGTTTGGGCGTTATTCCAGGTTTCCCATGGGACCCAGCAAGCCCCCGAAGCTTTGAATCTTTTCATGCCTTTACCTTGAAATCGAATATTGGGTTCGTTTTCCGCCCCCAAGGGAAAACTTTATTTAACCGACGCGTCAGAGAGAAAGGATAGACAGCAAAATCTAATACCTTAAAACTAAATTTTTATTCTATTTTTTATAGTCATGAATTTTACCTTTCCTCATCAAATATACTAAAAATCCGAAACCGAGGTTTGACCTGAAATTTCCATATAAGTTACTTAAAGGCATTTTGAGTGGTTTTGACAAAGTTCGTTTGTATGAATGTATGTGTGTAAGTGAGTGTTCGTGTGTTAGCATCGTAAGTGTATTTTACTTTTAAGCGTTGATGCTTTACACAAAAATCAATCTTTAGGTTTGGTATGCATTTCGAAACACATTTTTACACACACACACAGATATACCCCCTGTTATTATTTACTAAGGATATTTTATTATTTAATCATTTCATTATTAATATGTGTCGTTACTTAATTATTATTCTCAAAAAAAATGTACTATTAAGATTAATAGTAATAAAAGAAATAGTTATCAAAAATAGCATAAAACACATACGTAATAATATAATGAATGACTTAGTTAATATAATATATAAATAATAATTGGTAATGAACCAAATAATTAGCTATTTTGTGTAATTTCTAGTTTGATGATAAATGATAGAAATCAACAAATCAGTGTCATGCAGTTATTTTACGCAGACTTTTTACTTTAATATGAACTTTCTACATACTTTACTTGTGTGCTACTCTATTCGGTTAGTTGTTGTGGTCTTACCGGTTTGAGGCGTTATAATTCTGTTAATTATATGTCAGGTCATGTTGTTTTCTACGTCATTGTTAGAGGGAATATTACTACATTGGTACAATTTTGTTGATTTTTGTTGTTACTTAGTTTTAAGTTAAGTAGTTTTTTACTCTTTAGTTATGTAATATCTATATTCATCTTACACGTTAAGATTTCTTATATATTTACTCGCCATTAGTTGCGGATTTTCTTTTTACATAATCTATTTACTGCGTTAATAGCATGTAATACAATATGTGAAGCATGCTGTACAACTAGCATAAAAAAACAAAAAACACAGATATTATACACACACACACACACACACACACATATATATTATATATATATATATAAATTATATATATATATTATATATATATTATATATATATATATATATATATATATATATATATATTAGTTTATATATAATAGTCTATTAATTGTGTGTGTGTGTGTGTTCAATTCACTTTCAAAAAGTTTTTTCTCGGATCAAAAAACACAAAGGTTCAAAAATTAATTTATTAATGTCCCGAAACTAATTTCTCATAAAAATATGTGTGACGTCATTATTCTACAATAAAACCCAGTAAATATTTAAAAAAATAACATAATTATAAAATGTTAATTTTATATTATTTTAAAAATGTGGCTGAAATTTTTACACATATAGTAATAAATTTATATAGTAGAGATGGCATGAAATTCTTAGTTTAGTTAAATTATTATTTCACGCATGTTGCCATTTTTGTTTATTATCAGACTCGTTGATCTATGATCAAATTCTTCGTTCGTATCGTTTTTCGGAAAATGCTTTATATTAAATTATGTTCATTTATAAAGAAATATATTCTTTAAACCAATACGCTTCAAATATATCTTCTCTCATATTTAAATTAAATTATATAGAAATTATATAATAATATTATATTATACACATATGTATATAGAATAGAATATAAAATTATAGTAAGATAGTAATATAAATAGTATACACATATAGTAATATAAATTTATGTAGATAGTAATATAGGATGTAATATAAATTAGTATATAGTAAAAAGTATGGTTAACATATATACGAAGTTACAATTTATTATCAACATCAGTTCCGGTTTTATAGATTGACAACATATTGTTAACAAATCACGTTTTTTGACGAGTACATTTGAAAATTCGCTTATATTGTGGCAATATGCCACTATTTATATTAGATATATGACAAACTAGGGCAATAATGCAGCCGAAGAGCGACCAATATGCCGAAAGCCTCTTGTTTTGATATACCTAAATTATAAATGAGGAAAAGTGAACTACAAATATATGTTAATATTAGAGGAAAATATAATGAGAAATTATTCCCTATCAAAGTAAACTGTGATTACTAGAATAACCTTTAGCCATTCGCATTACTTTAATATTGTAAAGTTTCAAATCTGTATTCTAATTCCTCTATTAAAGGCTTAGCTTACTGGAATCGATAATTTAAATAAACTTAGTACCTTGCTTATCAACATTCTGCCGTCACTTATTTCGTTATTAATCAAACAAAATCA
Organism: Microvelia longipes; assembly: GCA_018340805.1. NCBI lineage: Eukaryota > Metazoa > Arthropoda > Insecta > Hemiptera > Veliidae > Microvelia > Microvelia longipes. Next base: position 33,601,964 of record JACMZG010001913.1, read on the forward strand.
TATTCATATAGATTCGTTTGAATCGGATTATCATTTTAAGTTTAAATAATAATATTAACAAATGTTAATCTCTTTACATTATATAATCTAATTTTCATTACTAAATACAATTACAATTAATAGAGTCATTTCGGATGTGTTATTATTAAATTCAAAACATATGGCCGAAAACAAGGGTTTGAGTTTAGAAAATGGTCTTGTCGTGTGAGTTTAAATAGTTACTGTCAAATTTTTGTAAATATTTTTAAAATATTGTAACTCTTTCACCGATATTGGTGAACTTTGAGAAGTTTACATACGTTAATTACAGCTAAGCATAAAATGTCGTAATAGTTAATTTGATTGATAAACGAAAACATGTTTAACCAATGTGCTTCGTGATAACCAATTTTTCTTTAAGTCTAGTAGCACCACATAACTTAAAATAGAAACGTAACTCAAACTTTTCTATCGGAAAACATAGACCGCATTTTAGCTCGGTTGTAACCTGACTTGCTTCGCTACCTAAAATAGTCACCTGACAAGCTTCGCTACCTAAAATAGTCACCTGACAAGCTTCGCCATCAAAAAGAGTCACAGACAAGCTTTACCGCCTAAAATAGTCACAAACAAACTTTACCTATAACTAGAAACGAGCAACTACGCAAATATAAAACAGGCACTTGCGTCACAGCCTAAATTTAAAATAATTGGCATACCTTCAGAAACGAATACATGAATATAAGCTGGCTGTGTGTTGGAAGCTGAACAGGTATAATTGCCTGAATCCTGATACTTGGCATCGTGTATAGTCAGATGGGATTCAGTTTTCTGTCCTTGTTCAGTCCGCACTTCAACTCGTCCTCGATCGTAGTTGATCATTCGTTCATTGTGATACCACAGCACATATTGAGGAGGTTCCGGGCTCTGAAAAAAGATAAAAACTGTATTAGTCCAAGTCATATCAAATTAACATTGTATTTTTGTATTTCGCACTGTCATTAACAGACGATTGTTAGCATTATTTACACGTTGTTAGCATTATTTTAAAATTAGATGTAAGTTAAGTGATTACTAAATATTGAAAGTTGTTTTGTATTTAATAAAGATTACCTCAATACAGCGATGTTCCAAAGTAGTTTTGCCATGCTAACGACAAACTTATTGCGCAGAGCGCATGTAGTGGTAACTACTGGAGCATGCGCTCTTCTTTAAAAAAAAAAGATCACAAATAAAGTCTATATGTAAAATAAAATTTTGGCACGCACGTTTGCAAGCTGGGTGAATATTTTTTGAATGCTTGTTTTCTTGCTGACCAATATCAATCCAAATAAGGAAAAATGAGTCGTGGAGTTTCAAGTAATGAAATAAAACAGAGTCTCTCCACTAATGATATATATTTGACATAGCCAGCTTTCAATCTTAACAGATCATCATCAGTGCCGGCGAGCAGCGAAGAAAAGAGTTAGGAGACAGCGGTTACAGTTTTGTCTAGAGGCTTGTAGCTGACAATTGTTTCATTTCATTTCATTATTTCATTCAATATCAATCCAGTTCATGCTTAGGTTTTCGGGTCTTGCTTCCTGGTTGCAACAATAACACTTCTACTTATCAATGATTTTTCCTGCAATTTTCAAAAGAAATTTACCTGTTTTCCAATAGTCTGAACAAAACATATGCTTAATCAGGGTCGTAAATCATTTTTGACACTCATACAAAACTTAGTTTATGCTAGTTTAACATGCTTTAGCACATTAACTTTAAAAAATTCGGCAATATTGAAAACCTATAGAAACATTCCTGTTCAAACCTTCAAGCAAAAACTAGACAGTAAGGACGCCTACCATTATAAATATTATAATACCTACTTTTAATTAATACAGATATTCGTCATCAAACTTTTGCCGATATCGAATTTCATAATTAATTTATCTAGTTTTCGGGATTTTTAGTTGTGTTAACTGGATTCATCGGTTTCCGCGTTCTGCAGTAATTTCTAAATAGTATTTATTCTTATTGATCTTTAGATTTGTTTTTATCAACATTTTATTTTTTTTTTTATAAGGTATACAATATCAATTAAGTACAAAAAAAACTCGCTAAAAATAAATAACATGACATTAAAACAAAAATTAACATGAATTATTATTATTATTTTTAATTTACAAAGGTAGTTCGTAATAATCGTTTTAGAGACATTGTTGCTAAATGATTGAACGTGTTGTTCTCATCTCTCCGCTTTGTATCTATCATTAACATTATTTGCAATTTCAAATCAAAACATTTCGAAATAGCAAAGGGTGTTTAAAAATTCCTTAGCGATGCGCAGATATTATGGCTGGAGTGAAGACGTAGAGAGCTATCAATGCTACACAGAATAATAAAGTTCAGATAAATACATAAAATCACTAGATATAGAGTGAGGAATAAAGCGTTGAAACTAGGCTAGATATCTTAAGGCTGCTCTGACTCTGGAGAAGGTAACTACTATGCAACGTGATTAAAGTACGAAACTATGAAACTAACTGTTAAAGTCATGTACAAATTTCATTAAACCTTGTGGAAGTAAAATGCAAGGCAGTAAGTAAAATTACAGTTTACCTATATTACAGGCCAAAAAATTAGGAACGCCTTTACTACAGGTCTTCTCTATATCTTATATATCAGCCAGAAAATCTTGTAAGATGTAGCCACCTGATTCAGTGTACGACTGACTACAGTGTCCTTACATCCAAAAGAAGTTAGTTAAAAGCGTCCTATAGATATGGTCAGTATATGATTGAAGAAGTGGTTCTCATTTCTCCCATATCACAGAATGAAATTAGATCCCCTGAATGCGCAATTATTATCTGCATTAAGATAGCATAACATTTCGTAATTACAGAGAATGTTTACAAAATCTCTACAATGCGCAATAATTATATGAATTCCATACTAAAACATTTTGTAATTACGAAGGATGTTGAAAAAATCCTCTCAATTACACACTAAACTACAAGGCAGAAACAGTATAGCATTATAATGAATCTACAATGAGGGTCCTAAATTTTGCCTATACCCAGTTTCATTTAGGGTAAGGAATCTTTAACGAGTACCTGACAACAAAAAGGCTCGAGACCCCTGGCTTTACGTTCCATCTGAAGGACGTGGTACACAGAATTTTCATCCCTCTAATAAAAATCCTAGAGGCCTGTGCTGGCATTGAACCCATGACTAAAATTCATTCATTCTGTGTATTGGCCGCGTACCTAAACCACTACACCACAGGTGACTCTTTTGTAATTACGAAGGATGTTGAGAAAATCCCCTCAATGCGCAGTGCGCAGTTATTATCTGCATTTAGACAGCATAATATTTTGTAATTGCAGAGAATGTTTTCGAAATCCCCACAAAAAGCAATAATTATCTGCACTCCATACCAAAATATTTTTTAATTACGAAGGGTGTTAAAGAAATCCCATCAATGCGCAGTTATTATCTGCATTTTGATAGTAAACCATTTTGTAATCACAAAGGATTTGTAGCTATATGGATTAAAAATATTAAAAAAAAATAAAGAATCGGCACTAAAATGTAATGCCTTGATTTTGCGGCTTATTTACTTAACACTAATGAAGAATATCTTTGATACAAATTAGAAATACTAAATAGCAGTATTTTATTAAAAACACTTCAAAAAGATTAGATATTATGATTTTCTGTTTACCCTTTCATAAAATATCTAATCAGAAACGAAGAGTGATAATATCCTGCTCAAGTAATGTCATTACTCAAGCTTAAAGTTAATTAGTAATATTAATTCTATATAAGCACTGTCATTAGGTTCTAAGATATCCTATACCACATAAATCAGTCTAAGATAAAAATCAATGAATATGTATCACGACTAAGATTTGCAAAAATCATTTGAAGTATGTAATATATTTCTTTTTTCCCCTTTGAAATTTCTCTAAAAACTAAAAGGGTAAATAACACGAGAAAGAAAGATACAGGTTTATCCCAAATACGTGAGATAATTATTTTAGTTTTAATAGTAAGAACAGACCCCCCCCCCACCTTTTTATATGCTTTTCAGAAAACCCTTAAAACGTGTTAGATTAAAGGTCCGTGAACCTTTTTTCAAAGGAGTCCCTTTTCAGAGGTATCTGTAAATAAAAAGTTCGGTCTTATGTTGACAAAAACGGGAAAATTAAGTTTTCGGGTTTAATATTTTAAGTTATTTGGTTTAAAGAAAAAATATACTTATACCGGTTTCTTAGTTATTACAAGCATGACTATTTTTTTTAAGAAATAATTTTATGTAACAAATGTTTTATAATAATTAATTTATTTATAATTTACTGTATAATTATTTACGGGATAATGTTTTATAATAATTGTTTATTTAATAAAATGACTTTTTCAAAATATGCATATTTGACACAATATAAATAGTACGAGAGGAACCCAGGAAATGTGACAACCAAATGCATTACTATAACCAGGACTATCATTCGTTTTTTTATATTGTGTCAACTATCCATGTTTTATTTATCAAATAATATATGTTATGCTTGTCATGCATGATGACGGTAAGAGAGCACCGCTTGTCTCTGGTAAGTACTTCACGTTATATTCTTCGAAAGTTTAATTAAAGGTCAAAGTTATATTCTTCGAAATATAACTTGTATTTTTGAATATAAAATATTCAAACATATAAACATATATGAAAAAATATAAACATATATAAAAAAAATATAAAAATATATTTGAATAATCATGATAAACTGTTATAACATAAAAACATTTAATCATGATTTCGAAAATTACTGTTTTTTACATTATTTATACATGTGATTGATAGAATTAATAATAATTATATAAATATTTTGGATTTTGTTTATTATCAGGCATCTCTTTTTAAATTGTATTTTATCTATAATTTTTTATATAATATATATATATATTTTATTAGATATAAAGGCAGACTATAGACTGTTCACCACAGCACAAGGCTAATGCCTTAATGTGGTGAATAATCCATTGTTATGGCATAAAAATACCAAAATTTGATTTTGTATTGATAATCTGTTCTGATTTGTTTTTGAACTGAAAATAAAAGGATATATTATTTTTAAAAAAAAGTGAGATCTAGCTCTGACGGCGCACTGATAAGTTAGACGTAACGAAATAGAGTGGAATTTAATATTATTCCAGTTATCAATGATGACGAATATCGAATAGTGGAACAGTTCTCACATGTACCATTGCATTGTTTTTGATACATTTCCTAGGATTCTCTTAATTAATTTGTATAGCCATTACATGAAGTACATCCATGATTATTGTTGGATCATAAAAGGTAAGCAGCATAAAGTGTGTTTAGTGCCAGGATAGTTGACCGCTAAGAATGAAACAGATGAAGAAAAAACGAGCCAAGCGATTTTGAAGACCTATTGCAGTATAAATTTAACAACTTGTATATTCTGAGGACGAGCGAAGCGAGTCCGATGTGATGAGGCGAAGTTTCGAGGTACCCCGTACCCAATTTTTATATTTCGTTCTTAGTATTAAATGAAAAGCGAATAAGGACAATAAAATAAAAAAATAAAAAAATAGTCCAATTATTTTAAATTTAATATTGTTCACTTCGAATAAATTCACGGGTATGTGATCACATAGTTCAAATTAATTAATATGTATCCACAGCTAGAAGCAACATATTGCTCAACCAATACGCTAGGTAACGAAACGAAAACAATGCCCCAGATATTTTTCGACATTTCATACAAGAGCAATTTTAATAATAACGAGAGAAACATAATTTTATTTCAAAAAATATTAACTCCGAATTTCGATGTAAAAAATAAATTGTTTTCACTTTATTTTTGTAACTTATGTTGTTTGAGTTTTTACATGTGTTTTACAAAGTATGGTAAAGTTTGAGGGGGAGGGGGTGTTCGCAGTCACCATTAGGCCCTGTCATATACAGCAAACCCCTGAGGGCTTTTTTTATAAAAAGTTTACTTTAGCAAATAGAGGTCGTCCGTGGGGTTGTTTGGGGGCACTCTAAAACTGTTTTTTTGTTTACTTTAGGCTATTTCCTAGCTTATAAAAAAGAGACAGAATGCTAAAGTATAACTTTGTTGCCACTTTAAACTTTTTTCTAAATTTAAAAAAATGTGGATTGTTTCTTGAGAAAAAAATTAACCAACAGACATTTTAAAGTGTTGGTAAATCCTCAAGCCAATTTTGAGTTTATTATTTTCGTCGCATTTTTAAATCCTCAAGAGCTAAATAATTAGGCAGGTTGTCAATAATTATAATGACATCTCGGTGTCAGGGTTTGTAGTTCGAACACAATACTTTCCCATGTACCTACCACAGTAGGTGAGGAAAAGTAAACAATTATTTTATTTTCATTTAAAACAAAGCTTTGCCCCAACAAATGTTTGCAATATCAATCTAATTCAACCAAATCGACTAAGTTTTATTTTTATTAAACTTTATTTTAATCATGTTTTTTTTTAAAGGTTAATTGGACCTCAAAATTTCACTCTTTATGTATCTTATTAAAAATATAAAACCAAAAACAATCTGATAAAATCCTCATTTTATCCAATTTTACTACAATCTTATAAAATTCTTATTATCCGGCCATTTTACACGCATAATATACATTCCAGAACCAATTTAACTCGAAAACCCTTAATAAAAAATCAACTATAAAGGAAAAAAGTCTTAGAAAAATCGTAAAACTGTCGATAGCCGATAAAAAGACACCGAAATTCCTTTTACCTTTAAAACTCAATAAAATCAACGAGCAGAGGTTTGATTTGATGAGGTATTTTGGAGGAAGAGTTTTTTTTACGGCCTTCTCCTTGTAGGTTAGAATAGCGTGATGAAGTGAGATTGGACTTATATAAGTTCTTTTGTTAAAAACATCTAAGTCTCATCAAAGAAGTTTTATTTTTATTGATAGTTAACAACCTTTGTCATTTGTACTTTATTTTTTATTTTATTCGACGCTATAGAGGTCGAATTAACCCAAAACGCCACATAACGGATAGGGTTAGCCACATCTGTGTTGTGTAAATTTGTCTATAACATTTATGTAAATCAAAACTAGTATTATTGACCAAGCTATTTAAACAAGTTCATTTTAGTAGGTAATTGTCAGATAGGTATAACTGTAGTAACTGTGAAAAGTGTAGGAGAATCATCACAAAATTTTAAAAATAGGTTAATTTAATGTTAATATCTTGTTGAAAAATAAAACTATAACCAGTCAATGCGCTCTAGCCCAATACGCAATAAGCAACAACCACAATTTCAATTTTGTACAAAGTAAAATCCTAGAAGTTGAACCAAATTATAAAAATTCTGGCGCGGTGGTCCGCATGTCGGGAGAGTTTCCTTGGTTGTTTCCGGCTTAACAACCCATTTCTTGCCTAAGGTTCCGGTTCATGCTTTAGAACCTGCGCAGTTAATCAATTGTCAAGCACTGCTCGTAACTCATTTTGTCTGAGTTTTTTAAAGGAAATGCGCATAATTATCCAGTTGGTTATACAAAACTATATCTCTAAATTTAGAAGTGTTGGGGTGAATTGGCCGAACCAAGATTCACCTCACAACCTAACCTGGTTAGCACAAAATGAATAATCGATCGGACTGTAAATGATGAAATAGAACACTTTATGATATTAACTTTGCTATTATTATATACCATAAACCCTGTACATAATAAATAATTTGGCATGAGCGTGCAAGAAGACCCCAGGAACCCTTTGATGAAGAAGTGTCCTCTTCTTTTCTACTCTCTTAGTACAAACTTATACGAGTTTAAATCGTAAACCTGCGATAAATTGAAGGTGGCATCATAAATTGTTGATGGATGGTATAAGACCATGAAGGTTGATGTATTGGTGATGGTGATGAACGAGTTGGTGAGAAGTGGCAATGTCCATGAAATGGCGCTGTTAACACTCTCAAACAACCGAAATACTACCAAGAAATGGCGTTGAAGCACAAATGGTGTCAGAAATAGCTTTAACTTGAATGAATTCTTGAAAATGGAAACTGAACAATTGATCACCTGTGGCAACACAATTTATCTGCATCGAAATATCCATAGGTTGCTGGATCACAATTTATCAGCTTGAACAGCCACAGCAACTGTAAACATAGATCTAGAAGTTGCTGAGTCAATGTTGCCTAATAAATTGTGACCTGTCATCTGCAAAACATGGGTGCGTTGCGGGAGTAGCATACTTCGTTAATTCCAGGGGGACCTAAATATAGAGTAAATTAAAATCTAAGGAGGAACTATGGTATATCTTTTAGCTAGATTAAATTAAATTAAAAACATTAACAAAAATATAAATAAATGCTAGGAGAAGTCCTAACAAGAAGTACACACTCTAATTTAATAATTTAATAACTATTTAAACCTTAGTTACTTATCTTAAGCTTAGTCAGTTATTTTTGAAGGTTTTATAATACGACACATGGCTAAAATCAATTGACAGCCCGCCAAAAATCTCAATGCTTTCAACCCTCTTTTTTTAAATAAAAAATCCTTCTTTTATGTAACAAAAAAAAATTCCCTACTCTGGCAACACTGAAAGTCAGGTTTATGTTTTGAATTTTATTATTTTTTTTATTTGATATCGAATTTTTTTATTTTTAAAAATTATTTATTTACTTTTTAGAGGAATATTGTTGTATCTTATAAATTTACCAACTAAGTGTTGCTTTAAATTTGTTCGGGAAGTATGAATTAAGTGGAGTTAAAGTTGTCAATTACGTAATGCAATGGATCATAATAGTTTTTTGATAAAAGTTTGACGATTTAAATAAATTGCCAGCTATAATTATTTTTTTCCAAAACAAACTGCTTTTTTGTGTCAAGTTTGTATAATTGAATGCGTATTGTTTCATATTATAAAAATAATATGACACAATATACATTCAAGACTTAAAAAAGTCAAGACTGTCATCTATTGAAAGACATGGTATTTTCAAAAAAAAATGCTGTCTTTGGTTGACCCGAGTACAGAACTGCGCTGTACTCAAAGTAGCAAGAATGCTTGAAGAATACTCAATGTCCATGCGTCAAATATAGGCTCTCAGTTCATTTTACAACTTCGCAATAATTGGATAAATTGAACAATTGAATGAAACGAAACGAAATTCAAACAGATCAATATGCACAATAAGGAAAAAAAAGCGACGCGAGGTTACAAATATTTAACAACCAGTGTTGCTTTTTATGATTTTATTTACGAAAAAGGTATTTTTTATACCGAGGTTGGCATGAGGTGGAAGGGGAAAGAGCGGGTCGGTCTGAATTAATAGAATTCTTTCCCTCACAGATTTTTGGGCGCGCTGTCAATGATTTAGCGTGTGTCGTACTATAACGAACGCATTCGTTAAAATGAGTTATGAGCATTGCTCGACAATTAACTGCTTAGGTTCTAATGCATGAACCGGAACCTTAAGCAAGAAATGGCTTGTTAAGCACGGAAAAACGCATTCTAAATGAAATTAGCCCACGCCACTAAAGCGGCCACCACGCTGAGTAGTTTGTAAAGTTATATAATGTAAAAAAAACTATAAAATATATTCCACAAGGAGGATTGTTGTTAAGCACGGAAACATTGCATTCCAAAAGAAATTCGCCCGACATGCGGACCACCACGCCAGAATATTTTGTAGTTGTAAACTTATATGAAGTTAAAAAAAACCCAAAAAAATTTATCTCGTCCCTGCCGGATTTGAAACCCAGATACACTAAGTTTGATGCTCTTAATCGACTCCGGCACCACTGCCATTTTTACCTCAGAGGCCCAAAAAACATGGAAAACATTACCTTACTCGAAATTTAGTATTTCCTTTACTACACTTCTAAACCACACATCTTGTAATCCATAAATACAGAAAACTCCGATTTCAAAAGAAAATCAAGAAATCAAAGAGAACAAAGAAGCATTATGTTAATTGTTACGACAAAAATATACTTTTTCAGTTTTCGTTTCCATAAGAAATATATATAAGGCTTAAGACAAAAGAAAATATAAATAAAATACTTTTTGAGATTAAGGAATATAGTCATGTCGTCTCCAGAACAAAAAAATCTTTTTTTCCTTCTTAAATTATTATATATCTTTTTATTTAAGAAAAAAATCCTTAAGAAAGAAGTTGCTTTAGGAAATAAAAACTGGGAATAAAAGAAAGAGTTTGGTTGTAGAGGGAGGAAAAGCTCTGTTTTTCCCTCTTGTAATTAGCTGTCATCTGTCAGTATAGGGGATAAGGGAAACACGAACAAGGGGTTAAGAGATTACCAAACAAGAATTGCGATACGGTCATAATGCTTCCGTCGAAAATGATTCGTGATTATTTCATTATATTTAAAATCACTGAGTCTGACCATAATGGTCATAATTTTGTAATATGAAGGTAATAAATAAACATTGCGTCGTTTATAATAATCAATGATAATCCAATTGTATTATTGATTTCTGATCTTATTTCTAGTTATGATTATTTTTATGGTCATTGTGTCTAGATATGATGTCACAGTGTTATAGATTATACCACCATTAGAAATCTAAATGATTTACCAACAGCGTTTTTGATGCCCATTGATAAACATTTTGAGTTATCAATTCCTACATCTTACTTCTAGTCATAGTCAATTATTAGAGTTTGTGTTAGTCTCGACGATTGCAATATAATTGATGGTGAAGCAATAATAAGACATTAAAAAATTATTTCAGATTAAATAAATACAAACTTATTATTTAGAAAGATGAATAAATTAAGTGGTACAACTTCCTTTTATCAAATTTCCATGTTTCAGCACAAATGTATAATAAAAATGTTAGGTCTGACTCCTCCCATAATTTGGGGCTGCATACCCAAAAATAGTTATTGATTCCAAAACAACTTCCTTTTGGGCTAAAACAGATTTTGAGACAGTATTTTTTTTTGTTCAACCAATTATTATAAATTGATAAAAATTCAATTTATAATCAACCTATTTTTATCAAATGCCCACGTTTCAGCACATATTCATAAAAAATATTTTGCGCCGAACCACCCCTTATTAATTCTGAGAGTGCCGCTCCCAAAAAGCCAAAAAAGTATTGTTTTAAACAACATCTTTTGAGCTCGGGTCCCCTTTATAAATTTTGGAGTGTCACCCCCAAAAAAGTGTTAAAAAATTGAAGGGTCCTTCTTATAAATATATAGGATACCCCCCAACTCCAAAAAAATCAAATTGGAAAACATATCCCCTTCTATTAAGAGTTAAGGCTCTAACCCCCATTATAGAACTTTTTCTCCGTTGGGAGTGAAAAGTGCTTCTTTACACTCTTAAAACTATAGTCAATAAAGTTCACATTATATGAAGGTAATAAATTTTTTTTTACTGTCGGCTGTAAAGTGGACACTTTACATCCTCAAAAAAGCAGGTGGAATGCGTTTTTTACTGTCTGCAACTGTTTCTTAGTTTATTAGAGTCGGCGACAGTAACAAGGTTTTTTAATGTCGCTGGTGAAGTTCCAGCCAGAACTTAAATTTTTGCAAATTTTTAAACATTACATTATTTTTCTGCTAAGTTGTTTACTACCCCCGAAAAAAAAATACCATATGCAACACGACAGGAATAGCTTATTTTTATATCGGCACCTTTTACTGTCTCGCTTCGCTCGACAGTAAATATAGTCACCACAGTAAAAAAGACACTCTTCACAGTCTTGTAACATAATATTCTGTTATTCTACTCCACAAAAAAATATAAGAAGAAAAAATTTAAATAATACACAAGGAAGTCCCTCGAATCACTGGCAAAAAATAATGGTATGTAAATAAACTTTTTCTTATTCTTTGTCCGTCCCTTTGGGTGACAGAAAAGAAGGAAAATAAATAACACAAACATAAGCTTCTAAAATAACCCGTTATGTAATCTTTATATATAACTGGACAGAAATAATATTAACAAAAGAAAGTATCTCCCGCAAATAAATACAATAGAAGAGACTCCTAAAAACGAAAAAAATTCACAATAGGTAAAGTGAAAAAATTGTATCAGAAAGGTAAATTGATAAAAAAAAAGTATCTTTCCTAGTTTTTACAACCGAGTTTAACGAGAAACTTTGTTGGGTTTGACAAAGCATATTGTGCTAAAGTTTGATTCCATAGAATAGGGTATAGGATGACATTGATAAAACTAGAGAAAACAAATAGGAAAACAACGGCTTACACCAAGAAAAAGAAAATAAACAATGGACAATAGCTAATCAAAAAATGAACTAATAATAGAAAAGAAATTCATTGTACTTTACAAACTTACAAAAGAAATATATTCAGGTATATTTCTGATATAGATTTATTTATTGACATATATATTTTTAATTAAGGCTAAATATGAAATCAAATAAAGTTTTATGAATAGATAACCAATATTGTGGTATGGCTTCTTTATACAAACCACAACGATGTCCACACAAACGTCCGAGAGGGCTCTTTTTTTAAACAGTTTCTATTGTAAGAGGTTTCTATTGTGTTTGACGTTTTTTCTTTAAAATTCCATTATAAAATTTAATGGTGTTTTACTACTGAGTAAAATTTCTCTATATCTATTTTTATTTATCAATAGAAATTTTTAAAATATCCAACTAATAAGACAAACTATTAGGAAATGCGACATAGGTCAGGGTGATCAAAATGATTAGTTATCTACTCTCAGTTACTTTTAGAAATAAATTTTTCTCAAATTTTATTTTGAATTTATTTCGAAAAATAGTTATTTACATAACAAGAAAGAGAAAACGTTGTCCTCACGGTAAAGTAGTAAGTAATAGCTCCCGAGGCTTGCTAAAGGGGTATCTACACAAGACGTGATATAAGTGTACAAGAATATCTCCTTTAAACCCATCTTTTTAAAAGAAAAATCAGTTTTAATAAGAAAAAGATCATCGAGTAAAACCGGTCCAAAGTAGATAAGACAACTTTAAGAGACCAAAAAGTAGATACGACCACTTTAAATGTCCAAAAAGTCGATACGACCACTTTAAGTGACCAAAAAGTCGATACGACCACTTGAAGTGACCAAAAAGTCGATAAGACCACTTTAAGTCGATATAACGGTGATCAATTACCAGAAAACTTTAAATACGACCGGTAAACCACAGATTTTAAGTGGGAAGTTTGCGATGTTTTTTGGGCCTGTGAGTTGAATGAGAGTTGGACGGAGTCGATACAAACACTCAATGTATGAGTACATGGGTTAGTTTCCTAGTAGAGACGGTATTTCTTTATCATTTTTTGTACATTATACAAGTTTATAGCAACAAAATAATTCTAGCGTGGTGGTCCGCTTGTCGAGTGAATTTTATTTAGAATACGTATTTTCGTGTTTACAAATCAATTTCTTGCACAAGGATCCGGTTTATGCCTTATAACTCGAGCAGTTGCTCAATTATCAAGCACTACTCTTATCTCATGTTTCAGTATTTTCCTAAGGAAATGCGCAAAGACCTTTAAAGAAACCAACAGAGCATTAAAATAGTGCAATTATGGCGTGCACAGCCAATTTTAATGGTATAGTTGTGTATAACCAACAGGATAATTATGCGCATTTCCTTTGAAAAATACAGACAAAATGTGTTTGATAATTGAGTAACAGTTAAAGTTATAGAACATAAACTGGAATCATGAGAAAGAAATGGATTTCAAAGCTTGGAAACACGCATTCCAAAGGAAGTTCGCCCGACATCGGACCACCGCGACAGATTTTTTTTGTGTTCACCATTATTAATTTTTTTAAACATTTTTAACCTTTGAGCTTGCCATATATATAATCTTTTTTTAATCTTTAAGAGCTTTAAAACAATATACAACTTATTTTTTTATTTTAAAATTTTTATGTGGTTCACTAGTACCGCCATTTTGAAAAGAAGCAGTTATGTTGATAATTTGTTTGTATGCAATATGTATTTTCATTTTTAATATTTCAACAGCTTAAAGAAGATATGCAACACGGTTTTAACACCCAATTTCTTTTAAATGGTCCGACATAATGGTCGCCATTTATTTAAAAAATTAATAATTTTAATAATTTTACGCATGTCATATGTATTTCTTCTTTTAATCTGCAACATGTTTAAAACGATACGCAACACCATTTTTTCACTCAAAAATTTTTGTTAATATTCCTCCATTTTGGTCGCCATTTTGAAAATATTGGGGCCACTATAACCAAAACTATACAGCCCTGAAGACTTATTTCTACTATATGTATACTAAGTTTCATTAAAATCGGTTAACGTTTACGGCAGTTATCGTGACACGTACAAACATACACGCCGTGCCAAACTACTGAAATGAAAGAACTCACTTAAGTTCGTTCTATTAAATTAACATTTTATACAAATAATTTTATATACAAGTAAAGTAAAGTATATCTTTAGATCAATGGCAGTAAATTATAAATCCTGAGGCATAGACGAGGAGAATAATAATTACGAAGAGGATAAAAGAGAAAATTGCATCTTAAAAAAAAATTTTTTGCGGTCAAAAACCTTTTAAAGAATTTATTTTTAAGAACTATAGGAGTTAGTCAATAATTCAAAAATTGAATGTAGAAAAAAACGATAATATCTTTAAATGAATACCTTTAGATAAATATAATAATAATCCTACAAACACATTAAATGCAATAAAAGAAAATCACAAAGTAAATTTTTTAAAAAAAGGAGAAACAAAACCCCACATAATTTTCCAGGGCTAAAACCACAATAATTTACTGTTTCCCTTTTCAAAACTACTTAAGCTTTTTTAAAAAAAATGTATAAAAAACGGGTTTTTCCTAAAAACGACCTTCCTAAAATCAGTTATTGATCACCCACTTATCAAACAGTTCACTTAGTAAGTAAAATAAAGTTCTTTATACAAAGTCCGGGTAATCGATACAAAATGGTTATTTCCCAATGCCATTGCTACACATTGATTTGCCATTATTTTCTTGCTCTTGCTCCCCAAACCGAAAGCCCTGAAAGCCATTATAAAAGCTAAGCTCTTTTTAGACTCTTAACGACTCTATCATTTACCCCCCTCCCCTCCTACTTTACCAGTTCTCTTTTTTTATTCCGATTGTATTTTGAAAGTAGTTCCCTTTGTCTCAAAGATACTTTTAAACTGTTTGACTTATTTATTTATTTTTCAAATGAAAAGCGGTTTTCTTTTAACAATAAAACTTAAACAGGTCATATCTATTACTAGAGATTAGAAATGGTTTTACTATTTACTACTTTATTTTACCAAGACAATTTTTTTCTAAAAGTTTTTTTATCACAAAAATGAACAAGAAGAACATTTTTGCTACTAGAGATTTAAAGTAATTAATAAAAGTCTTACTATTAAAAATCCGCCGATTCTCATCCATAGCTCAAGCAGCAAAGCGTCCAGCAGTATTTGAGGTATACGTTAAAATCTGACAGGGTAGATGTATTTTTTTATTTTTAAAAACTGTTGAAACAGGTTTCAAGCTAAATGTTTACATTCTAAGATGAGCATAAATTAAGTGCATTTTTTCTGTGGAGAGACTCATTATCTATCTTTTCTTAATTAATGTCTTTTACCTGAACCTGTGTCATTTGATGAATCTACTAATAAGTCCTAGGGATTATACACTCATTGCAACTAGAGAAGTTCTCGGTACCTCTACCCTCCCCTATAAAGGACTGTTGGGCACTAGACAGGTATTACTGTGGCTAGTGTTACCAAGAGAGGTTTGAAAGGAAGCTCTGAAGGACCATATAAAGAATAAGGATAGGTAGAAGGCTGATTTAGATAAATGATATACAAAATATTCTTATAACAAAATAATATTTAATTAAATTTAGAAGATAACTTAAGTGATAAGAAAGCATAAAGACATAAAGCAGTGGAACAGATAATATTAATAAACATGCATCTAAGCCAGTACTTAACTTTAGGAAAATAAATAAAGCAGTTTTGTAAGATAACCAACTCATGCACAAGCTACAATAAATATAAGTTACTGATTGCAATAATTTAGCCGTAACCGGCGGGTTAAGCATTGGCTTGATAAGCACCTTAGCACTAAACTTAAACTTATGCTAATACAATTAATAAGTCTTAGGCTAAGTAAACTAACTTTAAACTCCCAAAAGGGGAACCCAAGGACCTATTATCTACGGAAATAGCCCAATGATAAGAAATTAATGAATGTATGGCTGGCCAGCTAGGCGTCATTCGTAGGTGCAACCAAGGTTATTAATCAATCAAAATCCGAGTTATTTCGCCGCGGAAGGATGAAAGAGAGTCCAATAGCTGATAGATTAAGCAGAAGGAAGAAAGCATCGCATAACTGGCGAGAGAAGTTAGATAAGGTGATAGGTACGTACCTGCTGCTTTATACTTAACTCACAGAGACTTGGTTTCGCTCGGAAACCAGGTCGGTTTACACTCAAAGTAAATCCAGACTTCGCTGATTCTATCGGTAAACAATTTACGGGATCTCACACAAAATTGAGATAAACTTCACTAAAATATCTGAGCTAGCTCGTACGGTTACGCCGTAGATTCTTCACACACCGTCGTAACGGTCAAAAGCGGTTTTAAGCAAATCAAAATACTTTTGAAGCAGTTGAAAGTGCTGAGTTATCTTGTTTGAAAGCGCTGAGAAAGAATGAGGAAGGTTACAGACGTGAAGGTACTTTACGTGACTTCAAAACAAAGTGCCGGCTTTCCTTACAATAAAGGCCTAATTATTAAGTTGTCTGTGCTTATTTCGCTAATATGAAGCTGATGAAACAAAAGGAAGTGAATATTGAAGATAGTGATGGTGAAGTAAATGTAAGAAAGCTAAAGATGAGATGAAAGTGATCAGAAGAAACGTAAACGGATTCGCGAGTTTAAACAAGATATCAATATTAAATTTACATACAAAAGATGGCTTTCAAATTACCAAGGTGAGCTTAAAACTAATAATAATCGTGATAAACCAAATAAATAATAATATAAATAATAAATACGTAAATATTTACAAGGTAAATAAAGAGGGTTGGGGAAGGGATATGTTAGGAAAGAGATTTCTCTATCAGTGCCCCGACATACCGCCTACCAAAATTTACCTAAAAGAAAATTTTAATCTGCAGCTGAACCAGAAGACTCTGGAAAAAACAAAGGTACTAATTTGCTGCAAGGTCTCCTGAAGGTGGATGATGAAGTTTTGACTTCAGCAACGCGTACAACGCTATCTTTGCCAGGAAAAACACGGATAACTCTGCCTTGGAGCCAATTCAACCTGGGAACATTGTCGTCCTTTATTAAAACGAGATCCCCTACTTGAAGATTATACGCGGGATTTCGCCATTTCGCTCTTTGCTGTAAAGATGTCAGATACTCTTTACGCCACCGCTGCCAGAAGTGTTGAGACTTCTTAGTTACAGCTTGCCAACGCGTAAGCCTATTTTCTGAAACATCG
This sequence comes from Microvelia longipes, assembly GCA_018340805.1. NCBI lineage: Eukaryota > Metazoa > Arthropoda > Insecta > Hemiptera > Veliidae > Microvelia > Microvelia longipes. The sequence continues at coordinate 33,619,437 of JACMZG010001913.1, forward strand.
AGAAGGGATGGTTCAGGAACAGAGGTTAAGGGCATTCCAATAAGAAAATGCCCGGTGTCAAATAAGAAAGATCGTTAGGATCGTTAGACAGAGGGCATAGCGGGCGAGAATTGAGGATTGCTTCAATATTTATCAACAGCGTTGATAACTCTTCAAAAGAAAGTACGTTGTCACCGTAAACACTTCGCATCAGGCGCTTGACTGACTTCACTCCCGCTTCCCACAAGCGCCAAAGGTAGGCGCATGAGGAGGGATAAAAGACCAGTCTATTTCCTTACTAACTGCGTACTCTTGAATAGCGTCCTTAGTAGACTTAGAACGAATCCAAGCAGAGAAGTCTTTCATCTGATGAGCTGCTCCAATAAAGTTGGTGCCGTTATCGCTAAAAATTTTAAGAGGTTTGCCGCGTCGACCGACAAATCTATCCAGGCTGGCTAGAAAAGAGACAGTGCTTAAAGAGGAGACAAGTTCTAAATGTAATGCCTTTGTGCTCAAGCATACAAAGAGACACAAATAAGCCTTGTATGTCCTCGCTTTACGGAGAAGAGATTCCCTAATAATAAAGGGGCCGGCGTAGTCAACACCTACGTGTATAAAAGGACGGCTATCCTGAAAGCGGTCGGCTGGCAAATCTCCCATTGCAGGTTGCAAAGGTTTAGCTTCGTGCTTCCGACATGTGAGACACTTACGAGTGACAGATCTCACTATGTTACGTCCATTAGGTATCCAGAAATCCCAACGGAGAGCGGCTAGAAGAAAGGAAGTTCCTGAGTGAAGCGATTGGCGATGATATTTCTCAATGATAAGTGATGTTAGATGAGCTTTTGGTGGCAAAAGCATAGGATGACGAGCATTGTGAGGGAGGTCGGAATGGCGGAGGCGACCGCCTACCAAAAGATTCCTGATTCATCAAGAAAAGGCTGTAGACTAAGTAAATTCTTGGGAATAGTCTTTGCTGACGGATCGCTGTCGTTAAAATATTCATGTCGTTGGACAATCAAGACTGCAAAACGTGTTGCACGACGAATTTCCCAGAGGCGAACTACCCTAGAAGTTTCCGGCTGTAAAGCTGTTTCTTGAAGCTGGTCAATAAAACGTAGAACGTAAGCTAACACTCTTAGTAGTTTGCTAAGATTTGAATGAGATTGAATAAGGTCAAGCAGAGGAAGTGGCGGTTTAGCTGCGACGAGAGTGGTTGACGCTGGTGTCGTTTTTAGCTCAGGTACATTAGAGATAGGACTGCAAGGACTAACTGGCCACTTGGAAGGCTCGGATAGGGCCCAGTTTGGTCCATGAAACCATAAGTCGGAGTCGATTAAATCTTCAGCTGGAACTCCACGAGACCCTAAGTCACTAGGGTTCTCACTTGATGCTACATGACGCCATTTTCCTCCACTAGTCAACTCTCTTATCTGTACAATTCTGTTAGCCACGAATGTCTTCAAAAGATGGTAAGGAGTTGTCAGCCATGATAATACTCATACTGTCTGAAAAGAAGTAAACGCTTGGCGCTGAAGGTAACTTTTCACAGAAAGGTTGAATGCTTTGCCAGACCCTTGCCGCGTAGAGCGGCGCAAAGCTCAAGGGGAGGAATAGTAGTGAATTTCACTGGCGCTAATTTGGTCTTGGCCATAATTATATGCATTTGAAAGGCATCTCCTTCAAATGAACGAAGATATGCCGCTGCGCAGTATGCACGCTCCGAAGCATCTGCGAAAATAAGAATATCATAAGGACCGTCATTAGGGACAACCCATCTGGGAATCTTAATATGTTCTAGCTCTTGAAGTTGTTCCGTAAAAGATATCCAGCGGGCTCGCATATCAGGAGGAAATTCTTGGTCCCACGTGAGCTGTCGTTTCCACGCCTCCTGAATGAGTTCCTTTGCTAGTACCACAGTGGGTCCTAAATAACCCAAGGGGTCGTAAATTTTCGATATCGCTGATAATACACCACGTTTGCTACACGCATCTCTTGGCACAACAATCTTGTAAGAGAAGACGTCTAATTGAGGGTCCCATTGCATACCCAATATTTTAATGTTATTTTCCTCATCAGAAGACTGCAATGGGATGACTTCATTAATGGGCAATGTGCCGGCAGGATCCGTCTGTCGACATGCTGCTAATATGGCGGGATGATTTGACGCCCACTTGCTCAAACTAAATCCTCCTTTAGAAAGCAAGGTGATAATTTGGCGCAATAGTTCCAAGGCTTCTTCTAAAGTACGTGCCCCCGTCGCTACATCGTCGACGTACGTATCGTCTAACAGGGCTGCAGCAGCTAATGGAAAATCCTGTCCCTCGTCTTGAACAAGCTGACGTAGAACTCTAATAGCTAAATAAGGTGCACTGGCTTGACCATAAGACACTGTCATGAGTTCATAATCTTGAACTGCTTCCGCTGGGTCAAACCTCCACAAGATATGCTGGTAAACTCGGTCGTCCGGGTGAACCAGTATCTGTCGAAACATCTTTACAGCATCAGCTGTAAAAACATAAAGGATGACGACGAAAATTTAAAAGGATTAACGGTAAGCTATTTTGTAATTTTGGTCCTACAAGAAGTGCATCGTTCAGGGATCCAGATGACGTCTTTGCTGCTGCGTCAAATACTACGCGAATTTTAATGTCATTCTCAACAGGTTTGACTACACAATGGTGAGGGATGAAGACTTGGCCTGGTTGAGGAGCGATCTGCATGTGGTTTAGGTCAATATACTCATGCATGAATTCATCGTATTTAGATTTTAAGTTTGAATTTCGAGCCAACTTAGACTCTAAATGCTCAAGACGTCGAATAGCCATGCCACGGGTACCCATAATCTGTGGGTTTGGATATCGAAATGGTAGACGAACCATATATCTACCATCAGGTAAACGTGAGTGCGTTTCTTGAAAGATCTGCTCGCAACGCAGTTCTTCAGGATTGTGAATCTTGACATTAGGGGCTCCTCAAGTTCCCAAAACTTGAGAAGCTCGTGCTGAACAGCATCTAACGTGCTAGTATCTGTGGAGGCATGAAGAGTGCTGATTAAAGTTGCTTCTGCAGCATCTCGAACCCGACCTATAACGGTATATCCGAAAATGGTGCTCATCAAACGAGGTAAGCCTTTTCCTACAGTCAAGATTCCTCCATTAATGACGTCACAATAAAGATCACAGCCTAGAAGAAAATCAATAGGCTTAGTAGTGTGAAATTCGCTATCGGCTAGTGGATACGACGAAAGTGATTTGCGTATCTCAACTGGTATCGTAAATCCGGGAAGAGGTGGGACAATAGTGTCCGCTACAATTGCTGTTGTGGTGAGACTAGTTGCTGGAGATGAGATCGGTGCAATAGTGCACACTGTTCTGCCTTTATATCCCTTAAAAGATATGCCACCAATACCACAAATATTGGAAGAATGTTTTTCAATCTTAAGTCCTAAAGAAGTAGCAACTTCTGTACGGACGTAAGACGTTGTACTACCTGAGTCCAGGACTAAACGGATTTTCTTTTCATGTCCTTCGCTGGATAGAATGTAACATTCAGCTGCCTAACATAACGTTAATATCAGGAGTCTTAGTATGAAGTGCTGGACAAGATACTTCACTATCTTGTGATTTCTCCTTTTGAACAGAAACGTGGTGCAACATGCTATGATGTTTTCCGTGACAGTAACGGCATCGATATTTTGAAACGCAAGTGTTTGTAGTGTGCCCAAGCAAAAGACAGTTTCGGCACCCTTTCCATGATTTAAGAAGTTCAATTCTTTCACTGACGGTTGCTGCAGCAAACTTGACACAGTTCATCAAAGAATGATATTCTTTGCAAAGGTGACACTTAGTTTTACATTTTGGAGCGTCTGATGAAGCTCCGGATATTCCAGTGGATGTATCAGGAGTAGATAGACGACTATTGCTGGTCAAGGTCAGTTGACCACCACTAGCTCTACCAGAACGGCGCGGAGGCTTAAAGCTTTGATTTTGTTCCGCTTACTCTCGTTCAGGTCCCTAGAATTCGTAAAGCCGCTTAAACCCTTAGCTAACTCTGATGCTACACAGCGGGAGCGAAGAAATGAAGTCAAAGTGCTGAAGGATGGGAATTCCTCGCTATTCTGACGTTCAAAATCTTCTCGCGTTTGAACATCCAAGCAACGTCGGGCTATGTGAAAATAAATAAACTCTTCTCTATCAGGTATTTTTATAAGCTTAAATGCGGCAATGCTTTCGGATAAGGCTGCGACAGTGTTACTTAAAACTTCAGTAGAAGGTGAGTTAGTGAGATGTTTTAAGTCTAATAATCTATCTAAATGCGCTGCCGCCAACAAACGTTGGTTGTCGTAGTTCTCTAGGAGAAGGTCCCATGCTATGAAGAAGGTGCTATCGGAAACAGGAACATGTGCTATTACTGCAGCTGCTTTGCCTTTTAGACTTCGGCTTAGGAAATGAAATCGATCTACATTGCTTAATAATTTGTCATCGATGACTCGACTAGAAAACGTATCCTTAAATCGAGGCCACTTTGTTCGGTCTCCATCGAAGTAAGGTAATTCAAGATTAGGTAAACGATTTCTGGAGTAACCAGCTGTCATTGCTGTTGTTTCCGCAAGAGACAACTTCTTATCTCTTTCTTCAAACATGTTGTTGTATGTGAGTGATTCATGCATATAACGCTTTCCTTTAGCACGTAAGTCATGATCTCTTTGAGTTACAATAAATTCCCCAGAGGCATCAATCATGTCACACAGGTCATCATAGGTTTGTTCAAGTTTCTCATAAGTGGAGAAAGAGTGAGGTACATGCCTTTAAATCTAGAGATAGTTTTCGCATTATCTCTCGAGGAGGCAATGTAACCCGTATCTCTGATTTCCTGCAAATCATTCACCAAGGTACGCATTCGGCGTCGATAAGGTGTAGCTGGACATTTGGGGTCCAATGGTGCATCGTCCTCTACAACATTGTCTTCCCGGTAATCGTCTCCGTCTTTACCGGACATCGTATCACCCAAAGTAAGAAATATAAAAATAAAGAAAACTGCTAAGGTGAATATGAAGTCCAGAAAAGTCGCTAATAAAAGTATATTTACAGGTAACAAGTGTAATCAGTAAATTTACACAATCTGTATATACAAAACGCTATAACAAAACAAGTGAATAGCTAACAAGCTATGCATTCACCAAAAGAAAATAATTTGAGTAGTGAACACATATGCTAAATAATAAATAAACAAACAAAACAAATAATACACAGGTATGTACAAATACTAAACCCGCAATGCTGTAATACATAAACGAGCTCGAAAATTATAATTATGCTGAAAAGAGAAAATATGTACACGTGTAAACAAAATAATAGCTACGTAGCAACGCTAAAGAAAACAAGTAAAGTGAGATATGTATCTTACTATACAATCGCTGAAATAAGAATAAAGAAATCTTACTTATAAAATTATAAAGTTTGCTCAGATTATAGAAGAACGCTGAAGTCGCTGATAAAGTCTTGTACATCTATTTATACAAGAAATTAAACAAAAAAGGTGTATCACAAAGTAATTAAGTTTCGCTGTTTTCAGATGCCATAGGTCAATCTGATAAGCACAAAGTGCTGTCGCTGGTGTCCTGAGAATTATAGCTTCAGTTGTGAAACTTATAATTTCCAACAGGTAAAATAGACCTAGTGTAGAGTCTATAATGCTGTAGTGAAGTGTCGCTGAAGGTTGAAGTCTCGTTGAGTTGAAAGATGAAAGTAAAACAAGCAACAGGTAAGTAGATAAGCTGAATCCACAGGCTGCTAAGTAATCCGGTCGAAGGCAGACCAATATGTTGGGCACTAGACAGGTGATTATTACTGTGGCTAGTGTTACCAAAGAGAGGTTTGAAAGGAAGCTCTGAAGGACCATATAAAGAATAAGGATAGGTAGAAGGCTGATTTAGATAAATGAGAAACAAAATATTCATATAACAAAATAATATTTAATTAAATTTAGAAGATAACTTAAGTGATAAGAAAGCATAAAGACATAAAGCAGTGGAACAGATAATATTAATAAACATGCATCTAAGCCAGTACTTAACTTTAGGAAAATAAATAAAGCAGTTTTGTAAGATAACCAACTCATGCACAAGCTACAATAAATATAAGTTACTGATTGCAATAATTTAGCCGTAACCGGCGGGTTAAGCATTGGCTTGATAAGCACCTTAGCACTAAACTTAAACTTATGCTAATACAATTAATAAGTCTTAGGCTAAGTAAACTAACTTTAAACTCCCAAAAGGGGAACCCAGGGACCTATTATCTACGGAAATAGCCCAATGATAAGAAATTAATGAATGTATGGCTGGCCAGCTAGGCGTCATTCGTAGGTGCAACCAAGGTTATTAATCAATCAAAATCCGAGTTATTTCGCCGCGGAAGGATGAAAGAGAGTCCAATAGCTGATAGATTAAGCAGAAGGAAGAAAGCATCGCATAACTGGCGAGAGAAGTTAGATAAGGTGATAGGTACGTACCTGCTGCTTTATACTTAACTCACAGAGACTTGGTTTCGCTCGGAAACCAGGTCGGTTTACACTCAAAGTAAATCCAGACTTCGCTGATTCTATCGGTAAACAATTTACGGGATCTCACACAAAATTGAGATATAACTTCACTAAAATATCTGAGCTAGCTCGTACGGTTACGCCGTAGATTCTTCACACACCGTCGTAACGGTCAAAAGCGGTTTTAAGCAAATCAAAATACTTTTGAAGCAGTTGAAAGTGCTGAGTTATCTTGTTTGAAAGCGCTGAGAAAAGAATGAGGAAGGTTACAGACGTGAAGGTTACTTTACGTGACTTCAAAACAAAGTGCCGGCTTTCCTTACAATAAAGGCCTAATTATTAAGTTGTCTGTGCTTATTTCGCTAATATGAAGCTGATGAAACAAAAGGAAGTGAATATTGAAGATAGTGATGGTGAAGTAAATGTAAGAAAGCTAAAGATGAGATGAAAGTGATCAGAAGAAACGTAAACGGATTCGCGAGTTTAAACAAGATATCAATATTAAATTTACATACAAAAGATGGCTTTCAAATTACCAAGGTGAGCTTAAAACTAATAATAATCGTGATAAACCAAATAAATAATAATATAAATAATAAATACGTAAATATTTACAAGGTAAATAAAGAGGGTTGGGGAAGGGATATGTTAGGAAAGAGATTCTTCTATCAGTGCCCCGACAAGGACTGCGCTCGGACCAGTTCAAAGTTTGTCTAGTACACTTTCCCACCAGCTATTCTGATATCTTCAAAGTCTACAAAGTCTCACCAGATAATTATTAGACTTACTGATCTGTCCAGTCCGTTAAAGACAGATGGAAAAATGCGCCACTAGCGACCCCAAAGTTAGTGTGACTAAACCCGTTCCCATAGTTTTGATCTGAAAGTCAAAGTTCCGCAGATTACTTGGAAGTGTCCTCGGGAACCGAACACTGCATTTCTAATCACGTACAATAATCGTAAAACCATAGAAACCGCGAAATAAGTCTTTACATTCACAGGGCTCAGTTACAAGCTTCAGTGTATTTCTGACTCTTCTCCGCCCTGCAGAACTTAGTGAGCAACTTACATGAGCGGAACTTACATGAGCTGGAGATAACGAAAACGATCTAAATA
>JACMZG010001913.1:33628076-33700576 GCA_018340805.1 Microvelia longipes
GAAAGTACGTTGTCACCGTAAACACTTCGCATCAGGCGCTTGACTGACTTCACTCCCGCTTCCCACAAGCCGCCAAAGGTAGGCGCATGAGGAGGGATAAAAGACCAGTCTATTTCCTTACTAACTGCGTACTCTTGAATAGCGTCCTTAGTAGACTTAGAACGAATCCAAGCAGAGAAGTCTTTCATCTGATGAGCTGCTCCAATAAAGTTGGTGCCGTTATCGCTAAAAATTTTAAGAGGTTTGCCGCGTCGACCGACAAATCTATCCAGGCTGGCTAGAAAAGAGACAGTGCTTAAAGAGGAGACAAGTTCTAAATGTAATGCCTTTGTGCTCAAGCATACAAAGAGACACAAATAAGCCTTGTATGTCCTCGCTTTACGGAGAAGAGATTCCCTAATAATAAAGGGGCCGGCGTAGTCAACACCTACGTGTATAAAAGGACGGCTATCCTGAAAGCGGTCGGCTGGCAAATCTCCCATTGCAGGTTGCAAAGGTTTAGCTTCGTGCTTCCGACATGTGAGACACTTACGAGTGACAGATCACTATGTTACGTCCATTAGGTATCCAGAAATCCCAACGGAGAGCGGCTAGAAGAAAGGAAGTTCCTGAGTGAAGCGATTGGCGATGATATTTCTCAATGATAAGTGATGTTAGATGAGCTTTTGGTGGCAAAAGCATAGGATGACGAGCATTGTGAGGGAGGTCGGAATGGCGGAGGCGACCGCCTACCAACAAGATTCCTGATTCATCAAGAAAAGGCTGTAGACTAAGTAAATTCTTGGGAATAGTCTTTGCTGACGGATCGCTGTCGTTAAAATATTCATGTCGTTGGACAATCAAGACTGCAAAACGTGTTGCACGACGAATTTCCCAGAGGCGAACTACCCTAGAAGTTTCCGGTTGTAAAGCTTTCTTGAAGCTGGTCAATAAAACGTAGAACGTAAGCTAACACTCTTAGTAGTTTGCTAAGATTTGAATGAGATTGAATAAGGTCAAGCAGAGGAAGTGGCGGTTTAGCTGCGACGAGAGTGGTTGACGCTGGTGTCGTTTTTAGCTCAGGTACATTAGAGATAGGACTGCAAGGACTAACTGGCCACTTGGAAGGCTCGGATAGGGCCCAGTTTGGTCCATGAAACCATAAGTCGGAGTCGATTAAATCTTCAGCTGGAACTCCACGAGACCCTAAGTCACTAGGGTTCTCACTTGATGCTACATGACGCCATTTTCCTCCACTAGTCAACTCTCTTATCTGTACAATTCTGTTAGCCACGAATGTCTTCAAAAGATGGTAAGGAGTTGTCAGCCATGATAATACTATCATACTGTCTGAAAAGAAGTAAACGCTTGGCGCTGAAGGTAACTTTTCACAGAAAGGTTGAATGCTTTGCCAGACCCTTGCCGCGAGTAGAGCGGCGCAAAGCTCAAGGCGAGGAATAGAAGTGAATTTCACTGGCGCTAATTTGGTCTTGGCCATAATTATATGCATTTGAAAGGCATCTCCTTCAAATGAACGAAGATATGCCGCTGCGCAGTATGCACGCTCCGAAGCATCTGCGAAAATAAGAATATCATAAGGACCGTCATTAGGGACAACCCATCTGGGAATCTTAATATGTTCTAGCTCTTGAAGTTGTTCCGTAAAAGATATCCAGCGGGCTCGCATATCAGGAGGAAATTCTTGGTCCCACGTGAGCTGTCGTTTCCACGCCTCCTGAATGAGTTCCTTTGCTAGTACCACAGTGGGTCCTAAATAACCCAAGGGGTCGTAAATTTTCGATATCGCTGATAATACACCACGTTTGCTACACGCATCTCTTGGCACAACAATCTTGTAAGAGAAGACGTCTAATTGAGGGTCCCATTGCATACCCAATATTTTAATGTTATTTTCCTCATCAGAAGACTGCAATGGGATGACTTCATTAATGGGCAATGTGCCGGCAGGATCCGTCTGTCGACATGCTGCTAATATGGCGGGATGATTTGACGCCCACTTGCTCAAACTAAATCCTCCTTTAGAAAGCAAGGTGATAATTTGGCGCAATAGTTCCAAGGCTTCTTCTAAAGTACGTGCCCCCGTCGCTACATCGTCGACGTACGTATCGTCTAACAGGGCTGCAGCAGCTAATGGAAAATCCTGTCCCTCGTCTTGAACAAGCTGACGTAGAACTCTAATAGCTAAATAAGGTGCACTGGCTTGACCATAAGACACTGTCATGAGTTCATAATCTTGAACTGCTTCCGCTGGGTCAAACCTCCACAAGATATGCTGGTAAACTCGGTCGTCCGGGTGAACCAGTATCTGTCGAAACATCTTTACAGCATCAGCTGTAAAAACATAAGGATGACGACGAAAATTTAAAAGGATTAACGGTAAGCTATTTTGTAATTTTGGTCCTACAAGAAGTGCATCGTTCAGGGATCCAGATGACGTCTTTGCTGCTGCGTCAAATACTACGCGAATTTTAATGTCATTCTCAACAGGTTTGACTACACAATGGTGAGGGATGAAGACTTGGCCTGGTTGAGGAGCGATCTGCATGTGGTTTAGGTCAATATACTCATGCATGAATTCATCGTATTTAGATTTTAAGTTTGAATTTCGAGCCAACTTAGACTCTAAATGCTCAAGACGTCGAATAGCCATGCCACGGGTACCCATAATCTGTGGGTTTGGATATCGAAATGGTAGACGAACCATATATCTACCATCAGGTAAACGTGAGTGCGTTTCTTGAAAGATCTGCTCGCAACGCAGTTCTTCAGGATTGTGAATCTTGACATTAGGGGCTCCTCAAGTTCCCAAAACTTGAGAAGCTCGTGCTGAACAGCATCTAACGTGCTAGTATCTGTGGAGGCATGAAGAGTGCTGATTAAAGTTGCTTCTGCAGCATCTCGAACCCGACCTATAACGGTATATCCGAAAATGGTGCTCATCAAACGAGGTAAGCCTTTTCCTACAGTCAAGATTCCTCCATTAATGACGTCACAATAAAGATCACAGCCTAGAAGAAAATCAATAGGCTTAGTAGTGTGAAATTCGCTATCGGCTAGTGGATACGACGAAAGTGATTTGCGTATCTCAACTGGTATCGTAAATCCGGGAAGAGGTGGGACAATAGTGTCCGCTACAATTGCTGTTGTGGTGAGACTAGTTGCTGAGATGAGATCGGTGCAATAGTGCACACTGTTCTGCCTTTATATCCCTTAAAAGATATGCCACCAATACCACAAATATTGGAAGAATGTTTTTCAATCTTAAGTCCTAAAGAAGTAGCAACTTCTGTACGGACGTAAGACGTTGTACTACCTGAGTCCAGGACTAAACGGATTTTCTTTTCATGTCCTTCGCTGGATAGAATGTAACATTCAGCTGTGCCTAACATGACGTTAATATCAGGAGTCTTAGTATGAAGTGCTGGACAAGATACTTCACTATCTTGTGATTTCTCCTTTTGAACAGAAACGTGGTGCAACATGCTATGATGTTTTCCGTGACAGTAACGGCATCGATATTTTGAAACGCAAGTGTTTGTAGTGTGCCCAAGCAAAAGACAGTTTCGGCACCCTTTCCATGATTTTAGAAGTTCAATTCTTTCACTGACGGTTGCTGCAGCAAACTTGACACAGTTCATCAAAGAATGATATTCTTTGCAAAGGTGACACTTAGTTTTACATTTTGGAGCGTCTGATGAAGCTCCGGATATTCCAGTGGATGTATCAGGAGTAGATAGACGACTATTGCTGGTCAAGGTCAGTTGACCACCACTAGCTCTACCAGAACGGCGCGGAGGCTTAAAGTTTTGATTTTGTTTCCGCTTACTCTCGTTCAGGTCCCTAGAATTCGTAAAGCGCTTAAACCTTAGCTAACTCTGATGCTACACAGCGGGAGCGAAGAAATGAAGTCAAAGTGCTGAAGGATGGGAATTCCTCGCTATTCTGACGTTCAAAATCTTCTCGCGTTTGAACATCCAAGCAACGTCGGGCTATGTGAAAATAAATAAACTCTTCTCTATCAGGTATTTTTATAAGCTTAAATGCGGCAATGCTTTCGGATAAGGCTGCGACAGTGTTACTTAAAACTTCAGTAGAAGGTGAGTTAGTGAGATGTTTTAAGTCTAATAATCTATCTAAATGCGCTGCCGCCAACAAACGTTGGTTGTCGTAGTTCTCTAGGAGAAGGTCCCATGCTATGAAGAAGGTGCTATCGGAAACAGGAACATGTGCTATTACTGCAGCTGCTTTGCCTTTTAGACTTCGGCTTAGGAAATGAAATCGATCTACATTGCTTAATAATTTGTCATCGATGACTCGACTAGAAAACGTATCCTTAAATCGAGGCCACTTTGTTCGGTCTCCATCGAAGTAAGGTAATTCAAGATTAGGTAAACGATTTCTGGAGTAACCAGCTGTCATTGCTGTTGTTTCCGCAAGAGACAACTTCTTATCTCTTTCTTCAAACATGTTGTTGTATGTGAGTGATTCATGCATATAACGCTTTCCTTTAGCACGTAAGTCATGATCTCTTTGAGTTACAATAAATTCCCCAGAGGCATCAATCATGTCACACAGGTCATCATAGGTTTGTTCAAGTTTCTCATAAGTGGGAGAAAGAGTGAGGTACATGCCTTTAAATCTAGAGATAGTTTTCGCATTATCTCTCGAGGAGGCAATGTAACCCGTATCTCTGATTTCCTGCAAATCATTCACCAAGGTACGCATTCGCGTCGATAAGGTGTGGACAGCTGGACATTTGGGGATGTTGGTTTGTACCGGTATCGTTCCGTTAGAGTATCACCCAAAGTAAGAAATATAAAAATAAAGAAAACTGCTAAGGTGAATATGAAGTCCAGAAAAAGTCGCTAATAAAAGTATATTTACAGGTAACAAGTGTAATCAGTAAATTTACACAATCTGTATATACAAAACGCTATAACAAACAAGTGAATAGCTAACAAGCTATGCATTCACCAAAAGAAAATAATTTAAGTAGTGAACACATATGCTAAATAATAAATAAACAAACAAAACAAATAATACACAGGTATGTACAAATACTAAACCCGCAATGCTGTAATACATAAACGAGCTCGAAAATTTATTATGCTGAAAGAGAAAATATGTACACGTGTAAACAAAAAATAATAGCTACGTAGCAACGCTAAAGAAAACAAGTAAAGTGAGATATGTATCTTACTATACAATCGCTGAAATAAGAATAAAGAAATCTTACTTATAAAATTATAAAGTTTGCTCAGATTATAGAAGAACGCTGAAGTCGCTGATAAAGTCTTGTACATCTATTTATACAAGAAATTAAACAAAAAAGGTGTATCACAAAAGTAATTAAGTTTCGCTGTTTTCAGATGCCATAGGTCAATCTGATAAGCACAAAGTGCTGTCGCTGGTGTCCTGAGAATTATAGCTTCAGTTGTGAAACTTATAATTTCCAACAGGTAAAATAGACCTAGTGTAGAGTCTATAATGCTGTAGTGAAGTGTCGCTGAAGGTTGAAGTCTCGTTGAGTTGAAAGATGAAAGTAAAACAAGCAACAGGTAAGTAGATAAGCTGAATCCACAGGCTGCTAAGTAATCCGGTCGAAGGCAGACCAATATGTTGCGCACTAGACAGGTGATTATTACTGTGGCTAGTGTTACCAAAGAGAGGTTTGAAAGGAAGCTCTGAAGGACCATATAAAGAATAAGGATAGGTAGAAGGCTGATTTAGATAAATGAGAAACAAAATATCTTATATAAAAATAATATTTAATTAAATTTAGAAGATAACTTAAGTGATAAGAAAGCATAAAGACATAAAGCAGTGGAACAGATAATATTAATAAACATGCATCTAAGCCAGTACTTAACTTTAGGAAAATAAATAAAGCAGTTTTGTAAGATAACCAACTCATGCACAAGCTACAATAAATATAAGTTACTGATTGCAATAATTTAGCCGTAACCGGCGGGTTAAGCATTGGCTTGATAAGCACCTTAGCACTAAACTTAAACTTATGCTAATACAATTAATAAGTCTTAGGCTAAGTAAACTAACTTTAAACTCCCAAAAGGGGAACCCAAGGGACCTATTATCTACGGAAATAGCCCAATGATAAGAAATTAATGAATGTATGGCTGGCCAGCTAGGCGTCATTCGTAGGTGCAACCAAGGTTATTAATCAATCAAAATCCGAGTTATTTCGCCGCGGAAGGATGAAAGAGAGTCCAATAGCTGATAGATTAAGCAGAAGGAAGAAAGCATCGCATAACTGGCGAGAGAAGTTAGATAAGGTGATAGGTACGTACCTGCTGCTTTATACTTAACTCACAGAGACTTGGTTTCGCTCGGAAACCAGGTCGGTTTACACTCAAAGTAAATCCAGACTTCGCTGATTCTATCGGTAAACAATTTACGGGATCTCACACAAAATTGAGATATAACTTCACTAAAATATCTGAGCTAGCTCGTACGGTTACGCCGTAGATTCTTCACACACCGTCGTAACGGTCAAAAGCGGTTTTAAGCAAATCAAAATACTTTTGAAGCAGTTGAAAGTGCTGAGTTATCTTGTTTGAAAGCGCTGAGAAAAGAATGAGGAAGGTTACAGACGTGAAGGTTACTTTACGTGACTTCAAAACAAAGTGCCGGCTTTCCTTACAATAAAGGCCTAATTATTAAGTTGTCTGTGCTTATTTCGCTAATATGAAGCTGATGAAACAAAAGGAAGTGAATATTGAAGATAGTGATGGTGAAGTAAATGTAAGAAAGCTAAAGATGAGATGAAAGTGATCAGAAGAAAACGTAAACGGATTCGCGAGTTTAAACAAGATATCAATATTAAATTTACATACAAAAGATGGCTTTCAAATTACCAAGGTGAGCTTAAAACTAATAATAATCGTGATAAACCAAATAAAAATAAATAATATAAATAATAAATACGTAAATATTTACAAGGTAATAAAGAGGGTTGGGAAGGGATATGTTAGGAAAGAGATTCTTCTATCAGTGCCCGACAAGGACTGCGCTCGGACCAGTTCAAAGTTTGTCTAGTACACTTTCCCACCAGCTATTCTGATATCTTCAAAGTCTACAAAGTCTCACCAGATAATTATTAGACTTACTGATCTGTCCAGTCCGTTAAAGACAGATGGAAAAATGCGCCACTAGCGACCCCAAAGTTAGTGTGACTAAACCCGTTCCCATAGTTTTGATCTGAAAGTCAAAGTTCCGCAGATTACTTGGAAGTGTCCTCGGGAACCGAACACTGCATTTCTAATCACGTACAATAATCGTAAAACCATAGAAACCGCGAAATAAGTCTTTACATTCACAGGGCTCAGTTACAAGCTTCAGTGTATTTCTGACTCTTCTCCGCCCTGCAGAACTTAGTGAGCAACTTACATGAGCGGAACTTACATGAGCTGGAGATAACGAAAACGATCTAAATATGGCTAGGACGAAATGAAACTCTTATTTGAGTAACAGCCAAAGAAACCTACGCAAAACCTAGGCTAAATTAGCTAACTTTAACTTCAACAATACCAGAAAAAACGCTATAAAGAATAATCTCATAGTAGGTCCTCCCGTGGCTGGATTTGAACCTTCAACCACCATTTCGTAAGGCGAGCGCTTTACCTCTGAGCTATCGATCCTCAGTATTAACTGTTTATTTACCTCTAAAGTAGAATTTACAATTTTCACGCCTAAACCTTTGTATTAATAATTCTCTGTTACTTAGATTTGCCGAAGGAAATTAATATATATTATATATATATATATATATATATATATATATATATATATATATAATATTATATATATTTATATATATATATATATTAACAACACGCAAATGATTAACAAAAGCTGACTTGAGAAGGTATTCGAATCGCGTTACATGTTAGGTGCAAACAAGATATGTCATAGTGCAGCTGGAATTTAAAAACAAGAATGCCGAGTATTTTTATGTCATGATAAAAACCAATTACACGCGACAGGAAGTCTGTCTAGCCGGAACATCATTAGTAAGCATAACCATTATTACCAACCTATTAAAATTATAGAAAAATATATCCCACTACAAATAACTATGAGTATTGAGCTTTCTACACCACGAGTGGAACACAATATGTAATTTGTACTTTAGAATGACCAACATTTTTAAAGTAATATCACTTGTAAGTATAAAATATTTGGTTTAATAACAACTTTCCAGAACTGAAAGATGTTTAATATGAGAAGTATTAACTCTTTACAAAATTCTGTTTCAGAGAATTTCTTTGAAATGCTAACTATCTTGCTGAATAATAGATGTCTTGGAAAAAATAGGTTTCTTATAGTCTAAGGAGTAGCTTTACTACTTGTTTGTCTGTTTTTCTAGATTTTTAAATGAAATGTCCATGTTTATTACATAGGTTATACAATACTAAGCTCATCGTTTTGATACGCAATGTAGCTCTTCGCAACATTACGTATTTATTAAAACCTCAGTTTATGCCAAACATAAAATGTTTTTAGCGCAATTACTTGAAAAAACTTAAGGAGACTGTACAAGTATAGCAGTGCTACTTCTTTGACTATAGAGCGTTAACCGAAAACGTAAGCAAGACATATTTTAAAGATTGAAATAAATCATTAAACATGAAATTTATCCGGATACAAATCTCAGCGCCGGAATTATTTCAAGAGTTAAAGTTATACAGAGTAAAAGAATGAAGGTATGTAGTAGGTATTTTTTACCGTACTAAAATTTTAACCTGATCCTTGGTATTTGAGTACTTTAAGTGCTCTTGTATACTGTGTATCAGTTCTACTCATAGCTCTTAAATACGTGGAAAAGTAAATCACACCCTAAATGTGTTTACAGACCATACAGGGTGAACCAAAAGTCTCTTCCCCCTCCCTCTACCATTAAATTTTGAATCATTACACAAAAAAATGATCCTCGGAGTCCTTTTTTGTGTAAAAGAAACTTCTTTTTGATGTTACGGTTAACTTCGAGTGTCTCATGCAGCACCCAATTTTGCAGAAGACAGGAAAAAATAAAGTGGGAGGTATAGTTTTAAATTTTTGTTGAGTTCTAGAAATAAGAACAATTTTGTCTAAGATTGCTTTTTTGGCGGGGATAACATGCCTAAAGTGTAAGCATGATATTAGAAATAATATGCCTTACTTTTTGGATTAAGAACACAAATCCTTCATATTTTATATTTAAAAAGTTTTAGATTTTCACTAAATCTAGCAGAATTAGTGACTCTAAATATCTTCAAAAGAGGAAAAGGTATTTCTAACGATTTAAAATTGAAGAGACGGGGAGACTTTTGGTGCACCCTGTATATTTCAAAATTCCGTTCATTTACTATGAGGGTATATGTATGACGTTCTAACAAAATCAGGTATGGGGTACCTCGGTACAATATCACACGACTTGGTCGCGATACTCTTGTCCACAGATTATCATGATTATCAAACACTTAAGAATGTATAACATCGGTCTCGCTGCTCTCGACTGTATTACAGGACATTAATATAATGTCTAGAGTGTTATTTTGTGTGTGACTTCGGCCTCGCTTTTTGAAAACTTTTTACGTTTTCAAAAAAAAACTTTAACTTTAACTAATATGTTTCAATAAATATTTCATCAAAACACCATAAAATTGATACAAAATTTAAAATAAAAAAACAAGCTCTGTAAGGCAGTGTACGCTAAACTTTCTACTTGTAAAGTTCAACAAATTTTCTTATGGTAATATGTTTAGCATGAAAAAAAACCTAAAAATTTTCTTTTTAGCGAGGAAAGCTCCTAAAGCTTTTCTGAAACTTAAAACAAGGCAAAATTTATGAGTTTAAACAAGATTCTGGTATCCTTTAATAATAGGGTTTTTTATGAAGATATATATTTTAAATGGAGTAAAAAAAGCTTTAGATTTTTTATACGCCATGAATCAACGAAGTCTACTAAGTATTAGGTTTGCCTATTTTCTGATTTTCTTGGAACTTTTCCCAAAACATAGTTAAGCCTAAAATCTTAAATTAAAGTTACGCATATCATCTACATCTAACGTCAATTATAATCTTAAAAACTATACGTAAAGTACTAATAATGTTGTTCTTCAAAATTTCATTAAAGTAGGTAGTAGATAATATAATTATCACACTTACTGAGGATCGGTAGCTAAATAGTAGAGCACTCGCCTAACGACCTGGAGGTCAAGAGTTCAAATCCAGCCGGTGGAGGACTTATTAAATTTATCTCTTGTACCGTTCTCTCAGAAAGCCTTGAATTCAAGGTCGTCTAACCCAGCCTTTTTATACATTTTTTTTTAAAAGCTTAAGTAGTTTTGAAAAAGGAAATAGTAAACCATTGTGGTTTTAGCCTGGAAAATTATGTGGGAATTTGTTTTTCCTTTAGCTTTTTACGTGGTTACGCAAAGGCAGGGTTGGATTTCGTCTGAGACATCTCTGAATCCACTTTTTTTGGTTGTATTCAGCTCATGTAATTACAAAGTTCTGCAAGCCGGCGGAGAAGCGGAAAGTTAGTAAATCTTTCTCAGCTCAGTGAAAATGAAGACCTAGCAGTGTCTGTAGTCTTACAACTAGCGCATGCGTTTTAAGATCTGCAGAACTTTGGCTTACAGATCAAAGGGAATGGGTTTATGCAACGTTCACTAACTTAGGAGTTGCTACCAGCGTCTCTCTTCGTCGTACTGTACCGGACTAGTTAGACCAGTAAATATAAAGACTATCTGGTACAACTAGAGTAACTAGTGAGATTGATAAAAACTAGTAACTGCCGGGCTAAATGAGACTAATAGATCAGAGTATCTAGTGAGATTAAAGAAAATAAACTAGACACCTGATCTCAGGTGCAATCTCGATAAAGAGAGGGTAGAAAAGAGCCCGACCTCTTTCATGGTAAAAAAGTGAGCATAAACTCTAGAGGTTCTCAATAAAGTGGCATTCGGGGAAGAGTAAAAACGCTAAAATGACGGTTTCAAGCGTAAAATTCTAAATACTAAGAATGCTTAATAATGTTAAAGCTTGATTAGATAGTTATTTCTGCAACAAGGGAGTAAAGAATGCAAAAGAAGGCTCCCCCTTATACATTTTAGGGGGTTCACCCCCGGGAAAATCACACAAATTGATTGATCACCTGTATAAATTGAGAGAATACCACTCCTCTAAAAAATAGATACAGGTTCAAATAACCCAATAATAGGAAACACATTTTATTCCCAAGGGAGGGAAAAGTAACTTTTTCTCCCTTGGGAGTGAAAAGTGCTTCTTTACTCCCTAAAAACTAGTTAATAAACTTCACATTATAAACTGTCTGGAGAAAAGGGATATTTATAACATTGGATGTACCTTTTCTATTAAACAAGCTAAATTATTTTAGCGATATTTTATGCTTCTCAAATCCATAGATAGAGAAACCTTGTTCCATGATTGACAGCTTGTTTGCAAAACAAATATCAATACCCTTGAAAATATGAAGTCTCAAACAATTTAGCTCTAAACTTTTATTTCATCCAAAATCACGTTTATATCCTAACAAATTAAAACCAATTTAAAGTTCTGAAAACTAATTGAGGGGTTCGGTATTAGTAGAGAAGTAGAATTGTGATCATGCTTTACATTTCCTCATTTATACCGTATATAAAAAAAAGTATATACGGAAAAGTATTGGGATTGAATAATATCCGAAATCCGGATTTCATATAAAATTATCCGTTTCAGGTGTTTTTAGGACCTTCTGGGTAGTTTATACAAAGTTGTGGGTCAGAATGTGTGTGTGCGCGCCTGTTATCAACGTAGCTTCCAAGTGTATTTATTTTACTGAGAGTTGGAAACTTAGTACAAATCAATCATTATGTCAAGTTGTGCTATCCGAAAAATATTGTTTATGACCTCACTAACCAGCAATAATGAGTCAACAAAAATATCAAAAGTTACTTCGCATCCTCATGAAGTGATGCGAATTTTGTACCTCCATTTGACACAATACAGAAACCAAAAATGTATTAAACTTCTATTGTCTCTAAAGTACAAAAAAATTCAATAAAACCACTGTGAAAATAATCAAATCAACTGAAAAACATCAAATTACGAGGTAATAAATCTTAAAAAAATAAATAAAAATTCAAAGATAAGAATAAATATAATATTTTTATATTATACTTTCCATAAAGAAATTTACAAGTTTTTCTTGCAAGTAAAATATATTTATCTTAATATATTTTGTTTTTGTTATAAAATGCGAGGTAGGGATTTTTAGTAATATTAAAAAGAAACAGAATCTCTGGCGCTTTTTTTATAAAGCTTTGGGGAAAAAATACACATTTTTCCCGCACAACAAACTTTGCTCAGATGAAAAACTACCACCCCAAGCGGTAAATTTAATTTAATTTTTGTTTAAAGTTATTTTTGAAATAAATTCATATACCAGAATTTTGTTTATCCCATTATCAAATTTATTATATGAGTTAGAGTGACTACTCTTATTGTATAGACATTTTTTAACAATATGTGTTATGTTTTAACAAAATGGATTAAGTGTTACACTTATTCCAATTTAAAATACTGGGTGTAGATTATTATTTGAAGGAATTATTAGTATTACAGAGTTTTGATAATGTATTAATTTTGTTTGTTAATTGTAACCTTTTCTTTTAATTAACATCATAAAAATAATCTGAATAAACCATAGAAATATTATTTCTAGAGGGGCCCTATAGGTTAAATTTTGAAACATCGAAAAAGTAACCTGACTACCTTCGCTTATAAATAAAATCAAATAATCAGCACAAAATTACAGTAACAAGTAGTTACAGTTTAACAGTAGTAGAACGTTTAAAGTACAAATAAAAATTCAAACAATGTGTGGAAAGCTAATAACAGTTGATTTATTATAATCTTAACTCACTCTTGGAGGAGGTTTCAATTAGGTTACACAAAGCCCATGAGGTCCCTAAAAAGATGTTTCAGGTCTCTCAATTTAATGAGATAGGCTACGCAACCTAAGAGCCTATAGGGGTCTATGCCACCTCATAGGGGAAGAAACCCCTTTTCATATTATCAATCGTAACTGGAAACTTTTTGGTTCCCAAACTTCGGCTCATCCCACAAGCTTCATGGTTTCAACGGAGGATAGACAACATTATTTAACCACGGTATAAACAATCATTAAAAACCACGCTTGAACATACGCAGTGTTTGAAATCTATACACCGTTTATTTATATTTATTTATATATGGACATTTTTTTAGGTATTGTTTCCTTCATTTACTTAAATCTTGCCTTCACCCAAGCATTAACATAAAGTAATGTCTATTTTCTCATTTTATTTTATTTTTACTGCCTTCAATTTATTCACATTATTCTTTTTTATTTTATTTCTGTGATAATTTATTTTATCTTTCTCTGTTTTTTTCTTTTTGATGTATTATTTATTTGCCTCACTATTTATTTTCATTGTACTTTATAACGTATAATATAGCCCAGCTCAGTAGGTATTAGGGATGGGCAACTTCATCTAAGTCCTCCAGGACTTCTGAACAAGAATAGAGAGGCCTGAGCCATATCGCTTCACTAACGACATACAATAACTTTAGTAAAGTCAAACATAGGCGCCAGGTTCTTTTTCAATGTTAAATAGAGGGGAGAAGAACCAACCCCAGGCACCAGATCCAGATTTGAGAATAAGGTTTACTTAAAACTAAGTATACAAGAAAATACTCAAAATGTAGGTTAAATTAGGTAAAATTCCGGAATAAATGATACTTTAATGACTTGAAAATGATACATTTATACTTATATAAGAGTTCAACTTAATGCTCTAACTCTTAACCATTTAGGCCTGTACTTAGTGACTAAATCAGTGATAAAATAATACCTTACTATTCTAAAACATGTTAAATAATAAAATAATAATAAGATGCCTCTTGATTGGTGATTTATGCTTAAGCTTCTTGTAACTTGCACTTAATATAAGCCTATGACTCCTATACTGTGCCACAAAGCCATACTCAACTATCACTTAGTCTCAAGTGCCACAACTAATCCAGTACTAAAACCCTAAAAACAAATGAACAGTCACCATTAGGAAAAGACAATTCAAAGAATAAATTAAAAGAAACTATCTCGAAAAGAAATGAAACGCTAGCTTACCTTCAACGAAGGGCAACGGAAATTTTAGTAAAAAAACATTTCAAATTAATAAAAGTGAAGAAACTTAAATTTTGGGATCCTCCAACGAAATAAACAACTAAATTAAATAGGTAAATATTAACTACTTTTAAAACTAAAAAACTTAATTTCGGTCGGTGGCCGAAGCCACATCGCCGGCCGAAAACCTCCAACCAAAAAAAAACTAACCTCGCAGTGGCGTCATTAACAATAAAAATTCCTAACAAGCCTAATTAAAGAATTAAGAAACTTCCCTGAAACATTATGATAAATAAATTAAAACCATGTTCAATCGATATAATATGAAAAGAAATTTACCAAAATTATAAATATTTTCAAGACATAAATTTCATAGACATATTAACGTTACAACTTCTATTCCTTATTAGTTTTTAAAATAAATATATTTTTGATTTTTATTTGTATGATTGATAAAAGAATATACCTTTTGATACTGGTTTCATCTGTGTCGATAAAAAAGCAAAATTCTTTTTTAAATTTTCCCTTCGTGTCTAAGCATTTATTTCATCAAGCTTTCCTTCTTATTTTTCCTTGATAATATTTATCCAATAATCCCCGTTACCTTACATATTGTGTAATTTAACTACGCAAAATATTTCTGTCTTAAACTAAGCACGTAATTATAATCTGAGTCGCACTAAATTAGGTACTAGCAATAATTAAACGATCTAATGGCTTGATATATTTATTGCACTCGTAAAGCATTATACTCTTTTAACGAAATTACGTTAAAACACAAATAGTATCTTAAAGCAACTCTGTGTTCCTACACAGTGGTTTAATACTGTGTAAGTGGTCATCTCTGTTTACAAAACACAGTGGTCCAACACTGTGTTCCAAGAAACTGTGTTTCACCTCTGTGTTCCAAACCACTGTAGTTCAACAATGTGTACCAAGAAAGGGTGTTTCATCTCTGTGTTCCAAAACACTGGTCCAACACTGTGTTCCAAGAAAGAGTGTTTCATCTCTGTGATCCAAACCACTGTGGTCCAACACTGTGTTCCAAGAAAGGGAAGGTCAACTTTGTGTTTCAAAACACAGTGGTCCAACACTGTGTTCCAAGAAACTGTGTTTCACCTTTGTGTTCCAAAACACAGTAATCCAACACTGTTTCCAAGAAACTTCCAAGAAAACACTCTGTGTTACAAAAACACATGGTCCAACACTGTGTTCCAAGAACACTGTGTTTCACCTTGTGTTCAACAAAACACTGTGTGTTCCAACACTGTCTTTCCAAGAAACTGTTTTATCTCTGTGTTTCAAACCACTGTGGTTCAATATTGTGTTCCAATCAGATACAATTATTTATTGTATATGGTAAAAACTATTAAGGCGTAGAACGATTGTTTCATAAAATTTAAAAACCATTCCTTACAATTCGGCATTGAATATTGATGATATTCAATCTATTTCCCTTTCTTTTCTGTGGATTTCCAACAAGAGGAAAAAATGATTTTATATATTACAAGGGAGAAAGATCTATTTTTATAGAGGATGACCTCAAAATATCAAGTGCATTATAAAAGGGCTTTATGTCGAAAAAAGAGCGAGTTTTGCGGGTAAAATTGTTGTATAAAAACCCCAAGTCTGGTTTCGACAATAATAGGTGATTTTCTTCCAAATTCAATACTTGAAAAACTCAGGAGAATAACGAAAGAATTTCCCACCAAACGGAAGAATAAGAAGAAACGGTTTCTGTCCAGAATATAACCTTCTTTTTAAGAAGAAACATTTCTTATCAAGGGCTATTCTTCCACTGAAACATCAATTTCTTTTTACTTACACATAAATCATACTTTGTAGGTTTTTTATTTGTCCAAGCTTATAAAAGAATAACATTTTTAATATTTAAAAAATTTGATGTGGAAAAAATGTTTAATTTTAGTTCAACAAGCAAAAAGACGTAGAAGGGTGGTTTAATTTAATACAAACACAGCAAAAACAAAAGGTTTAACTCAAGGCTTGTTTTTAAACTTATCTAAACAATATTTAAAAGCTTTTGCGGAACATTAAAAGGATGCATTGAAAAAGGAAGTCTTTACAACAGAAAATCTACAAGAAATTATCAAAATACCGTCCGAACGACACATCTAACAATTTACATATATCTAACGATACATACATCTGCTGATATGTTACTATCAGATGTTATTTATTTATTATATTTCAAAATGCATTGCTGAAAACATTTTGAAATACACTCCTGCAGTCATTTCGAAGTAGATTGCTGAAGACGTTTGGAAAGAACGTAATTCATCATGTTCTTTCGAAACGTTTCAAGTTGTATTTATTCAACTCGAAAAAATCGTGTGAAAGATAGTACAAAATACACTGTGGAGAGCATCCTCACAAGAGACAAGGCGAAAGACATTCAAGTGTATTCAAGACATTTTGAATGATTGGGGGGGGGGGGGAGATATTATAAAAAACCGCGCAGAAGGTTTTTATAAGGTGTTTGGACATAGTATTCCTTGCATCTTTCATTTTCCTAACGTTTTCTCGCCTCTGTACGAATTCGTTATTTTTGTTACTGTCGGGGCACTGATGGGAGAATTACTATCCTAACATATCCCCTCGCTAACCCTCTTTATTTACATTGTAAATATTTGCGTACTTATTATTTTATATTATTATTTATTTGGTTTACCACTATTATTATTAGTTTGAAGCTCACCTTTATAATTGAAAACCATTTTGTATGTATATTTAATGTTGATACCTTGTTTAAACTCGCGAATCTGTTTACGTTTCTTCTGATCACTTTTATCGTTAATTGTAACTTTCTTACACTCACTTTACGAGCACTATTTTCAATATTCACTTCCTTTTGTTTCGTCAGCTTCATATTAGCGAAATAAGTGCAAAAAACTTAATAATTAGGACTTAATTGTGAGCTCTAAGGAATAAACTTATTCCTTATATGGTCCCTCAGAGCTTCCTTTCAAACCTCTCTTTAGTAACACTAGCCACAGTAATAATCACCTGTCTAGTGCCCAACAGTTATTCGTAACTTCTTACTAGATTTTTATTCGATATTAGTAATAAGTCCTTATTTTGTTTTATAATATTAGGGTTAGATCATTGCTATAGATGTTTCGAAGAGGCAAAAAACTAGTCATATTATTTACCATAACCTTACTAACGTTTTTCAGGTTTATTACGTTCTACATTACCGTTCTTTATGTCGTCAAAAACAACAATCGTCACCTTATACGCTTCTTTTACTTCATATTCACAAATTTAAAGTACGAAACGTTGAAGAAAAACATGCATAGAAGCTGAATATAACCTGCAATTGTGTTTACAGAAGGTTACATTTTGCAACCTTCATTTAAGACATTGTCTTGCGTAGAATCTCAGCGATCTCGAGCTGCTAGAGTGATATTTATTCGACTTAAACATATAATTTACTTGCTAGAAGCAGTGTATAATTTATGCTTCGTATTAGCAGCTATGATAATTATTCTATATGTTCCGTATCTTTAACAGCGCGTCGTAGAATGTATCAATTCAGATTCATTCATCCAAATTACTGTAGCTGTTGCGTTTAATTTATCTTAATGCTAAAAAAAACGGTTTTGAGAATTCTGCGGCAGTGGAGAGAGAACCTGGTTACAGGAATTTAGGGTTAACCCATATTTAGTTTATAATAATTAATTTACCGAAAATTAACTTAAGTTTTATTTATTTACACTTTGCTTGGAACTTATATTAGCTGCGTTGGTAAAATATTTTTCGTTCCTTCTTCATGGAGAGTTGCAAAATACAGTCCACCAACGCGAGTTACAGAAGACAGTCCACCAACGCGAGAGTTGTAAAATACAGCCCACCAACGCGAGAGTTGCAAAATACAGTCCACCAACATCAATTTCCGATTAGACCTAAACCTAACTAAATAAAATTTGTTAAAACCATAACAGACCGTACGAAAAATTGACAAAGTCATTATACTCGTTCTAAAGCACCAGCAATAATATAAATTCTAATTTAGAGACAAAAGAAGAAATTCTGAAATAAACTGAAGTAGTAATCTTCGCATTACAACACTATTTTAATGCACAATTTATTAGCCTAATAACTTTTAAAGTCTAACATTAAGAAATTAAAAGTCTTACCAGTTAAACCATTAACATTAACATGTCTTAAAATGTTCTTTTAAGAAAGCAACTTATGTTTAACATAAACTTAGTAAAAACCGGCATGGGGTACCTCGGATGTTTTTCTCGCTAAATCCGAGTGGCTTTGCTCGTCTTCACCACTTACACTCCTCCTCAAAATACGTCATTCAAGGTATAATTTATTAAAAAGACAGGTGTCTGTTGAGAGTTAGGTGAGAGGTGGGAGACGGTTAAAATGGGGCCAATGTATGCCAACTTCGACTTAAAGCTAAAAACAAAATACACGGACGCAATGCTTTATAAATTTAATATCCACAATAAAAGGCAACTTAAACCTCTTAAATGGTAGCTATACTAAACAACTGATTGAGGAATTACTAGAAAACATTAAACGAAGTTAAACACACTGAAGAATGCTTTTAAGTTAGTTAATCACACTGACTTCCTGGCAGACCAACTTCACATATCAGTAACTTCCCAACTTTTCGGTTATTAACCAGGGT
This sequence comes from Microvelia longipes, assembly GCA_018340805.1. Classification (NCBI taxonomy): domain Eukaryota; kingdom Metazoa; phylum Arthropoda; class Insecta; order Hemiptera; family Veliidae; genus Microvelia; species Microvelia longipes. Next base: position 33,646,910 of record JACMZG010001913.1, read on the forward strand.
TTGTCGACTTTTTAATTTTTAGGTATTAACTATTTTTTCTATTCAGTGTCTCAAAAAAAAATCGGGTACGGGGTACCTCGGAACTTTTCCTCATCACATCGTATTCGCTACGCTCGTCCTACCTACTTCAGACTCGCTTTGGTTATCCTTAGAATATAAAAATCACCAAATTTTTAGTGCAACGCTTCTTCGTACTCGCTTAGCTCGTCCTTAGATATTACATATATCCGTTTTATAAAGGTTCCGGCGATGGTAAGCACGTGTGCCTGCCACCCAGACAGTCCGGGTTCGATCCCGGTCAGGACCTCTAGGATATTCATGCGAGGGATGGAAATCCTTTCACGTGTTTAAAGTCCCTTCGAAAGGGACTTTAGCCGGTGGTTCTGAGTCTGTGCGATGTTAGGCACTCGCAAAAAAATCCCTAACCTATTATAGGGTAGAACACTATCTTCTATCTAAGGAAGTTGGGGAAAAGGGCCCAACAAAATGGGCTACTTGCAAAGTGATCTATCACTTCTCTCTAATTACTATCAGGAAATATATCCGTTTCATTCCCAGTGGTCATCCATCTAGGCACTGACCAATCTCAATGGCCCTTAACTTTTATGTTTCAACAAATAGCATCACAGTGAAGAACAAATTTATAAAAGTAAAGATATACTTGTCGTATTGACACGAAACTTGGTAAACTTATTTATTAGGTAAAGGTATAAACTTATAACAAATTTTAACTCAATTAAAATATTTTTGTTTTTTAAGAATTTAAAAAAAAACGTGTACGTCGTTCAATTAAAAATTTATCTAATTTGATAGCGAAATGGAACCTGGCACATATGTTTGACTTAAGTATGCCACATACGTGCCAAATCTCAAAACGATTGGAACATTTTTTCGCATTTAATGAATTTTAAGTTTAATTTGATTTTAATCAAAATTTGGGGTTATTGGCGTGTTAAAAATATTTTTCAAATAGCACAACTAAACCGATTTTGATTATTAAACTTTAGTTTTAGCCCACGACCCACAGGAAACCACGCATTTCAATAAAACTAAAATGTGGGCGATTTTATAAAATTTTGAGCATGCGCAATTTGATAAAGGTCATGCTTATGAAGGGCACTCAGGGTAAGCAGACCATTTTTTGTACATAAATTGCTTTGAAATAGTACACAATCTGTCACATTTTTCAGGTCCGGCTCTTGAACTAAACGTTTATCTCGTTTATCTCCTAAAAACAACTACAATCAGGTCGACAGCTGGGTAATGAAATCTAATTTATATTGGACAGGACAGGTTACGTCCTGTTATTTATTAACCTTTATTTTGTAGTGTACATTTCTTTATTTCTTATCTTTTATAACTAATATTATACTCATATCTGTTTATAAAATCTGCTAATTGAGCCAGTTATAAAACACTTAAAAAAAAGTTGAGATAAAAAAAAGCAATCAACAGGATTGAAAGACTAGAGTTTAAGTTTAAGACCAACTTAAGAGCTAATATAGTTTTGCGCAAAGAAAATTAGTTATTTTATGTACTTGTGGTGTTAATAGAATAAACATTTAATTGGCTAATATAAAATCTTAATAGTAAAGATTAAGTATTTTTAAAGTAGAATTAGAGTTAGTATTATAAGATAAGCTGTATTACTATAGCTGTTTAATTTGAGAGATAATATGCAAGATAAAACTTATTTGTCGTAAATGATAGAAATCGACAGTCCTAGAAACAAAAAAATGAGAGTGACAGATATAGAAAACGAGTCTATGAGGCTTAGACGTTCAAGACATTATTCTATCAGGTTTAAAAAGCAAGCGTCAAATTTTGCTTTTAAGTCTACAGGAGAATTTTGCGTTTAAAAAGCGAGAACAGTTTCTCTTTTGCAGCATAGCTAGACCTTTTCATAGAGTGTAAATTCTGTAGAATGGACACAGTAGAGGCTATGTAAGACAACATACTGATTGGCTCCCGGATGAGCTGTAAGATTCTTATCAATATTAGTATTATTGTATCGAAGTACCTTTTCAATAACACAGACTAGTCTTATGGTTCCAGCAAGGACCACGTGGTATTCGGTAGCTCCCACTATAAACGCCTCTGGCACGACAATCTCCAGGTTGACGAAATGGGACATTATTCCAGTAGTTGTCGCCACCTGTAACATGCAGATAAAACATCTGATTACATAAAGTATAATAAAACAAGCATCGAGTGTTTCAGACGCTCTCCAATAACTTAAACAGGTTTAATTTCACAAGATCACTTTTAAAAGCACAGAATATTTATTTTAAAAGAATCTTAGAATCACCTCAATGTAAGCAGAAAATATGTAAGAACAGTAAGGCTATTAACCGGTCAAAGTCTTATTCACATATACCTTCGGTATCTTTAAATCAGTATCTTTAAAGATGACAGTGAGTAGTCTTCGTGAATCAGATACCAAAACTCCCTATAACATAGTCACAGAGATGTGAGGCCCTACCTATTAAAAGGCTTTCCAACTTTGGGAGCTCCACTTTTACCAAATTCAATTCTACCAGTCAGTTACTGGTCAAGAAAAATCTGAACTTTGTCCGGGAAAAGGATTTTCTGACTTAAACTAATCAAGGGAATGTAAAATAGAACTCTGGTCGCAGTGCAAAAAGGTTTTTTCTCGACCCCTATCCCATTCAATAATAATATAGGCACAAGGAGCGATTGAAGAATCTGCTATCATCGATTTTTGCAAAGAATATGATCAATTACATATTGAATATGAATGTCCCCGACATCAACTTCAATCAATCGAGTAGGGTAATGTTTCCAATGTTTTTCGGGGCTCTGTGTTAAATAAAACTTGCAGAAGCAATGTCATTACGAGCACTCAATGTACTTAAAGTCAAGGTACGTACCTAGTCCCGAATTGATACTACCGCTCTAAGTGACCATAAAGTTGAACAAATCATGGAAAATAAGAGAAAACTCAAAATACGGTATTGTAAACAACAAATTTTGACTAGGTTGTAGTTTTCCATATATTTGAAAGCTTGGGTTCCCACGTTGGAATATTTGTACCGAAGATAATTTTCATCTTCATATTTACACTATATAAGTATAAAGCTAACAAATAATTCTGGCGCAGAGATTTGCAAGCCGGGGTATTTTTCTTTGATATTCGTGCTTTTTTCCTCAAACATATACTTCTAAGCAGTAGCATGACAGGTTACCATTTAATTTTTCCGAAGTTTTTAAAGAAAATGAGCAAAAAAGTAGCATAAACAAAGCTTTAAATGAGTGCGAATAAAAATTTCAAATGGTGACTCTAGTTTGGTACAATCTTTTGGATCTTATTTATGCCCTTTTTGTTTGAAAAAAATATCAAATTGTGACGTGTTTGCTTAGGATATTTAGCATATGCCGGATAGTTAAGCAATGAAATTATTGTTAAGCAAAATTGCATTTCATAGAAAATTTCCCCGGCTAGCGGATCACCACGCCAGAATCGTTGCTTACTATTGAAGTCCCTCTCTACCTCTCTCTCTCTCACTTTCTTTTCCCAATAGTAGTTTAATATCATCAATTCCATCAAACATTTTCATACAATTAGAGTCGTATTAATAAGGACAATCACGATCGGAAAGCAATATTTATTAGTCTCTCAGCTATGCCTCGACTCTTACTTGGGTTCTCAAAAAGATATGCCGGACTTTATTACAAGTAAGTACGAAACTAAACTATGAGTGTATCCCCCAATAAACATTTAAGGAATGCATTCCTATATAACATTCCTATTTTTATATTAAGGTATACAACCAGGAATATCTGTTATTGAATTACTAACACTGTGATAAAATAGTAAGATGAAAATAACACATTCCTATCTACCGCATATTTTTCCACCGCACGATAGCAGGAATATTCTAAATCAAATTTATTCATCACTTTAAGAACTGTGGGTGTACGAACAACCCACACTGAATCAGTGAGTCCCGCTTCTAAAATCTCAATCGTATTTAACAGTTAGACAACAAAGTTAGATAAAACTTAAACAGCGTACAACTTTGATAATACACGGGTTTCATGTAAGTTAGTGAAATCTTGTTTCGATCGATTCCCTAAATTGGGTCAGTGATGATTTAAACAAAATACTAGTCATGTTTCTAGGCTGTAAGTGATCATTACAAGCAGTTGTAAACCTATGATTGTGTTTTGAAATGCATTGTGGATTGGTATAATTGACAGATAACATGTACCGGGTTGATAAGAACAGATGGAGAACAGATGGGTCTCCTTTCTTTGATAATCCAAAGAAAGGAGACATGTAAAACAGCACAAACTGGTGTATGAGCAACTTAGAATTCACTATACTTTTGAAAATCATAATAAAGAACCTATCCAATTCAAACAATAAAGTGAGCCGAAGAAAATGTTGCATATAAAGATACTCAAAATAGGGGTTTCACAAGTATTGTGGGTTAGCAGAATTTCAATCTGCTCCTTTTGCAGAATTTGAATCTGCCCCCTTTGCAGATGAAGCAAAGGGGGCTTCAGCCCCTTGGCACCCCTTCCTTGAGTTTGCCTCAGATTATACTGCCTAGTGGCGTATACTTTTCTCAAGGGGCCGTTGAGGAGAAGATGTTTTACAATAACACTTATTAACACGGCTGTGATTTAGAATGTATGCTTAGTAAATAAATTTTAAATTAAATGAAGAGTATTTGTAATTAGAGAAGTTAAGAGCTAAGAACCAGAGGAAATCGGAAAGGGTTGGCCACTATATTGTTTTATGCCATAGTCAAGTGTACGAAACCCTAATAAAGCCTAATCTTTGAGCAACTGAAATGCCCCAAAGTCGATTTTTCTAATGACATTGAAGAATGTAGAATGACAATTTAAAGCAAATTTAAACTTATTATACTTCTGAAAAACTTATAACTAAAGAAGCAAAGAACTTGAAGAGGCAAAGTTTCCAGCAGATCCTGATACTTTCCTTGTAACCCAAACATGTATTTGACTATTTTTTTCACTCGAGGCGTGGAGTAGAAAAAAAAAATTAAAAGTAAATAACCAATAGCAAATAAACTCGAACTCATATGTTCAGAGCTTTGAGTGATTTATGAACGAAGTTTTATTATTTACAGCTTTTCAAAAATGTAGGTAATATAAAGGCCATCGACCTTTCTAAAGCAAAGATTTATTAATAGTTAAAGCATGTTTTTTTTTTAATTTTTGGGACAAGGGTTGTAATAGCTATCTATGCAGGAAAGTATGGAAGATAATTTTTCAGCTCAAGTTTAAGTTTCTTCCTGAAGCAAAGTCGAAGAAGCAAACTTCATAACCTCTCAAGGCGCAGGCTGAAGGAGATAAACTAGTAAACTCCCGAGGCTCGCCGATGAAGATTACTAAACTATTGGCTTCCGAGGCTCTGCCAAGAGTAACAAAGCTAAAAAGATAAAATCTTCCATCCCTTTTGCATTTTAAAAGTTATATACGACTTGTCAACTATAACTAATAAAACCAAATTTCTTTAGAAAAATAAGATTTTAGAGAAATCCGAGGCATTATGGAAACAAGTTTTTTAATAGCTAGTAAAATGTATACTTCAGTTATAAATATAATACATTTCTTAAGTTATTATAATATACAATAAGATAAATAAAACCTCTCGTTTGGTTAATTTAATGATTTCAAATTAAAAGGTTTTTATATTTAAGCAAACTCATTACGAACTGAAATCTCAGCTTTTCAAATATTCATATTATGTAATAACGATAACATAATATATTGTTATCAAAATGATTGCATGATATCATGTTGTATCATAGTTTATTCATTGATTTATTCAGTATAATTCAAAACCGAGATGTCACCGCAATTATTCGTTTTAAGTGTTTTTAAGATCTATTTAATAATTTTTACTTAGTTGTCAGTCTGTATGTACGTGTTGTTTGAAAAAGAAAGAAGGTCCTTACATTTAATATTTATTATGTATTCTAAACAATATCATGTGTTATTTTCAACTGTTAATATATCTCTGCAAATTATAAAATCAACTAAAAAGTTTTAATTTTTATCTCCCGTAGGATATACCCGAATATTATGAACGAAAATTCCTATGAGATAAAACTCAAATAAAAGTAACCAAGAAAGAACTATAAATCAATGCTTCACAAACTTGGTAATAGTTCCCTAGTACAAATTTTGTATGATATGTAGTTCATAAAAATTTAAGGAAGCGAGAGGCTACTGACCCTAGAGAAAGTCTAGACTGAAATCCTTCAAATGCTGTCTTATTAAGAAAGCAGAAAACTTTCTAATGATTTTGTTTAGACACATTGATTGACAGCAAAATAAAAATGAGAAATGCTTAAATGATTACATACTTACATATTAAGAGGGTAATAAATAAAATGCTATCTACTAGCAGTTATAGAAAATAAGATAAAACTTGCTACTACTACTTGTGACATTCCAAAATTTTATCTCAATAATTGTAGTGTAATGGTGTCATAAATATTTAATTTTAAAACAATATTATTTATTTAAACAGGCAATGCCCAACAATTACATTATAATTACAAAGTGTTAAGAAAAAAAAAATAATAAAAATACAAATAATTAACAGTTTTATAAACATATTGTTTCCACAAAAGTATAAAGAATGTAAAGTATTTTAATTTTAACAGAGAATGAAAGAAGAAAAAAAGTAATTGCTAATAATAATGATAAAACAAGTGTTTATTAAGTAAAATTTCAATATGGGTGTTATATTATAAAATGATCTAAGATATAAAAGAATACAAACAAAGAGAGAAAAGAAAATGAATAGGGAGCTATGAAATACAATGTTACTAATAATTGGAAATAATTAATGATAGATAGAAAATAGAATTTAAAATAGAAAGATAGTGAGAAGTAAGTTGTACACTTTAGTTTGAAAAATATAACAGGTTGATAAGAGATAAAACTATGATAGGTTAAAACAGTACATAGAGAAATAAATATTAATTTATTTCATTATAATACATAATAATTACAAAAAAAGTACAAATGATTAACGTGCTAACGAAAGTTTGTCTGTTGGCACGCAGACAAACAGAAGTTAGATTTTTATAATAACTCAGTACCGAAAAATTACTGATAGATTTGAAACGCCTAATGAGGATAATATTGGAGGAATCTCTGTTTCAAATTTTTAGGACTGACACGAAACGTTTCATATAAAGTAGTAAAGAAATAAAAAATAAAATTTAGACGTGAATTTAAATTTTTATTACAATCTTAAAAATATGAAATCAACAGTCCCAGTCCTGATCTTAGTATCTTAATCCTAAGATGCAATGATGCATCTTACGCCTCCATTGACCTCCATTGGAACAGAATAGAAGAAAGAACGAAACATTTATTGTGTCAAATACAATAAAAAATGATTAATTAAGAATGTTATACATTTACAATGACCCTTTACGATAGTCCTAATCAGTACTCGTATTTTATCAGCTCATCATATAACTGATTTTCATGAGTGGCACACTGCCACTATATAAGCGAATTTTCAAATGCATTAGTGATAAAACACGATTTGCTAACATTACGTCATCAATAACATAATGTTTTTGTTTGACATATACATATATGTCAAGCAATAAAACCAAAACTTATACTGATAATAAAGAGGAACTGCGTATCTTTGCGACTCATACATAGCAGTATATGGTTCTAAAATGTTAGCCATTTTAAAACTATATGAAGATTTTTGATTTTCAAATATTTGTGAGGACATTACTTTGGGCTATGACGTCACACAAATTTAATAAAATAGGGTTCCGTTAATAAACAATACATTAGGAGGATATTAGCAAGGTAATTTTTTATACCAAGTTTCATTTTGATCCGAGAAAGTGTTCAAAAGTTATCGTGTTCCATAGAAATGTCTAGGACAAAAATCTCGTCCATACTACATTCATACATACAATCCTTCCAAAAACTCCGCCTCCCCCCACTTTCCCTTCATGACTTCAGCCTCATAAGCTCATTATTTCTTTGAAAATCAGGTAAAACTATACAGGAACGCAATATTAAAATTAAATTAATGTATACAATTATCAAAACACAGACATTCATCATAGGTATGCACATTTATAATGCAAAACTCTTGCTGCAATGTGACATTAACTAAATCTAAGATCCAATTTACAAGTTTTATCATTTTATAGATAATGTTAGTCTATCGACAAAGCATCAAATAATTAATTATTCATTGAGGGGGAATCTCTATAACTAAATTCTCCAATTTGAAATTAGGATCCCGATAATTGATCAGTACAGACGTTTCACAACGCAAAGCCAACATTAACATATATTTAGAGAAGGAATCTAAAAACTTCTTTTTACGATAAAGTATATGTCATATTAATAAATAAACAAATGAATTTCCGTCAAATGTTTAACATAAATTTAAAATATGCTAAGAGGTTTTAAAATATAAATTCCTAATAGAAACGTAATCAAAACTTGACATTTTTGAGTTTGGATACAAAACTATAATTATTCTAATTAAAATAACAGGATGTTTTAATTTCAAATTTTATTAAAGTTTACTTTAGACTTTAATGAAATTTAAACAATTGATGCAATGATACAAGGAAACTATTTTAAATCCAATTAATTAATACGTCCATAAATACGAAGCTCTCAGTGTCTGGATAAAATTATTAGTGCAATGTATTCTGATAATAAAGACAATGATGATGATACATTTTTGTCATATAATGCTAAAAAGTACGTATTCTTGCTTAATTTAAGTTTTTATTTATGTTTTAGCTTTATATGTCAAACATTAACTCATCATAAGTTATGGATATTTTTTTCTCTTTCAATAGAATAACTCTGTATAACCTTTATTTTCATAGAATATGCTTGAATTTTAAGTCTGCTTTTACTTTGAATATAATATGGAAAAACCAATAATAAGATTTTTGGGTTAAGGGTGTAAGCTAGTAACTTTTGTAATGTTTTAAAAGTTGTATATCTGACTTAATAGAATCAATTTTGGTAGGTTATAACATTGATGTGTACAGGAGTGGGACAGGAGTCAATACTATCTGATTTAAAATGGCAGATCGCCTGATCTTTAACTAGAAAATCGAAATAAGTCAATTTATCGGGTTAAACCAGTGGGACTTTGAGATAACATTATTTGCGTTCGATTCTTGTTCTACAAGCTATAGGTAAGACACAATTAAAATTGATAAAAGGTTATGAAATATAACGTAAAATGTATGAAAATATGGGGAGATGTTTCTATTTTTTGCAAGATTATCAGGGAGATTTACCAATCAGGGAGATATGAACCAAGGTCCAAGGTGGCTGGTGTGGCACAAAATTGGCAAAAAGGGCCCGATGCTGCCTGTATGCTTGGCCTAATGGCTCCCCATCCTTGTAACTACTACTACTATGTATAAAAATAGAGTTATAATTTCCACAATATAATTGTGCGAGAGAGTGTTTATCAAATGATATTTATAATTTCCATTTAAAGGGTGTACTGTTACTGAGAAAAACATCTTGATAAGAAATTCAAATTGTTCATTCCATAACTCTAACATAATTTTAACATTCCATTAATGCTACTATTACTCTCAATACTTCTGCTGTAAATTGACCTTGGGTCATGAACCTCGTTATCTTATCTCGTTTTATTTTATTTGTTTATAGCTTATTTTATTTGCTTATTTAGTGATCTTGTGATGTCACTTATCTCTAATTCATAGCACAAAAATTGTAAATCTACCACCACTACGTTCATGAAAATTGCGCAAAAGTTGGCGTTTTGATTGCTCAGGGCATTCAAATATCTTCAGTGTCGCTAGATTTTTACGAAGATTAATATGTATGCTTCTAAACATTATATAGAAAATATTATATAATGAACTGTTTAATTTTAAAAGAGCAGCAAATTATTGAAGAAATCAATACTTTAAATGAAATAAAATGTCATTTAAAATTCTTTAAATAATATATTTAATGAAGTAGTTTTCGTCATAGTGACACCAGGCATTATTAGTACAATCTGTAATAATGTTAAATGTTACAATATTTAAAAATATTTAGAAAATTTCATGGCTCCGTTTTCATTGAGCATCTGTACAAATTTTCCAATTTTATAGATTTCACAAATTATTAAAGCAAAATGCGAAAAATAATGAAAAGTAAACACTCGTTTAACATTAATCGATTCTTTAATTAATTTTTATGTCAAAAACAAAATCGTGGACAATTTAAAAAAAGTTCCATTGTCTTTATGATATAATATTGAAGAGGTACAGCATAGTAAAAACTTTTAATTCAGTATATTATTTTGCTTATAACTTGTTGTCAGCAACCAAAAAGTATAATATTTGAAATAACATATTATAAAGAGGTTATATGCTCTGACTCTTAAATGGTTTTCTATATTTTCTCGACACCAAAATCTATTTAATGTCACAATAATTTTCCGTTTATGAAATTTTCCCACCACAACATTTTAAAAAACTCTAAATTGTCATTTAAAGCATAAAATGAACATTTTTATGAATAAGAAAGTTAAGCACAAAACTTAGTCAAGACCGAGACAAATGACAGCACTAAGTTTTTTAACACTCCAAAGTACATAACTTTTAAAATTCTCGTAAGAACAACCAAAAAGTTTTTCTTGCTAAATTTACACTTTTGTAATTCATGAGATGATTGTAAGTTTCCCTTCTTATTTTAATGTGATATAAGTTTTAGGATAAAAAACGTTTTTTACGAGTTCTTTTTCTTTGCTCAATAGAAAAACAAAGGTCTTACAACTGTTATTTTAAGATACTGTTAGAGACTTTCGAGTAAAAAATCACTGAATATTTAAATTTTGAAGTAAGGTAGTGAAATAAGCTTTTTAAAACTTAAGATCTTTTTTAAGAGCTTTGAAGTAAGTTTATTTTTTCAAGTTACAAGTAAGGATATTGCAGTTGAAGTTTTCACTTCGGGCATGATTCCAACTTGTACTAAACATATACTCTGGTAAAATTCTGGAAAGCATGTTTTTCGACGGAAAAACCTTTCCATGTTTTTCATGAATTAATACTTTCAAGAAAAGCCAGAAATAAGGATCCCCTTGTTAGTTTTTCATGAAATAGGTTCCTTGGGAATAACCAGGAGCCTGAATAGAGTTTATATAGCGGTTGAAGAAGTATTCATGATCCATAATAGTACATCTAAAATTCCAAGCCGAGAAACTTGTAACTCATCCAATAATCTCTTATTCTAGTTTATTACATTTTGCTCCAGGTTTTCAAAACATAACACTTCACGCATTAAAATTTCGTAGGTTTAAAATTTTAACTTGTAATTGTTTTTTTTAAGAACTTCCTAAAAGTAGGATTAAATTTAAACGTTAAGAACAATGAAACAGCTCTTTATAACAGTTAACTTATTAAAAATGAGCTTAAATTTTAATTAAGCTCATACTGCGGACATTGAAGTCGGTGATGTATTTATAATGTGTTTCTGTCCCTTTCAAAAATACAGGAAAATGAAGTAATACTTAATTTTCCATGTATAATTACAAAGAACTAACACAATAAAAAGGCATAGGACCTGGCTTCGTTGCGCGAATATGTGGATTAACATGTAGCAAGTATTAAACATCCTGCGATCCTAATGGAGCTGGCCACAAACTTACACCTAGGTGTAGAACAAGTAGGCTCTCTTTAATTCTACTATCACTGATAGTATTCAGACACGGCTGCTAGTTAGATTGTCCACTTGATTTTTAGTTGAAGTAGAGACTTCAATCAGTCTCTGTAAGACACGCTTCGTAAGGCAAACATCAATAGGCTCCTTAAGATCAACAGGTTCTTAAGATAATTTTACCAAACACTTTATTTGTGGTTCATCCGTGCGGTTTCTAATACATTAACACATTATATTTTGGTTTAATTTATCTCCTGGCTCATAATTCACCTTTTATACTTTTAAACTATTTTGAGACTTTTTTTATTTTTACGGATGAATACATTTTACCTATCTTTCCCTTGATGTTGACGAGGGTGAAAAATATTTACGATCAATTTAATCTGGGTTTATTTATAAAAATAAAGAAACACATTAAAAGGCGACCTTATCAAAGTAAAATTAATGTTCATATCTTCTAATAGATACAAACCATTCAATGAAGCTAGTTAGTTGTTGGCCACATAATTTATAAATAAAAAGTTTACAAAAGAGTAAAAATAAATACTTTAATTCATTGTTACCAAAATATCATATTTGGGTAACAATTACCTAAATATGTTTAGAGAGCTGTGTTCATCAAACGGGAGCAAAGACAAATACCGTTTTTGAAAGTTTAGGATCATGTTTTTCTCATGCCCCTGCTGATTTCGCTGAAAGCAGACTCTACCAATAAAGTATGGTTAGTGGAGATATGCGGTTTATTTTATTATTGTCGTCTTCTCCAGAAGGTTTTGAAACTGCGCAAGAACCACAGATATCTGTGGTTAACATCCAAGTTTATGCTTTTAATTTAATATCCATTTAATTTTTAATGTATAAGGCCCAAACTAGGATAATAAAAGAAAAATTGTTCAGGCAAGGTTTCGACCAGCTTACCTAAAAGGACAATTGAATAATGCAGTGGAGGGAAATCTAAACCTAGAGAAATCTATTTATAGAAATATGAATTTTTTAAAATCAATCAAATCATTTATTCATATTCATTTTCTCTTACGCATAAGTAAATAGTTACTTTATTACCATGGAAAAAACTAATGATTTACAGGTGGATATTTTCGACATTTCTGTTTTATAGTCACATTAAAAATTTACTGAGGAAAACAAGCTACCATAAATTGATAAATCATATAATTGCAGATATTTTTTTACTTTTTAAAATATATCCTTTTAAATTAGGTATATGATTATTAATACATAATATTTTTTTTTATCTTTTTAAATTGTATGATTATCAATACATAATATGATTTATTTTTTTTATCTTTTAATTGTATGATTATTAATACAGTGCAATATGATTTTTTATCCTTTTTAAATCATATGATTATCAATACAGTATAATATGATTTATTTTTGTGTTTTTTTATGCTGAGCATCAATTGAAATCGAGAAATCGGGTTTAGAGTTCCTCGAAATTCTCTACGCTTATTCTCTCTACTTTGAGCTCGCTTTGCTAGTCTTTAGAAAATGAAATCATTAAACTTATATTAGAGCACATCTTAGGACTCATTTCCCTCCTCTTTAAACAGCCATAGCGTCCGATTTATTTCCAGGTGTCACCCATCTATAAACTGACCGCGCTTGACGCCACTTAACATTAGTGATCCAATAAAAACCGTACAGATACTAAGCGCAGTGAAATGAAACTTATTATACTTAATTTTATAACATAAAGGGATTACTCAGGGACATACATGTATCGATTTTCAATTTCATTGGATTTTTTTTGTGATTTTTAACACTTAAAAAACGTATTGTTGAGTACTGAACGTTTTTCCGTTTAGTTTAGTAGTTATATACGTTATCTGTAGTTTACAGTCTCCGTAGAGTCATGCGCAAATCCCTCTTCATTGTACCGCCTCGAAGGGTTTCACTCTTACTCTAGTACGATCTATTTTTAGTCTCTGATAGAAACTCATAATGTTCACTACATATCATAGTCCATTTTGTTTGTTTTGTTATATTATAGGGATTAATTCACTTCGTTTTTTACTTACGTCTATCCACCATTTTACATCACCAGCGCCTACACTTATATTTGATAAAAATTGAACTAATGCTGATAATTAGATGAAAATTAGTACACTTTTAATTCTTACGCAAAACTTCACATGTTCTACATTTCGAATCAATCAAAACGTTCTGTCGACGTCTTAAGCACAACTAGATCTCAAGATTGATTTTTGTACCAAGTTTTAACTCTCTACAAAACCACACTGAGAGCTACGATGAGAACAAACACAAACCTACAGAACACTTAGTAATAGCCACTTAGGAGGTCCTGAAAACCTCAGGTTTTCAGATTTTTAATTCTAACACAATACTTTTCCTACATAACTACAGTATAAATGAGGAAAAGTAAAAGTTTAAGTATCCTTCTAAACTAAAAAAGTTATAACTGTTTATATCTTATAGATGGATAAAGAAACAATTTAAAAAACCCCGCTTTCATATAGATAGTAATCACTTTGAAAAAATAAATAAGAAAAATTGGTTAAAAATGTGTTAAAAAAGCATCAACCCTTGAGCAAGTTTTGGAACAGTAATGACTCGGTCATTGGCTATAGATTTATACTTCAATTCACCAAACAACTCACGTAGTAGATATTACTCAGCTCTAGAGCAGCCGAAGTATGGGAAACCAAGAAAAAGAAAAAGGCTTTCAAAATTAGACCCTCATACCGAGCGAATTCCTTTCAGCTCTCTTTATTTGCAAAGACCAGAATTATAAAAATTTGAAAGACAGATAACCCCTAATTATTTTCTTCTAAATTTAAACTTTATACCGTTTTAGGAATAGGAACCGTGTTTTTCGGTGCTATTTGCTATCTCTTTGAACTGATTGTAATAGATCACTTTACCTACTTTATAAGATAAGGCAACCAGATTATTTAGATGCAACTTAGTTAAGTAATATTAGAGTAGACTGATGGGACAGAAGACGACGAAATTAATTGAATATACCAACTTCATATTCCAACTGTTAGTCTGCAAAATATAACTGCAAAATTATACTTTTACTTTACCTCATTTTTACCGTCAGAATAGAAGTGGGTAATCTGTATTCTCTATAAATCTAAAACAAGGATTTTAATTAAATTATTTATTTAAAAACATTTTATTTTATAGGTGTTTATGTGTTAATTTATTTAATATCTTATTCATTTAATTTAATTTTTTATAGTATTAATTTAATTAAATAATTTTATTAATTAGTAGTAAAATGTATTTTTCTTTTTTATTGAAGTTTTTTATATATTTATTCTTTTACTAATAATATTTAGTTTTATATCAATAAAAATAAAATAATATCATAACTTATATATAACATAAAATAGTTCCTAAAAATACATAACTTAAATAAAAGTAAGCGCCTCCAGCTCAAGCATCTTGCTTATTGGAGGGTAGCACAAATAAACATAAAAATTATAATCAAAATATTGTTTAATTTAAAAATTTAATAATGTTAAAACCATGTATTGTAAATTTAA
This sequence comes from Microvelia longipes, assembly GCA_018340805.1. Lineage (NCBI taxonomy): Eukaryota > Metazoa > Arthropoda > Insecta > Hemiptera > Veliidae > Microvelia > Microvelia longipes. Next base: position 33,662,140 of record JACMZG010001913.1, read on the forward strand.
TGTATGTTATTTTTTTGGAAATAAAGTTTTATTATTATGTCACCATTTTAAGTATTTCAGGACCTACTAAGTATTATATATGATTGGTCTTTTCCAAGTGTAACTTGTGGAGTTCAAGAATGATGCTTCACTTTAAGTTTGACAAGTAGATTAAAAGACACACAAAAATAAATGGAAAGGTGCATGTTAGGTATTAAGAGGAAATATAAGGTAAAAAAGGTAGACACATGGAAAAACCAGAATTTAAAGATGTAGTGGAAGTAGTTTGAGGTATAAAATTGGATTGGGCGGATCACGTCGTAAGATATACAGACGGTATGTGGACCAGGAAAATAAAATAATTGTGTCCATGAAATTAGTTAAAGGAAGGCCCGAAACCAGAAGAAGGCAAGATGTAGAAAGACAATGTGAATTAAATATATTCCGAAATAGAGGAGATTGAAGAAGTAGGAAGGAAGCCTTTGCTCAGAAATTCCCCATTCACTAAACTTGTAATTATAACAAAGATAATAATCAAGAGTTAATTAATAAAATATAGAAGAGAAAATATAGAAGGGAATAATAGTATAAATAAGAAACTTTAATATTATATGTTAAAATTTCCTTTACCGGAAAGCATGTTGCACGTAAGTATTTAACTTATTTGTCTACAAATTTCTGGATTAAGTCAACTACATTTAAACATCATTTTATGTTAAATATCACTGGTTTATTTGTATAGAAATCTATTTTTTTTTTAAATTTTATTAAGATTGTTTTATTAATTCTATAATGATTGTTTTATTAAGATTGTATAACTAACCAATAAAATTAAATAAACATATGTATAAATTAAAAGCAGTAATATTTAACTTAGAATATAAGAACTATGTATTTGTAATCGATATGTAACTAAATTATTTTAATTTATTTGTTTCAATTGCACATATTACTGAAAAATAGAATATTGCATGGCTACAGAATAGAACTACCTAAATGATTTGTATAGAGAAATGTATTTTCCTTCCCAAATAAAAATGTTTTTATTATTTTTTTTTTTTTATTATTATAATAAAGATATTTTAAAAATTATGCGTTTTTAGGTGGATCAGGTCTAAGAAGAATAAAAATCAATTTACCACAATTCACTCTAGACTAGTTTCACCTAATAACTCATAATTTTTAGGCGGAACTGGTCTAAAGAGGATAAAAATCAATTTACCATACTTCACCTAAGATCAGTTTCACCTAATACTCATAATTGTTAGGGGGAACTGGTCTAAAGAGTATAAAAATCAATTTATCATTACCAATTGCACCTAATCACTTATACTTTTTATTATGTCACCTCTAACCTTTTAGTATTTTAAATATATATTTTAGATAATTGTAAGCAAAATAAGAATAATTTTAATAAAAAATAAACCATCCTGTAACAAATAATAATACAACACGTTTTGTCAAAATAAAATTTTATATTAATATTATAAAATACTACATACATTATAAAATACTTATAAAATTGACTAATTTTATAAATACTTTATACAATTTAAAATAAGCAATTCTAGATTTAAATTTACATTATGATATAAAAAATAAAATAAAAATGATTTTATAGTTCATAATCCACAATTATTCTAATGCTCATTGTAAAAGCATTTATTTGTCAAATAAACAGATTTTTTTAATCATATTAAGTGGTTTAAAACTTTTCTGTCTGTAATTGTGTGTCTGTTATCATCGCTGGTTGCTCCCAGCGATGTATATGTAGAGAGTTGAAATTGCTCTTTGTTAGTGTATAGTTATGCTCTCCATAAATAATTTATTATGATAGAATAAAAAGTGAAATAATATAATATAATAGACGCCTTGGATTTGAACCTCTAATGTCAGAGTTTCAATTTTTGGTTTGTTTCCTTTACTTATCCGTTTGCAATCCGATATGTTATATTCAGATAGTAAATTTAATCTTAAGTCTAAAACACTGAAATTAATTATTGTTATTTTTTTAAGAAAACAATGGAGGCCCCCAAGTTTTGAAAAACAAAAATACATCGCAAATACTACAGCATACCATAGATCTTTGTTTACTTTTATTTTATTTTACTAAACGATTGGCAACTGTTTGTATTTAAAACAAATACTACAGCACAATCTAGTAGAGAATAGAGCAAATATATTTTTACTACTAGCGCTATCAAGACTCTAGTGATGAGGCCTCCACTTAAATCATAAACACAAACTTGTCAATTGAGTGTTCTACTATACTCGGGAGTGAACCATCTATGTTAATATTGTTTATCTAGGCTTAGGATTGTCTGATTGAGCTGAAAACGGTCGCAATCGTTTTAGAATGAATTCGACCATATAAAGACTACTTCGAGGTTCTTCCGCTTTACGGGCCTGCTTTGCTCGCCGTGGTTAGTGGAAGCCATTTTTGTCCTGTCTCTCTAGGACAGCAGCTTACCAGGATGGAGCAAGAGGTAGAGGCCCTTCAATTATACTATTCCTACCTCTAACACTACTGAACCCAACAGATATCGTACGAGTCTTTGACATGGACGTATACATATATACAACATTATATATATATATGTATAATATTGTGATGGTTCGATTGAGCTGAAATTGGTCTTAATCGATTCAGCTAGCTGTCTACCTAAACACGAAATACCTTGTTTTAAAGCCATTTCAAGTTTCAAAAATTTTTTTTATTTTTCATTACGTCATAACTTTGATTGATGACGTCATAATGTTTTTATAAACAATAGGCCTCGTATCCTCCACAACATCTCGCGATTTGCAAAGTTTCGTTTCAATTTGAGAATGCCTTCGAGAGTTTATCGTTCACCATACGAAAGGGTAGAAACTCTTACATACATATATATATATTTATATATATAATATATATATAATAATATTATATATATATATATATATATATATATACATATATATATATATATATATATATATATATATATATATATATATATATATATATATATATAATATATATTATTATATATATATATATATATATATATATATATATATATATATAAACTTTTTTCGGACATATTTTTTTGTTATCAGGAAGCCAATATATTTTTTGTTATAGGAACCGATTCCGCTCACTCCCACCCTCAACTTTCGTCATCCGAACAACCTCATAAGCGTCATTTTCATTATGAAAATTCGCTAAAAAATGAAAACAATTAACAGTTCTAATTAAAAAGTTCTAATCAACATTTATCAATTTTTCTCAAATAACATGTATATGTTTTTAAAAAAGTTCAAAATGAATAATCTATCCAATTAAGTTGAAATTTGGGTGTTGTTTGGAGTATATGACTTGATAAAGTAGTACATAAAAGTTTACTATGGTCAGTATATCTCAGGTTTTTCTACTACTAATGTTAAACAATATCGAGCGTTTTAAGTACATGGATGAGTGATCGCTTGGTATAAAACGAGCGAGTCGAAAAAAATACTATAATATAAATTTGGCAATATCTATATTCTGAGGACAAACGAAACAAAGTAGAGGGCTTGGCTATTATACTGAATTAGACTAGATATATTTACATCTCATAGAGAACTTTTCATTTGAAATACACGCATAGTGTTAGAGAAATATCAATAGAAATCTTTTGATAAAACACTTTTAGGGTTAAAAATTACGCTTACTTTAAAAATTACACGTTTCTACGCCTCGATTTTAAATATTATAGCTAATTCTAGGTTAATTAATGAAGACTTCAGTCCTATAGAATTTTTATTTAAAAAAACATTAAATTACAGACGTTTCGCATGGCGAAGCCAAGCATATGATAACGACGGATTTTAGAAAGCCTATATATTAAAAACTGACCCCAATAGCATAAATAAAAAAAACTGATACTAACAATATTAATAGTATATATGCAAACATTCTTAACTCAAAAAAAACCGTTCAAAATTAGCCCCCCGTAATTTGCAAATCTTATTTTAGTTTTTAAATTTCCACCAGACTTCCTTTCTTTCCTAACCTTATCTCAATAATACCTTATCTGTTTATTGTTTGATTTTGTTCATTTAACTTGAGTTTTTGTTTTTTTAAACTTGATGTTGTTTTTCCTTACATTTCAAATTATTTGTTAATTACTTTGTCTTTACTTGTTTTAACTTGTGGTAAAGTTTTTGTGATGTTCTTTTGGTTTTGGTATACTTTTACTAATTTTTGGTGTTGGTTGTTTGTTTTTGTTTTTGTTTACACTGAGATGCTTGGCTTCGCCATGCGAAACGTCTGTAAATTTAATGTTTTTTTAAATAAAAATTCTATAGGACTGAAGTCTTCATTAATTAACCTAGAAATAATTCTTAACAGTCCAATAACTTTTGTTGTTAATTATGTCTAATGGAAGCATTCATAAAAGTTTAGCTAGTATTAGTGAGAATTTAAAAAGAACCTACAATCAACTGTTGGATTCATCCAAGAAGTTAAGTAAAGTTAAAGAGGATCTTACATTTCTAACTAGATGTAAAAAGAATCTTATTACACCATCCTACATTGAAAATTTAACATCCAACTTTAGAATTTTAAATACAGAAAATTGTCCTCATAACAAAGACTTGGAGAATATTATTAAAAAAACTAAAAGCCTTGCTAAATTTGGAAATTAAAGTGAAACATTGGGAAATTGCCACTTTTAATAATAAGGTTAATAGACTAACCCAATCATTTACACCACAAGTATCAGGAACCGATACACTTAGCAATGCAGAAGACTATCTTCGTATAGTTACTAAAAACTTCACCGAAAAAACAAAAATAGCTCAATGTAATAAGTTTAACAATCTTGTAAACCGCTCTCCTGATCATAACCCTCCTTCTCTTAATCCAAACTGGATAAAAAACCTTTCTAACACCAATTTACCTCCTGAAGTTGCATATACTCTCTCTCTAGGGCCAAAATTTTGTTTTTTAGATAAAATCAATACCAATAATTTATTTGACATAATAAAGGATACTGAACAAATCATTTTAGATACTACTAAATCGACTGAATTACAGAATACTTTACGTGGCAAATTTACTAATATATTAACAAATACAACTAAACATAAAATTAAAAATGAAACCCCAAATGATATTTATTTAAAAAAATCCTCTTATGCTACAAAAAAATTCCTTGAAGAGAATAAAAATCTATTAGTATTAAATGCTGACAAAGGTAGTGTAACGGTTATTATTGAAGAAAATGAATATAAACACATGGTTGATAATATGATGAGTGATATAGATGTTTATGAAAAAGTCCCCTGTTTTAAATGATAAATAAAATCCAAACAAAACTTAAATTTACAAAGAAGAAGTAACGGTTTAATTTAAAAAATTATATAAAGATAAAATTATAGACTTTCCGACTAAAAAGAAGCTTACCTCATATACCTCTTTACTCTCTAAAATTTTTTTTGGTGAAAATCACAAAACCCTGTTAATTAAGACCAATTGTATCCTGTATAAGTTCACCATCTATAATTTATCAAGTTTTTAGCTGACCTTCTATCACCCTTTCGAGATTCACACTAAATTTAATTTAAAAAATTCATTTGAATTAGTTAATTTTCTAAGAGATCCAAATCAATACTTGAAAAGATGATGTGTATAATTTCTTTAGATGTGAAATCCTTATTTACTTCTATTCCAATAGATTTTGGCTAAAACCTTAATATATCCCTTATGGGAAAAATAAAGGATACATTTCCTATCTCTAAAGAAAATTTTAATTCCATGTAGATTTTGCCTTGATAATTCTTATTTCTCTCTTAATGGAATACTATACTATCAAAAATCTTGGCTACCCTATGGAGACCCCCTCACCCATTATTGCTGATTTGGTCTTAGACCATATATTTGATATCATTATTCCTGTTCTCAATAATTAAATTGGTAAGAAGTATATGGATGATAGTTTGTTTATTAATAAACCAAAAAATCAGTTGATAAATTACTTTTAAGAATTTAATAAATTTAATTCCAACTTAAGTTTACCATAGAATATGAAAGTGATAATTCCTTACCATTTCTTGACATTCTTTAAATAAAAAACTCCTTTAGGCAATCTAGAAATAAATCATGTTACCAAACCACATATCAGGTAGATTACTTAATTTATTTTTCCCCCAACCATATAATTATAAACTAAACTGTGCAAAAAATTTAAATTACCGAATTTAACCCTAACTGATCTTCCTTACCATGATTGAAAGCTGTCATAAAAATAAAATCCATTTTAAAAGAAAATAACTACCCTATGTCCTTAATTAATAGACTCATAAAAGAATATAAAGAAAAAAATAATATCATGATAACCCTAACCAACCACCTTTTTATAAAGTCCTAATAATAACAATAATAATTTGCCATTACCTCCACTCCTAATAGACTTGTATCAAATTCCTTTAATTTATCACACCATCACTCCTGTAACTATCAACCCATCTTTTACTACATCAACTCTCGTAATGTTCCCTTTGTCTCTCCTGCATAAATTTAACCAGAGTTAACAATAATTAAATAATAATAAATCAAACTATATTTAATTTAGCATTTTAATCCAAATATTCTAAATTGCCTCTATGCCGTATTTTTGGTGATTCCACTCAAAAAGTAATTAAAATATTTAAACCATATAACATAAAAATAGCACAAAAGAACCCGTCAAAATTTCAAGTCAAGGGTTTTTTTCAAAAACCAAAGATCCTATTTCCACCTTGCAACGTTCCAATGTTATTTATAGAGTACCGTGTAAAAACTGTCAAAAACCTTACTGGAGAGACTTCTCAACTTTTTCTGAACAGACTTAGACAACCACAACAAAGATATGGAAAACTTAAAACTACACTGCTATTTCGGAAACATATGACAAGAAAAATCATAAAATTGACAACGACCATGTTCAAATACTACATACTGAAAAACATTTCAATAAACGACGGATTTTAGAAAGCCTTATATTAAAACTGACCCAATAGCATAAATAAAAAACTGATACTAAATATTAATAGTATTATGCAAACATTCTTAACTCAAAAAAAACCGTTCAAAAATTAGCCCCCGTAATTTGCAAATCTTTTTATTTTTTTTAAATTTTCCACCCAGACTTCCTTTCTTTCCTAACCTTATCTCAATAATACCTTATTGTTTATTGTTTGATTTTGTTCATTTAACTTGAGTTTTTGTTTTTTAAACTTGATGTTGTTTTTCCTTACATTTCAAATTTTTGTTAATTACTTTGTCTTTACTTGTTTTAACTTGTGGTAAAGTTTTGTGATGTTCTTTTGGTTTTGGTATACTTTACTAATATTTTTTTGGTGTTGGTTGTTTGTTTTTTGGTTTTTGTTTACACTGAAGATGCTTGGCTTCGCCATGCGAAACGTCTGTAATTTAATGTTTTTTTAAATAAAAATTCTATAGGACTGAAGTCTTCATTAATTAACCTAGAATATAATTCTTAACAGTCCAATAACTATTTTGTTAATTATAGCTAATATTGCTATAACTGTTTATCTAATAGTTTATCTAATATTTACAAACGACATAATAAAGAATAAAATTTCAAAAACGAATTATCTCAATGAAAAATTCTTTAGGTAAGTGATAGTAAAAATACAGCTAAAGAAATAATACATCTTGTAGAGTGGAGAACTAAGAGGGCCATTAGAGAGCCTCTACTAGACTCACACCACCTGTCAGCATTAAATCAAACATTTCAGAGCAAAATCGAACTGGGAAAAAGGGCTTATGATAAATAGCTATAAGATGGTTTTAAAATGATAATTCTCAATTCTATTTGTTATCGAGGAACAAAAAATTCACTCATTCTTAAGACGATTCTATTTTTACGCTTTAATCCTTAGGGTTATTTTAATTATTCGCTCCTCTTGAATGATAATTATTATCAAAGTAATTAATTAAATGGCTTTATTATAAATTTATTTATCGAAAGACAAAGTAAATTAATCATAATTAATTTTACTTCAATATAATTAACAAAGCTATAATTAACCTTAAGTTATGACTGCCTAGACTTTGATTAACCTTACTATTCTTATGTTGAGCGAAATGAGCAAGACCACAAAATTTGTTATGCTTAGGGTAAAGAGACATCCTATGGACAAAGCGAATCCAATTTCATAACACCCCAGACATTAAATCCCTGATTTTGAGAGTAACGAATCGAAACAAAAGTCGAAAAAATAAAAATTAAAGACCAAGAAGAGTAGAATTGTTTTTGTTTCTTTTCTAGATTAAGATCTATTTTACAACACTAAAAATTCCAAACCAACCAGAAAATTTAAATCGGACAAATTTGAACTCAAAGATCAGTAGTGTGAGAGGTTTCTAATATAGTCCACTATTTATACACACACACATAAAATACAAAATTCATACGCACCTTGAATCTCTTTCAACTCACTTCACTCATCCTCAAGTAGTAACTGCACTTGTTTTATTCCAAGCGGTCACCCATCAAAGTACTGACCTCACTCGTTGCTGCTAAACTTTTATGATCGAAAAAACCAGTAGAGCTACTTATCGTATTGAAACAAATCTTAGCATACTTATTTATGACATAACTCTTTATGTACTCGTATTAAATTTTAACTCAATTGTGTTATCTTCCGATTATTTTAAAAAAATAAAAAAGCAAGATATTCGTAACAAGCTTAGTATAATTATTGGTCTTATTTATGATACATATGTTCTCAATTTTTAACAAATCGAAAAATTTTCGTGTTTTACGAAATTTTGACATTTTTGCTTAGTAACGAATGGAGGTTTATGAGGTCATAAGTCAAATATCAAGGTTTATGCGAGGTCATAAGTCAAATATCAAGGTTTATGCGGTCATATTTTCCAAATATTACAAATACACCTAGATTGGTTTTTGTAACACCTATCAACTCTCTAGCATTGCTACGCTGGGAGATACGATGGTTACATAAAGACAGACAATTTTGTGAAAACTACCACAGAGGTCTTCAAATCGCCTTAAAGGGATGAATCACGTGAAATCCCGGTTTTCTGATTTTTTGTAATCACAATAATACTTTTTCTACGGTTTGAAGGAGAAAAAGTAAAAATATAAACTTTTAGTTCAACAACAAGTGCAATATTTTAGTTACAAAAGGTTACTAAAACTTAACTACATTTCACTCTCAAATACACCAATTAATTTCAAAAATTGTACCCTCGAAAAACTGTAAAAAATCTCTATTCTTTCACAGACGAGGCGTAGAAAAAGCCTGGGCCAACTTTAATTAATATTTTAGCAGCCAAGGTAACAATACTTGACTGCAAGAGCCCACTTGGACCCAGCGAGCCTCATTATATCACGAAAACAACGTATAAAAAACTTTATTTGTTAGTTATTTTTAAGTATGTACTTCATAGGTGGTGAAAATACATTGTTTTTTCATAAGGAGGAATGAAATGCGGTAATAAGGAAAATAATTACAATTTTAAAAAAATCGCCAAATCTGGGTACAGAGTACATTAGAACTTTTCCTCTCAATTTCGGACTCGCTTACCTTGTCCTCAGAATAAAAAGTTAACCTACCGTCTAGGGCACACAAACTTCAGTCTATACTCTGATGTATACACCAAACGATGTACGATGTATGTATACACCAAGGATCTTGAATAAAGAGGATGGCGCATTATGAAACTTTCCTGACCCCAGACCCGGTCATTATATGAGATAGAGAAATAAGAGCAAACTTACCTTCCTACGGTTTTGGTAAAAAAAGGCGCGAAACGAAGGTTATATAACAATGATAAGTCAAGTTTGCTCCTCAAATTTCATCTGTGCTTGTTAGTAGTGATTTTAGTTACCTTTAGTGCTTGTATTGGTGCTTGTTAAGTTTGTGATTTTAGTTACCTTTGGTGCTTTGTTTAGTTGTGATTTTAGTTACTTTGGTGTTGGTTAGTTTGTTTGTTCTTTGGTGCTTGTTAGTTGTGATTTTTTACCTTTGGTGCTTGTTAGTTGTGATTTTAGTTACCTTTGGTGCTTGTTAGTTGTGATTTTAGGTTACTTGTGCTTGTGATTTTAGTTAACTTTGGTGCTTGTTAGTTGTGATTTTAATTACCTTTGGTGCTTGTTAGTTGTGATTTTAGTTTTTTTGGTGCTTGTTAAGGTTGTGATTTTAGTTATCTTTGGTGCTTGTTAGTTGTGATTTTAGTTACCTTTGTGCTTGTTAGTTGTGATTTTAGTTACTTGGTGCTTGTTAGTTTGTTTTAGTTACCTTAAGTGTTTGTTAAGTTTAAAATGAAACAGTTAATAAAACAAAATATATTTCTTTGCACTATTTGTTTATAACCTTCTCAATAAGCAGAACAACTAGAAACCATCAAAAGGTAAGTTTGCCTCTAAATTTAGGACCTGCGCAGTTAATGTAATGATTGTAAGTATGCTTAGTTCGTATTAAGCATGTGCAGTTTGTTTTTGACATGTGTTTTGTGATAGATTCTTCTTTATATCTTTGTTCTTGATGGGGCACTTTGTTATACTGCAAATCGTCTTAGTGCGTAATCCCCTTTATTCAAGATCCTTAGTATACACTGATGTGTAACTGTGGTCTTTCTCCCCTCGATCTCAAAATAATAAATTTGTAGCGATTTTCTTTGAAATGCGTGCTTTCTTGCTTATCAATTTATTAAATAACTTGAGCAGTACGTTACAACTTGTTATTTTAATTTTTTCGCATTTTCAGAGAAAACCAAGATTTGAACCTAGGAATCCTAACTTTGAGCAGTATTATCGACTCCGTACCGGTGTTATTAAATCCAAGTGTAGGTCTAATTTTCTCTTCGAGAGAAAATTGCATTTGCTCTTGAGGCCGTTAAGCCGAGGGATATCAATTAGTAAACTCACGAGACCTTCTTGAGGTCATGTCTAAGTTAACATCACTTCTGTTTCCCGAGTTTTTTTTTTAGCCGAGGAAATAAAAAGGAAAAAACGAGAGCTGAGTCGCTTTGATCTATGCAGCTTATAAAATTTTATCTACCACTAGATGACTAATTTTAAAAAGCTGAGTGAGCTTACAATATTTTATATCTTTAAATTCTAACTCAATTAAATGAACTATTTGATCAATGAACGTGTGAGTTACGACTATGTGACTTCTACCCTATACCATTCACTCTATCATAACCCTCTTAGAAAAGCTAATTAAATACCAACATAATACAGCAAAATCTATCTCAATAAATAAACTGTAATTTGGTATCACTGTTTTCCCTTAATCCTAGGGCAAAAATTTAAGTTTCCTCGCTCTACTAGCAACATTGGAAAAGCTATTTTCGATATAAGAAGTATATAAAAGAAGTATATAAATTCTACTTGGTATATCCGTTGTTTTGCCTGTTGAGTTAGAATATTTGAAGTTGCCTACTCTATTGGTCAAGTTTTCGTTTCTCAAAGAATATAATACATTTTTGATGACGCAGCAAAATGGGTTTAAATATATAACAATCTTCATTTGTCTAATTTTTACTTACTAGCATGCAAAGCCACACACACACAGGAATCAAGGAATCATAAATCACAGAAACAAGCAAAAAAACACATACAGACAGAACTCCAGTAGGGAGTTCTGCAAAGCAACACATAAAACTCATAATGGAAACCACTCAGAATGACTGAAATAATAATAAAAGACTGAAATAATTCTAATAAATACTTTTATAATTCTGATACGAACTGAATCAGAATATCTGGTATTAGTTATATTTAATTACTACTCTTGAATACCAGCCTTAGGCTATTTTACATTAATAAAATAATTGCATTTATTTTAGGTTAGATAAAAAATACACTTGAGATAAAACAATAATGCAAACTGAGGAATATGTCAACAAAAAATAACGAGAAAAAGATCATTTTGAAAATAACGAAACAAAACAGATGTTGAAATTCAAGAAAATCCCAAGGCACACAAGGTCCCTAAAACAAAGATAAAAATATCGTAAATTTTTTTACACCCTAAAAAAAGATGTCTTTTTATGACTTTCTTAGATTCAAAAAAATGTTAAAGTTAAACCCGAGAAAACGAATAAAAAATCCTACAAAAACAAGGTGTACCAACAGAAAAAAAATACAACAATAAAATATATGTAACAATAAAATAAGGATATTAGAAGATATTAAGGTTTACTTTGGTTTTTGGGGGAAATAATACAAGGGGACTATAGTCTAATAAAAAGATAAAGAGAAACAAAAAGGGGGAAACAGTAGAAAACAAGAGAAAATCAAGGAATTAAAGCAAATACAAGAAGGATTAAGAGATAAAATATTTGTTAAAAAAATTAAAGAATTTGTTTTTCTGCTATTTAAATTTTTACGGGTACAATTTATTTGTACACCATTATCTTCTTAAAATAAAAACATTCTTTTCCATGCATATATATATATATATTATATATATATATATATATATATATATATAATATATATAATATATATATATAATATTATATTCCTGCCCTTATATATTCCGCAGTCCTACCAAATTGCTCATGGATTCGATATTGTTTCTGCTTTTTATGCATTTTTAATAAGTTTGCTAAGTCATTAATACCGAATAATACCGTCATAAAGAAACAACTAGATAGTAGTTTTTTACAGTCTTTAGTTTTTTATTTATTTTTTATTTCTTATTTTAGTTTTATTTCATGTTTTGTTTTTGTTGTTTTTCATGTTTTTTAGTTTTTTCGTCCTCTTGTTTGTAGGCACTAAATATGACCTGTATTAGGTTGAAAGCCGGTTTTGTCATCATTGCATTGGTTGAAATTTATTTGCGAATAGACTTTTATTTACATCCTTACATCTTTACTAGATGGCTTATCTAGATCTTTTGATTTTTTTAATGAATGAATGACTGTTATCCTCAAGGCGGCTCTATACTTGGAGTAGAGTTAAAAAAAAGAAATTTATTTACATAAAATTCATTATAAAAAAAGTAATTTAGTCATTGATGATTCAGTACCAAGTTTAAATTTTCTAGTATACAGACACTGAGAGCTGCGATCGTAAAAGACACATAAATACGCACAGAAAAGTCCTTGGTACAGACAGAAAACTTTGTAAAAACTACTCAGGGGATCGTTAAAACATCTGAAAAGGATGATTCAAGTGAAACCCCTATTTGGGAATTTGAGTGCTAACACCATACTTTCTCCATATTCCTAAGGTAAAAATGAGGAAAAGTAAAAATGAGTGAGAAACCTACAGTTGTCTGTAGGTTTCTACACTTGACCTACACTTTCTACACTTGACCTACAACTGTCGAGTGGTTTAAAAATGGTATGTTGGATTTTAAAATATTTCATGGACAATATAATAAACCAAAGGGCATATGTAGCTTTGTGCTATCTTCTTCAATAACATAAAACTAAATGTTTTTATTAAACAAGATATAAAATAAAACTAACTAAAGAATGACGTTACACAACTAGTGTAGGACACGGAACTTAGCATGCTAGTGTGGATTTGCAGCCCCAGGAAGGCAAAGGTTATTACACCATATGGGCTGTGCAAAGACGTTATAATCGCATGTTGAGTACAGTACTTTATCTATGCTGGTTAGCTTTAAAAAAAGATATATAACCATAAGTAATTATACTGTATAAACTTCTTTTTGAATTCGTTTGTATCAAATCGTTTGTGGCGTTTTCAGCCCCACTTATTAATTTAGGAGGAATATTTTCTTCATAACAATTGTCAATATCACTAATCAATATCCGTAGGCATATAAGAAAATATTGTGATTGCGAAAAAATCCGAAACCAGGATGTCACCAGAATTAGGTGAGTAGAAGACCTCCTGAGTGGTTTTCAATAAGTTGTCTCTCTGTATGTGTGTCTGTTATCGTCTTATCTCTCAGTATATATTAATGCTATATATTTATATATAATATTTAAAACTTAGTGCAAAAATGAATCTTTACGTCAAGTTGTGCTATCCGGTCAGGTGGATATTTTTATGACGTCATTAACCCGCATTAATGACGCAGCAAAGTTTCAATTAAGTCGGATAACTATGTCGATTGGTTTGATATTTGGCATGAATGTAGTCTTATATAAGACCACTGGGAATAAAACTATAGTAATTACTATATAAAGAGGAGCGAAGCGAGCCTGAAAAAGTGTTGCCGTAAATTTGGCGAATAGTATATCTTGAGGACGAGCGAAACAAGTGTGAAGTAAGGGGGTGAGGTTAGCGAATCCGATGTTAAAGAAAAATTTCGACGTACCCCGTACCCGACTTATTTAAAATAGTTATCTACTTTAGTTATCTACTTACTACTTAGTTATCACTGGTAAAAAATAAATTATTAAAAATGCAGATTCGATAACTAGAAATTAAACTGGCAACAATTGTTGATAAGAAATGAGAAACTCAATAATACGGGGTCAGGGAGAAGAATGCTACTTACTTTTGGTACAAGTGCAGACAAAAAATCGGGTATGGGGTGCCAAATTCGCTACGCTCGTTCTAACAATATAGAACTCATTTTAAAACACCTGAAAAGGATAATTCCGGATATCTCGGTTTGGTATTTTTCGCTAGCACAATAATTTTTCTATATACCTACGGTGTAAACGAATAGAAGTGGAAATACTTTATACCATTTTCAGCACTTTCAAGAGCTATTTTTGGTGCATGCTGACAGATATTTATGGTCAATATTACGAATCAATCGTAGATAAATGATAGTAAGGACTTAAGGACTTTCATCAAAGTTAGTCAGGGGAAAATTTGTAGTTAGTTAAAAAATGATATATTTACACGAGCTTTACAAGAAGTTTTATTTAGCCAAGAAGGAGTTTTTAATTCTAGTTTTACTTACTCGTTTTCTACTTAACTGTTTTTTACGTTTTTATTATAGGAGCTATCCAACGTTTTCGTGTGCACATTTTATCATTTACAACGTTAAAAAAGAATACGAAAGAAGATATAATTCAAATTTTACGCAGACTTTAATGTTAAGGAAAACCGACATAAAAGAAGTGTATAAATATTTCATAACAACAAGGCCTTTACAGGCTAAGTGTCAACCTTAAGGAACGATTCTGTCGTGAGGTTTTACGAACCTGTAGGAACATGCAATAGAAAAATAAACACAGAGAGCCCGTAGTCTGCTAATATTGCGTGTTTATAACAATTATACATATTCTGATACTCAGACAAATATACAGAAATGATATATGATTTGTCATTTTGATACATCCTGTTTAATAAACCTGAAAATTTAATCAGTTCTTCCTCTTCGTAGGACTTAATTTTTGAGCTAAGTTTCATTGAAATTGGATAAGCCATTTGTGCAAAAATACATTACAGTGTTTACAAGAAATGTGTACATCGAAGAATTTATACTTCATACAACAATATGTTTTTATATTTAGGATCTATAGTCGCTGAAACGTCGATATTTGATGAAAAAATGTATGTTACATTTTTCGCTTATGCAAAGCCCCCCCCCCCTTATTTTAGGAGATAGAGAAGTGAAAAATCAAAAATTAATAAAAGAAAATTAAAACTCAAGAATGCAATTTAAATGCATTTCCTAAATTTTACTGCTGCCATGTTCTCTTCAAAAAATAACATAATCCTATTTTATTTTTTTTCCCCAGTAAACTCAATTTCAGCTCGCTGGATTAGAAATAGAAAACAGAGAGATGTTTCTACAAACGTGTTTTGTTTCACCAATTTACCTTCCTTTTGTAGAGATCTTTTTCCAGTGTGAAAGAGTAACACTGTATTTTTATTATTTTAATTTATTTATTTGAAATTATTTCAGTTTTAAATATGCTCGAATTTAAATACAAATAAAATAATTTTCAGGAAATTAAAAATTCCATAAGTTGTAATTAATTGAATTCAGAGAGGTACAAAAATACGAACTTATCTTCATTTGTAAATGAACTCAAAATGTTTAATGCCAAGGGTATAAAGTTGCACTTAGAATTTTGGTGCAGTAAAGTACCGTCGATACTTGCACAAGATACTTGGATATGAATATTCGATACTCGCTCTTCATTCTTGGATATGAACGTTTCTAGACTTGTTGCAGTTTAACCATATCATCAGCATATGGGGCAACATTTGAGCTCTCAACTAATAAACTTATTCACTGATTTAAGTTTATAAATAGATAGCCAAGTTTTGACTCACCTATAAGCTGTTGATAGTATTGATGATACCAGTTGATGATTGCGTAAAGCCGAAGCCGAACAATGAAAATCAATTATTCATTGATTCATATATTGTATTGATTGATTCATTGATTGCATTTCTAACTTGCGGCTCCTAATTTTTCCTTATAATTATTACTTACAATGCCGATAATTGCTGTTATTCTTTTTGAGTTATTTTGTACTCAGAGAAACTAACGAACACGTTGTTTGTACAATTAAACTTAATTTAATGTCTAGTCATCGCGACATTCAATTAAAATGTTTCAATCAAACTTGCGGTAAATAAATCAACTTATTTATTCAAGATTATAAGAAAATCCTAATATTTTTTTAAAATGTTTAAACTATGGGAATTTCTCCAATGACTTAAAATTTTACTGTGAGCCCAAGCAATTTGGCAATTGACTAGTAAGATATTACAGGGATCTGAGAAGGAATGCTACATAACCTCATGAAATAAATGCATCACCAAACTAAAGTTGAATATAATCGAAGCAGTATCTCTTTGGCAGTCTTTGGGTGAGTTGATAACATGGTGTTGACGTAAAAAAGTTATTTTAAAAATCTGAAGGTATCTCAGAACTTTTCCTCTAATCCTCGGATTCATTACGCTTATGTTTAGAATTTCGATAATCTGGTCATTGTGCCAGAATTATTTGGTTACTTAATGTACCAGTCACATTATTTTACTAAACCAAACAAAAATTTATTAAATCTCCCTAATAATCAATCGCTTCAGCCAAAAAGTACGGGGTTTCTTAATCCGTAGTTGGCAATTCTGACCACAAGCCCCGTTAGACGGGTATAAATAGTTAACCCAGTCCCAGCACTTGGAATGTATTCTACACTCTGTACTAAATTCCAAACTCCCGTCAAAATAATGCCTTTCTTTTGTAAAATAAATGATTTCTGGTTATTTTACCAAGTTATTTGGGTTTTTCGGTTGCATAAACTGAATTTACAAGGTTGTTAACCTAGATAAATAGAATCATTGCCGCACAAACACACTGGTAGCTACGATGATAACAGACACACACACACAATGACAACTTATTTTATCAATTTAAGATCATAGCTGGCATTTATTACTTACATAGGCAACATAAAAACATTGTGACGACTAGGCGATGTTTAATCAGAATTATTTTTTTCTTGCTTTTCACGCAAGAGGAAAAGCGAGAAGCAATAGTTTTAATCCGAAGAAAGCAACACAATAACTCAATAGTTTCCACTGAAAAGTTTGACACAATAGGGAAAAAGTTTAAGAAAGTAGAGAGTTTTCACTCAAAATACGGTCGATAGGACCCAAGGATCTCAAGACAGAAATACATGGCAGCGGGGAATTTCAGTTACAGAATCTAGGGTAGTATAGAACTGGGTAGAACCTACCCTATACGAGACGAAAAGGTTATAAATCAAAGCCTATCACATCATTTTCTTTTTTTCCCCGAGCTATAAAATTTCTAACAAAAAAAATGTTAGGAAAAGATAGATTTTTCCTCTGTGCGATATATCATGAAACTGTAAGATATTACATGATCAGATGATGAATGATAAAAAACTTATATCATATAATCCTATCATTCTAATTGCAAAATGACGGTTTCATAATGTTATTTCAGTATATTCGGATAATATATGTAACTAAGTATATTAATTTTAGAATAACACATCGAATATAGAGAAGTTTTATATTTTTAGAAGAAGCTTTATCATCAATCTAAACCTTACCTTATCAAAAAACATTTAAGAAAATATTTGTTTTCTATATTTTCAAAGGCAATGTTACATTTAAAACATTTTGTGATACATAAAAACTTTATATGGTCAACATTACTGCTAATTTTAATAAAATTAAGACAGATGATGAAACATAATTATACTGAAGAAACATGGAATATGTTAAAATATTACATATGATAAATATATTATATGTAATATATAATAAATACATAATTACATATAATAAATATATTATATGTAATATAATAGTATTACATATATTATTATTATAGTATTACATATATCCATTATAAGGAATATGTTATAGTATTACATAGAAGTATTATTTTAAAGAAAAGTGATTCTCCAGCATAAATACTGTAGTATAGAAACAGTAGTATACTGTACACAGTATACTGTAGTATAAAAGTATACAGTAGTAGTAGTACTGTAGTATAAGTATTGTAGTAGTAGTATTGTAGTATTAATAGCATACAGTAGTAGTAATACTGTAGTATAAATACTCTAGTATAAATACTGTGGGAGCACACAAAAACATTCAGACATACATACAAATAAACACAGACAAACCTCTTTGAAACAACTAATCAGGGGCTCTAAAAACACCTAAAACACGTGGTTCCGGAATTTTTCGCAACACAATTCTTTGTCTATATACCTACGGGTATAAATGAGGAAAAGTAAGAACGACAATAACAATTTTGTCCAATAATATCTAGAGCTAACCTTTTAGTGAGAATATAAAATCAAAACTTCTTTAGTTTTGAAGTTGTATGCGCTTTTAAGTGCCAAATAATTCCGTATTAAAAATATCCAGGAGATAAAAACTTTTACACCATTCATGCCAAACACCCAAAAAAGCACGTCCATAATAACTTTAGTGCAGTAAATGTCTACAGGAAAATGATCTTATGAGGTCAGATATATATATATATTATATATATATATATATAATATATATATATATATATATATATATATATATATATATATATATATATTCCCATTAAACGATCAAGATTTTAGTTTAATATTAAGAGAGCAAAATCTGTCACAAAAATTTAGACGGTACGGAATTTAATAAATCATTAGTAGAAGTATGGAGAGTACAAATATTTTCATTTTCCTATAAAATAGAAAATTCCTCATTATACGCTGGAATTCAGTGAGTAATTTTTGATTTTTTTGTATTGAAATTACCTTTTAAAAGGTTAAAAATTACTTCTACGTAATTATGCACTTGTTAAAAATATTTATAACAATAACATCAAATTTTGAATTTAAAAAAATTATCAGCAAATATGAAGCACTTTATTTAATTTTAAGCTAAATCATTTTAAGGACAATTAGGAGATTTTGTGATCTTTAGGGTAGAAAGAAGATTTATAACCATCTAAACAAATAGAAATTAATTATCCTGAATTTATTTGCTTATCTAGTATTTATGACCTAACAGGACAACCATAAGCTTAAGGTCTCTTCAAACACAAGATCTCTATTGTAACCTAGGTAAAACGAAGTTGTTGTGATTTTATTAACCCGGTTCGCTGAGTCAGCAAAATTTTTGAAAAACCTCAAAATCATTAATAATAAAATATTACCGGTTAAAAGGGCTTTGTTTTTTATTGGTTTTTTGAGAGACTGAATCGAAAAATATGGTTAGTATCTCAAATATTAATGAATCGACAAGCCCTGGTAAATAACCGGAGATTTTTAAAATACAGTTGGTTAACAACAAATTTTGAGTGGATTGTCGTTTTTGCTGTGAGGTACTCTGTATCCGGTTTTTTTTTAAATTAATATTACCTAGAGCCTTTTCTTAAGACAGGCTTAATAGTCTTAAGAAAAGGCTTGTAAATTTACAGCAGGGACAGATTTGAATGTTTGAACAAAAAAGAATAAAGATAGCGTTTTGACACACAACTGCATTAGGTTTCTAACAGACTTTGTAAAAATCTTTTATTTTTACCTCTCCTCTGTTTAAAAAAGTAATTAACTTTTTCCTTTCCACACACATAATAATGTCTCTACCATATGCATTATAATTAACGGGTCACCGAGAGAGCTAATTAACCTCATTTAGTCTAAAATGTTCATTTTTCTCTATTTCTCCATTATTCTAGACGTGTGTATGTTTTAGTAAAGAAAATGTAAATCTCGTTAGTTTTAATAGAATGAAAGAGTAGAAAATTGAGTATGGGTAATGTGACCATGCATCACAGACCCCCCATATCCCTCCTCTATACTTCCATGCACTAATCTACCTTACCACCGTCGTCCATGACTCATTTTGTAACCATTTGGTCACAACAAGCCCTCAAACTAACAAACCCAAGCCATTTTGATGTGCTTAAATAATTAATAGGTAATAATATATAGATATAGGTACAGTACGAACACGCAGGTAGGACTAACTGCTAGAGCTAGGAATTATCTGGAATAGGGGTGGGAGTCATGGACGACGGTGGTAAGGTAGATTAGTGCATGGAAGTATAGAGGAGGGATATGGGGGGTCTGTGATGCATGGTCACATAATTTAGAAGTTTTCCTCATAACTTCTGACTCGCTTTGCTCGTCCAAAGACTTGTGGTAGTATAATATTCGACTACACTTGCAGGTCCCTGGAACTATGAATGTTACCTAATACCCAGGAAGTTAATACCTCTTCGAGTAAAAGGCTTGTCATCTTCTTCAAAGTTACTACTGCAGCCTCGCTTTGCTCACACTGAATAGTGAGGTTGGCATTTTTGTCCTTTACCCTTTACCAGCTTATTTTGTTGTACTAAAATTGGTCCATTGGTATGAAACAAGGACTTGAATAAAGGGGATGATGATGCACTAAATCGATTTGCCGTACAAAAAAGTGCCCCATCGAAAACTAAAAAATAGAGATTCAACACGAAACACACGTCAAAAACCAACTGTACATGCTTGGTACAAACTGCGCATGCTTACAATTCTTATAACAGCGCAGGTCTTAAATTTTAGAGGCAAACTTACCTCTAAATGGTTTCCTATTGTTTATTGCTTGAGAAGGTTATAACAAAACACGCTTAAATTATCACTCACTCAAGTGGCAAAGTATAGTCCAAAATTAAATAAGCACAAATGACTTAACAAGCACCACAAATGTAACAATGACGAGAAGCACAGAAGAAAGTTGAGAAGCAAACTAGACACTCTTTCTACATAACCTATGTTTGACGACTTTATTTCATTATAACCAAGGAGAAGGTAAGTTTGCTCCTATTTCTCTATCTCATACAACTTCCATGGGGTCAGAAATATTCCTTAATGCGTCATACCCTTTATTCAAGATCCTTAGTATGAATGGCACTGTCCATGGCGATAACAGAGAGCCAAAATTATAGAAAATACCAAAATTTTGTTGAATTTAAATTTTTCCGTTTATAATAAAACGGAATTACGTTTTTTAAATTTTTTAAAAAACGTACACAAGTAATTTGATAAAAATTGAACTAATTCTGATAATGAGATGAGGCACATATGTAATTTTTATTCATGGCTACATACTAACTAAATGTCAATCCGATGGCATCATTTTTCCACGTTTTATGATTTTGTGAAATTTTTGCTGACTACTTATTGCGGGTTAACGATATCATAAAAAATATTTTCCGAACAGCATAACTACAGCAGTAGACTGATTTTCGTACAAAGTTTCCACTCTCTAGCAGAAATACACTAGGAGCTAAAACGATAACAGACACACATACACACACACATAGAAAACCACTTAGAAGGTCTTAAAAACCCCTGAAACGGATAATTTTGGTGACGTAATGGTTTTTTTGGATTTTTTTACAAACACAATACTTTTCCTATATACCTATGGTATAAATGAGGAAAATTAAGAATTAAAAAAGTACATAAAATTTTATTTGATTAAAAGGGGTTTTAATAATATTTAAACTATTTTTATCTTTAAAGAAGCATTAAGCACATCTGTGGTGCAAAGTTCTCGAGAACATTCTACTTTATTTATAGTAAAATTTAATTTAAGCCTCCATGTAGAGAAAGTTCCATGATGGGTAGTTGTTTGTTAATTCAGATAACTTACGTTTTACATAATTCGTTTACGAGTGAAATAAAGTATAAACAAGAACAAAATTGCCTCAAGGTCTTTTATTGCCCTAACATGTATTACCTCATCCAAAAAATTTAGTTGTCATTAATTAAAAGACAGTTTATCTACTTACAGGTACCTAGATTACTTTAAATATTTCAGTTTGCAACACTGTACGTGGGGTATGGTCACCTGTTTATATTTTAGACAAGTCGCTGAAACATTAAATAGCCACAGGGATCACTACCAGGTCCTACATTATTTAGACCTTCATTAGAACCATCCTTCCCTCTACCTCTTCACATGTTTTTACTGGAATAAAAACTTCATACACTCCTACCTTTATGTGTGCTTTTAAAAACATTTCCTACTCGAAAGTAGCACTCTTCAAATTAAGCCAAGTGTGCGTGTTTTTTACTGGAACGGCTAAACTTACCGAAATAAAACTTAAACACACAAGAGGTACTTTATACATGTTATATTTTTTATATTATATTATGATAAACTCGAATGTACAAAAATTTTTTCTCGTCTTATAAAAAAGCCACTTGTAAATTTAAAATCATAATATTTTTACTAAGTTTGAATTCTCATACAATAGGACTTTACTTTACTTAAATAAAAACAGGGCGTCCCAAATTAACTAGCAATTCTAATATTCCTAGAGTATCCAACATCACTATCTTCGTTGACTATTGGAAGTCTAAATTTTAGACGTAGATGTTGCGTATCGTTTTAAAAATGTAGCTGAATTCGTAAAAAAATATAAGTAAACATGGAAGTTGGAAGTATTTAAAAAAATTAATTTCAATTCTATATTATAATTTTATTCCTCTTACTTTAATATAATTTTTAGAATTTGGGCACAAACGAGGAAAGAAAGACCAACGATTACAGCATCAAGACTATATTTAGCTCCCTTCTCATGATCACGTCTGTAAGAATAAATTAGACGACACAATATAAATGTAATTAGACGACACGAGGAAATGTAACAAGCAAAATGCAATGCTACATCTGGGAACTGTTCCATCATTTGACATTCGTCATCATTAATGGCTCGACATAATGTACTTCACATTATATTCTTCGGAATTAATTGAAGGTCAGAGTGAGTTCAGGCTCTGTCGGCGCCTTGATGAGTTAGACGTAACGAAACAGAGTGGGACATGACATTATATCGAGCCATTAATGATGACGAATGTCGAATGATGGAACAGTTCCCAGATGTAGCATTGCATTTTGCTTGTTACATTTCCTTGGTGTCTCGCACAATTATATTGTGTCAACTATTGATGTTTTGCAAAACTCTGTAGTATCAAAATGATAAATAAAATAGACACTGAGAAATAAACGGATATTATATTTCCTGAGGACAATCGAAACGAGTCCGGAGACGTACTGCAATGTAAATTTAGTTATTTCAAATATTCTTAGAACAAGCAAAGCAGTGAAGATGAGCATAGTCTATCCAACATACAGAGGAAATGATTTAAGGTACCCCGTACCCAATTTTTGAGGAGATTTTTTAAGGTACTTCGAACCCAAAATTTATTAAAATTCATTTTCCCTCATTTATTTGTAGGTATACAAGAACATTATTGTGTTTTTGAACACATCCGAAACTGGGATGTCACCGTAATTATCCGTTTTAGGTGTTCTAAGACTTCTTAAGTGGTTTTCAAAAATTTGTCTATCTGTATGTGCGTGTGTGTGTCGTAGCTTATTTACGCTAAAGAGTTTACATTTGATACAAAATCAATCTTGAGGACTAGTTGTGCTTTCCGCAAAATATTTTTAAGATGTCACTATCCCGCATTATAACAGAAAAAATATCAAAATTTCACAAGAAGCAAAAAAATGATTTGATTGAGTTGAGATTTGGCTTGCATGTAGTCATAGATAAGAATGAAATAAGTTTCATCTCAATATCAGTATTAGTTCAACTTGTATCAAATGACTCGGATATTTAAAAATAATAATAATAAAAAAATCAGAAAATAATCTAATTGAACTGAAATTTCGTACAAGTGTATTTCTTTACGTAAAAAAATAAGTATACTAAGGTTCGTTTCAATACGTCAAATATATCTATGGTTTTTGTTGGATTATAAAACTTAAGCTGTATCGAGTGCGGTCAGTCAGTCACCTCTGGATGGAAGACCGCTGAGAATAAAACTAATGTAATATTAACTGGGAACGAGCAAAGCGTCCGAAGAAGTGTTACAGTATAAATTTGGCGAATTTTATACTCTGAGGACGAGCGAAACAAGTCCAAAGTAACGAGGATGAGCGTAGTAAGGAAAAGTTCTGAGGTAACACGTTACTGATTTTTAAAACCATAATAATAATAATAATAATGCCCGTTTAAGGGCCTTTTTGCCCTTCATGGTATTTTAGATGTGACCCACCTCGGGTGGGTCACATCTACTGAGCTCATAGTGAAGCTAAAGTTGGCGAAAGTTTTTTACAACAAATTCTAGTCATAATAAACTGAGACCATAGCCCAGGTTTTGAACCCCGGATTTCCGGTGCCGAAGTCCAGTACTATACGACCGCGGCTACGGACAAAAGCGGCGACCAAACATTTTTTTAAAGGCCATTCCAAATATGATTGCCTAGTAAATCTGCAAAAGTTAATAACAGATAAACGTAATATCACAATGTCTCAACTACTTCGGTTAATTTACAACTAAATATACATCAATTTCTGGTTTAAGAGAGAGGAAGAGAGACAGACTATATAATTGAATTTTGATCTAACTTCTCCCTTTCTCAAGCTCTGTAGTGTCTATAAACCCAGTTTTGATTAAAGGTCCTTCCATTACAAGTTTCTAAAGTGTTTGCAACACAATATTAGTTTTTAAATCTATTTAAATTTACAAGTTAAAAATGATATTTAACTTTGTAATTGTTTTATGGGGTTAAAAACTATTCATAAAATTAGAAATGTTAAAAATTATATTTAACTTTTGAGTGTTCTCTGGGTTTAAAAAGTATTTATCAAATTAGACAAGTTAGTCTATCCTATTTTAACATATTCAACGTAATTGCATTTCACATTTGACTAGGGATATGACTGAAAAAAATGACGTAGACACATTCAATCAATTTTTATTGGAAACTAAATTTAACATTTGAGCCCCTCATAAAACTTTTCTGCCAATGACGTTATTGAACTCCCTATATCGCTCTGTTCCACTTTGCTTTAAATTTTGTTTAGTCGCTTAACATCGTTTATGATGATGACAAGTGTCTACTGATTTACTTAACATGTAATGCTTATGATGATGACAAGTGTCTTCTGATTTACTTAACATGTAATGTTTATGATGATGACAAGTGTCTACTGATTTAATAAACATTTAATGTTTATGATGAAGACAAGTGTCGTCTGATTTACTTAACATGTAATGTTTATGATGATGACAAGTGTATACTGATTTACTCAACATGTAATGTTTATTATGAATATGATGAAGACAATTGTCTTCTGACTTACTTAACATGTAATGTTTATGATAAAGAAAAGTGTCTTCTGATTTACTTAACATGTAATGTGTATGATGAAGACAAGTGTCTTCCGATTTACTTAACATGTAATGTTTATGATGAAGACAAGTGTCTTCTGATTTACTTAACATGTAATGTTTATGATGAAGACAATTGTCTTCTGATTTACTTAGCATGTAATGTTTATGATGATGACAAGTGTCTTCTGATTTAATAAGTTATTAAAACTTATTATTAATAAGTTTAATAATAATAATAAAATGGAGTACAGACTTCTCGTGATGTAGGTTCTTTGCAAAACCAGACAATAAATACACACCAATTTTTCCTCTATTTTCCTTTTAAGACTAAAATACAGAAGTGCATAGTAGGCGCTAAGTTTAGGAAGATCTTAAATAACACTTTTATATTAAGTACAATAATACACATACACACACACAATATATATATATATATATATATATTATATATATATATATATATAATATATATATATATATATATATATATATATATATATTCTGGAGTTTGGGATTCACAAATGGCACATATTTTCTTTCATATTAGGCAGGTATATTGTTTTTTAAGGTAGAGGTACATGTGCTACAGGAAAGCAGTGAAATAAATTTATATCTATACAAAGAGTAAAACGTGAAATAGTAGAAAAGAGAAATAATAAATAAAATAGAAAATGTAAATAAATAAACATAAATCAAATAAAAATAAATTTAGAAAAGAATTTTCATGGTGATATTAAAAAATATATTTTATGTAGAAACTTATATTTATTTAATAAGTAGTGACATTAAATTAAAAGTATAATTCAAAACACCTGTGCCCGACGTCATTTCCAAATGACATTATGGTACAGCTTTTCCACTTTCTTTGGAACAAGACAAAAATGGAGTCAAATTATATTTTTAGTCGAGTTGTGAGAAAATTTTAGTTACATAATGTTGTATTCTTTACGACAAATGTTTACTAGAGGTGGCAAGGATAGACAGATAAATTCATTTATTTTATCTACCAAATTTTACACTGGTTACATATTTATAAGGTATTATTAATGTTATTATTAATTTATAAGGTTACATTACATCTACTTAACCAGGCACAAGTTTACAATATTTTTTACTTTTTCTCATTTATACTGTAGTAGAGTAAAAGTATTGCATTAAATCCGAAACGAGATCACCGGAACTATCCGTTTTAGGTATTTTAAAGACCTCCGGAGTGGTTTTTACAAAGTTGTATGTCTATATGTGTGTGTCTGATATTATCGTAACCCTTAGTGTATGTATGCTAGATAGTTGAAACTTAGTACAAAAAAATTGATCGCTGCGGTTGTGCTATTCGGAAAATAATTTTTATGGCGTCATTAACCCGCAATAATGACTCCGCAAAATTTTCGAAAAATCATAAAACTCTGAAAAATTATACGATCTGATAAAAATTTAGCACGCATGTTGTTATGTATAAAACTAACATACGTGCCAAGTTTTATCTCATTGTCAAAATTAGTTTAATTTTTTTCGAATGATTAGTGTACGTTTTTTAAAACTTGTAAAAAACAGAAAATGGTCCAATTGAAGTCAATTTGTAGAAGTGTATACCTTTACTTTAATAGCAAGTACACTAAGTTTAGTATCAACACGATAAGTATATCCATGATTTTAATAATAAGTTAAGCAGCATTGAGCGTTGTCAGTACTGTATGGGTGACCGCTGAGAATGAAACGGATGCATTCACTATCTGAGGACGAGCGGAGCGAGTCTGAGGACATGCTGCAGTATAAATTTGGCGAAGTGTATATTCTGAGGACGAGCGAAACAAGTTCGAAGCAGGGAGGATGAGCGTAGCGAATCCGATGTGATAAGAACAAGTTCCTAGGTACCCCGTACCCAATGTTTTTAAAATCATTAAAATAAAATACATCTATCTACAAAACTCGTGGAAACCCATAATTTTGTAAGCAAAACTGTATTTTTAAACAAATATAATAGACAAGACATACATGAAGTTCATTTAAGTGTATTTACAATAGATTATTCCACAAATAAGGTAAGTCCAAGTCCCATTATTAAAATAACAATTAAAATGTGTTGCGATTCATAATATTTTTTAAGAGAGGTGATTTGATAAAATATAGTGTGCGTTAGATTTCAATTAACCTTGGCTTCACCTTGACAATCAAATTGTAAATTACTTTCTCCGTCTTCGCCTTTATAGGTAATTTTTATAGCTCTCTTTTTTACAACTAGAAGAATAATACTAAATTTAACCATTCAAAATAAATAATCATTCTGACTTTATTTTATGAAACAAATGAACCAAGCTCTATGAAGGTTTATCAAAATTAAACATCCTAATGGATTCGAGCTAGTACGAAAAATGTTGATTTAACGCAAATATTAACTTAAAAAATAATGAAGCTTCGGCAAACAAAGTATTTTGTTTAAAAGAACAAGAACAAAGAACAAACTATTTTCGCTAAAAGAATAAAACTACCCAACTAAAATTAAATATTACATTGTAATTTTATAAAATCGAGATTTAAAATTTATCAAATTTCAAATCATTTTTATTACTAAACCATTTTTCCAACATTTTCAAAAGAATTTTATAAATAAAAATCACTATAACATAAGAGTCCTGTGGATTTTTTTTACCTTTTTTCATACTTTTTCATCAATATTAGCTTTTTGAAAAGAATATAAAAGAAAAAAAGATACATTTTTTAAGAGGAGTTTTCTGTTTACTTTCCCAAGGGGTTTAAAACATCGTAAGTAGATTTCTCCCGTACCATAATCTAGAAAAATGACTAACAAGGCTCTGTGATTCACAGGGGATTTACTTCGCGAGTGTGCCAGTGTTGTCAGATGTGTATAATACAGTAAACATTGTTAAGAGAAAGCTGTTATAAAAGAAAATACAGGTATCTTATATCAGAAATGTTTAGAGATTTATTTTTAATCGATATACATTTTTTTAGCTTGCCCAATTATTTTAAGTGTGGTAAAGATGCAGGAAAATGTGCTTAAATTCAAGCTTATTTTATCAAAGAACAGGTAACAAAGAGTTGTTTCAGGGAAAGACAGTACCACAGTACTCATATACGATGATTTAAAATTTGACAAATTAGGCCTCCTTAGCCGCGGTCGTTTAGTACCGGACATCGGCACCGAAGGTCCGGGGTTCACAGCCCGGGCTATGCTCTTAGTTTTTATGAATAGAATTTAATGTAAAATTATTTTGCCAACTTTAGCTTTACTTTGAGCATAGTAGATGTGACCCACCCGAGGTGGTTCCCGCAGGACAAATACCCTGAAGGGCCGAAAGGTCCTAAACGGGCATTATTATTATTATAAATTTTTTAAGCTTGCCCGATTATTTTAAGTGTGGTTAAGATTCAGGAAAATGTGCTTAAAATTTAAGCTTATTCTATCAAATATCAGGTAAAAAAAAATATTTCAGGGAAGGAGAACAGCACAACACTCATATACGATGATTTAATGTTTGACATATTAAATTGAAACAGGCTAAAAATTGATAAATACTTAAATTATGTAAAACTACGTATTTTGATCATATGAAAACATAAATTATTCAAACCTTTCATTAAACGTTAAACCTTTTTTGATAAAACCAATAGGATCACCGCTATGGGTCAAAACTCATTTTGGGATAATTTTCCGGACATTCGAGGGGCCCAGATGCCAAAATTTCCTAATTTGAAATTGCATATCACCTGATTATCCAGCTATACCTGTGAGGATCTACGGTTACGTTTATGCATCTGGCACTTGGATTATTAATACCAATTTACAAATATGACTAAAAATTTGTAGCAACTAACAACTCGTACAACTAGTTTAAATTTATTGGCTTTAGGTTAAGAGAATTCCTATTAAAGAAATTAAACCTTCTGAAGTCCAGTCTGTGTCTTGTAGTTATTTTAAGATCATTTTTGGGAAATAGAGGGGCTCAAATGCCAACTTTTCCTGCTTTGAAATGGCAGATCAACTGATCAATCAGCGAAACCTGTGGTGATATACGGTTACGTTTAATGCGTAACCGTGATGATTATTTGACCCATAGCGGTGATCCAATTGGTTTTATCATAAAGGTTCAGTTGTCACTAAGAGAGCTTAGTTGTCAACTAATTCGCTTAAGAATTGCTATAAAGGACATAAAATAAAATACCTTTAGTTAACTAACGCAAATAATTTCTTCTTTAACCTAAAGATTATTTTTAATATTGAATTTGTGAACTAATTATTATTAAAGACTTTTTTAAAACTAATTTGTTAAACCATAAGTTACATGAATGTGTAAACTATTTTTAAATGTATTATATTATAAAGAAATATATATACATTTGCAAATTAAATCTAATAATAAGTTGTAGAATTTATAAAAATGTATCGTGTAAAAATAATTTCACAATATTAATTTACATAAAAAAGTATAAAATCAATATAATACGCCAAGTAAAAGAAGTAAAAAAAGGTCACGAGGTAATAAATCAGAAGCCATTATCTTGATTACGATGTAGAAAAGAAAAAAAACCAGAATAAAAAAGACAAGATCCTAATGAGCTAGAAAAAAAGAACTTCAAAACAGGAACCAACAACCAGAAGAAATAAAAAGAAAAAAACCTGAGAGACACAACTAGAAAGACATTGGACAGAACTACAAACCGTTGTCCCTGGCGAAACATTGAACATCTTAAAACTCCCAATTCTAAGACTAATAATTGTTTTTTTTATCGTCTCAAGAAAAGAGCATTAAAAAACTTAATAGATTTTAACTTTTTAGAAGGAAAGGAAAAAGTTACTTCACTAATTATTTTCAACTCATTAGATAAGAATCGGGTACAGGGTATCTCGGAACAATTCCTTACAAAATGAGATTTGCAGTCCTAATCCCCTTTGCTGAAGACTCGTTTTGCTCGCCCTAAGAATACGGAAAGCGTCTATTTATTTTTTCTCGCCCTCAGACAGAAAAAAAAAAGAAAAAAAAATGGAATGGAAAAAAAATGAAATGGAATGGAATAAAATGATCCATTTTATTCCTAGCCTTTTTCTTGTTAGATCGCATAAGTGATCTAACAATAACCATGGCTATGCTTGTCGTATTGTAATACAACTTTTTTATGTATGTATTGTATAAAGTTAAGACTCGTGCTGAGACGATTTTTCAATTTTGACAATTTTTTAAAAAACGTATAGATTTCACTCAATAAAAAGAGAACCAATTCTGAGTTTACAATTTTCAATATAATAAAACGTACTATATTTGTTGGTATTAAATAGGACTACGTGTGCACTAATTTTTAGAATAAACTTATCATTTTTTAAAGAACCGAATTTTAAGAACTAAAAAAAGCAGTTGATAATCGAGATAAAAGGTTATATGAAAAGCACAACTAGACTTGGTACCAAGATTGACTTTGGTAGCAACGTTGAGCTCTCAAGGAAAAATACAGAGTAGGCTACAATGATACCATACGCACAAATAAACACACACACATACAGAGAGAGACAACTTGAAAATCCAGTACCCCGAAAATCCTCAGCCATCCGGAATCCTTTTCCTCACCATGACGGATTTGGTACACTCGTCCTGACAATTTTACTTTCTTCGCTCGTTCTCAGAACATAGAAATCGCTTACTTTATATTTCAGTACGCCTTTGACCATTATTACCTTGTCCTCAGGCAATAAAAGCGTTTGCTTTATTTCTAGCGATCACACATCCAGGTACTGACCTCACAAAATATAGCTTAACATTAATGATCTAACAAAACCTTATATACTAGCTGTATTAAAATAAAATTTAGTCAACTTATTTATAGCATAAAGGGATTTACTCCAGCCAAATGTTAAACTCAAATAATTTAACAAAAAATAAAGAAACATACAAATTATGATAAATATTCAACTAGTGCTGATAATGATACACAAAATGGCTAATTTATTTTTCTTATATATTACTACATGCGTTTTAAATTTCAAAATAATTCAAACATATTCCCTTCCTTGACTTTATATAAATATTTTTCAAAAAGCAAAACTAGGCCTAAATATTGATTTTTGTAGCAAATTTCATTTCTTACCATAAAATGACTAGCAACTACGATGATAAAAGACAAACTTACTAATACAGACAGACAACTTAATTACGAAGTTTTCTAACACCTGAAACGTATAATTTAGTTCAGTTTCAGATTTTCAGCATAAACAAATTATTTTTCCTATTTGGCTACGGTATAAAAAAGGAATGGTAAACATATCACTACCAGAGTAACCTAGTAGAACATTTATGATAAACATCTAACATAGGTAAATCACAAAGAAGAAAAGAAAAATTATTTTAGATTAATTTAACTTACACAATTAATGATAACGTTAACAAGAAATATTCAAAAGGGAGAAAGTCATATACTTAGAACTAACTTACAGGAATATATTAAAACAAAGCCCCTACCTTAAGTCCTACAAAACAACATAAGATTAGAATTAATAAGGTGAATAATTGTTACATTGCGTGATAAAACGACATAGGCAAACTAAAGGGGACCTACGGAAAATCTTATTCCCCAAATTTTCCTAAGAAACTCCGCTACAGTGTCGTGATGAAAACTTAGATTAATCCTAAAAGTCACCCTTTATTTTTTTTTAAAAAAAAGAGCTACTTAGTTCTTACCCCCTTGAAAAGTTTTTGGATTGAAAAGTTACCCGGGGATCAGGAGAGTAAAAAGCTTTAGATTTTTGTTATAGGATATTTTTATAAGAGCCGAAAAAAAATTAAAGTAACAAAAGTTTGAAGGAAGACTTTTCCTGACAAAAATGGTACATCGATATTTTTTATTCATTTTTAGAACAAAAATTCGTTTTTTTTTAATTCTATTTTTATTTTTCAATATATTTTTTATTAATTAGTTTTAATATTAGTAGAATTAAAAGCTTTAAAACTGAAAAAAATAATAGTACTTTTTTATACCGACAAAGGAGCTTGATTTTTTGCAAGAGGAATTAATCTGACAGGCGATGAGAAGCAATAAGACATTTTTAAAGCAAAGTCATAAAATTAGAATACAATAAACTAAGACCAACAGTTATTTTGAATTATTTATTATTATTAATGATATTATGCGGTTCAGTATTAACCCCCTAGAATTTGACAATCATGTTTTTGTAAAATGAGGGGTATTGTCCCTACTAATAGTTCCTCCCTCGCATATCCCTGGTAATCATTTCCCGATATTTGTCGTACTCATATCTAACAAGTATGTATTATTATATTCTTTTTTTTATTTTATATTTTTTCACTTAAGTCGCTACGTCAATTTCACGTTCGATGAAAAATGAACGTAACTTTTTGTTATTTTGACGTATGATGAGAAATAAGATAGTTCTAAAAATAATACATCTAAAGACCAATGCTAGTGATGATGTCTTACTTAATTTTAAGACTTTTTTCTAAAAAATTTATAATTTCTAAATTAAGTTAAGAATTTTAATTATTAGAATTGAAAAATGGGTAAAAAATACTTTGATACGAAACTGAATAACTATACAGTACAGATACCATATCGAAATAATGGTAATATTTAATAATAATTAAAAATATACACACATACTATAAGCAAGTTATTAAGTATATTTGTTACTATATGACTGCGATATACAATAATTAAATGTGTCTTAATTAGTTAAAAAAATGCTAAATTAAAATTGAAGTTTATGCTATGTGCAATTGTTTAAATTTCATAATTTATTAGATGTACATCAAATTAAACTATTATGAGCAATGAAGGGTGTTTCTTATAGATAAGAATTATACATATAATGAACACATATAGAGAATTTGTTTATTAAACAGCGACTTTTATAAACAGTTGGATGGCTTAAGTATTACTTGAGTCATCTCTAAGCCCCTGTATCCATTTTATATAGCAAGGAAACGATATAAGAAACATACAGTTCCTATAACACAACTTACACCACGCTAACGCTCAAATTACTTATCTTCGCTTCCTATAATTAGTATATACGGAGGAAACTATCACGTTCACCTTAAAAATCCAAACCGAAGGTTTTATGTCAGTCATCCCTCGAAATTAAAACACGGTCGTATCAATTGCAAAAAATGTAATTGCAAACTATATGACCCCCCCCCCCTTTGCTTTATGTTTTTAAATGCAATCCCATGTTTGATTCCTAACCTTAGGTGGGTTAATCTATTTTTTAATTTAGTTTTCGGCTCATGCATTAAACAACCTGTAAACATATACTAGTATAATGAGCGTGAATGGAGTCCATCATAAATAATAAAAGAAAAGAAGTCTCTACACAAAACAAAACTTTATTGGCAAAGCGCTTTCAACCTAACTAGAGGCCATCATCAGTGGAAAACCGTTGAGATGTTAAAGAAGTAGAGAAGTGAGTCTATGTTTTCTTATTAGGTATTAGAGTCAGACTCCAATACCTAATAAGAAAACATAGACTCACTTCTCTACTTCTTTAACATCTCAACGGTTTTGCACTGATGATGGCCTTTAGTTAGGTTGAAAGCGCTTTGCCAATAAAGTTTTGTTTTTTGGAGAGACTTCTTTTCTTTTATTATTTATTACTTGTAAACAAGTACCGTTTTAACTAGTATAAATAAGTAGCACTGCTACTTTAAAAAAACGAGTCTATAGGCCATACAAAATCTGTGTTGGCTACACACTTTAAACTAGTTAGTATAGGCTAATAACACGTAATTAAATCAACCGATTATAGATTTATAATTTAAAACTAAAAATTAACAAATCAAGTCTAAATTTGACATATTAAACAAAACCAATACAAAATCATTTCATTTAAATATTTTTTTGCTTTATATCTGTAATATTCTTATTCTAAAATATCTATAATGATATCCTTTTCTTTTCCAATCAGTTCGAGAATTCTGTCTGAGTTACTATAAATCTTTAAAACATAATATACTTTTTTGAAGCCCGTTGTTAAAGCATAATGTACATTTTAACAGAGAAATGGAAAATGTTTATTACCGCCAAAACAAATTTATTTTAACTGTTGCATTCTTTATTAGCAAGGAAGTGTATAAACCCCTTGTGTTTTAAAATAGACTCTATCTATAGTGAACTTAAAAAACAAAAAGAAATAAAATATTTACTAGCTAAAAGAGACAAAAAAATCACAGAAAACCAGAGGAAATAAACCAGTAATGCTTTTATTAAAGAGTTTTGTATTTCTAAGGGTAACAGGCTGTTTCAAGGTGGGCGGTTTGATAGTATTAGAGCGACGATAGAGTGAGCTAGTGGAGCTAGAGGCTTAGTGAAATGACACAGTAATAAAGTTTCAATTGTTTCCGCCAGGGGTCGCACCCTTACTTGTTTTATATGTTATTTCTTTCTCCTCTTCTACTTTTTATTGTGTGTCCAGATTGAAAATCCTTTTTCCAATTGAAAATCTTATACATTTTCACAAAGGAAAACGCTTGTATTATTTATTTTCTTTAGTAACATATGCACATATTATTGAAAATTATTTACTCTAATAAAGCGTTTCAAATAGATAGGATAAAATAACATTTAAGTGTTCTTTTTAAACCATGACTTAGGTTTTTACTTTTCCTAACATACCATATGTATATTGAAAAAGGATTGCGGTCACCCCACAAAAAGAATAACCAATGTTTTCTCATAATTATCCGTTTCAGGGACATTTATGACAGTTTGAGTGGTTTTTATCACGCTGTCCGTCTATCTGTGTGTGTTTGTGACTATGTGACGCATAACTCCTATTGTGTTTATTTGCAAAAACAATATGACATAAGGTCTGGTTGAGCTCCCCCGTAGATATTTTTTAGAGCATTTCAACATGAATTGCAGAATCAAAATTTGTCAATCAATTTAAAATGTAACAAACATTTACATAAATAAGTTATGGATAAATCCACCTAATGTCATTTTAAACTTCTTATTGGTCCTATACAAATTTCTATTTTATATGTATTATTTATCATGGTACCAATTAAATGCGCCAATTGATAATTATATTTGCCACTTCGAAATTATATTTGCTACATTTATTTAAAAAAATCCCTTTGGCAAATTTAATTGTAAGGTGGTAAATATAATTGTAAAATGGCCAATGTAATTTTGACGTGGGAAATTCAA
Source organism: Microvelia longipes (assembly GCA_018340805.1). Classification (NCBI taxonomy): domain Eukaryota; kingdom Metazoa; phylum Arthropoda; class Insecta; order Hemiptera; family Veliidae; genus Microvelia; species Microvelia longipes. Next base: position 33,697,904 of record JACMZG010001913.1, read on the forward strand.
TAGTAAATTAGAAATATATAATTTTGAAGTGGCAATTACAATTCCGCAGTGGCATATTTATTTTTTTAATGGCAAAAATAATTAAGAAGTGGTTAATAAATTGTAAAGTGGCAATGCTAATTGTAAAGGGGCAAAAATAAGTCTGTACTGGCAAATTACACACAATTTTTAATTGTATTTGTGGCAAATTTATAATTGTAGAAGAAACTTTAATCATGTAGTGGCAAATTTAATTGTCATGAAGCAAGTAATTCTTCAACGGTAAATTTGATTTTGCTTTGGCAAATTATTTATTTAGAAGTTACTCAATTATAAAGCACAACTCGTAACTCATTTTTCATTGGATATGCGCTAAAGCCTTTAAAGAACTATCTGAGATTAAAATTAGTGTAAGTAATATTGTGCACTGCCAATTGAAGAGGCATCGTTTTAATTAACTAACAGAATAATAATGAGCATTTCCTTTGAAAAATTCAGATAAATTAGTTACGAGTAGTGCTGATAATTAAGTAAATGCTCAAGTTATGAAGCATAATCCGGAACCTTAAGCAAGAAAAAACCTTAAACCTTAACAATCGCACTGAAACACACATCCACAATGGAAAATCATCCGGCATGCGGAGCAACGCGTCATTTTTTATTTTGCCACCGAGTCAGCGGCAAGTAGAAAAAAGCCTATTTGTTTAAATGAGTCTTAATTATTATCTATTTGACTGAGTAATTATGACAATGCAAAATGACATAATTAGTTTCAAAATATACTCTAAAAATAATTTTATATTAATGGGACTTTATGGAAAATTTATATAAATAAAAATTTAAAAACAATACTTTTGTTTCCACTCTATTTTAAGAAATAATTTTAAATTAAAACCAAACCTTACCACCAAAATCACTTACTTTTCCATGATAAATAAAATGGAAACGAGAAAACGCGAGAAAACGACTTTTCTACCCCAAATAAACCGAGATAACTAAATTATCGTCAACATCGTCGTTTCTAAACAAAAAGAACACGAAACCGGTAAAAATACAGACTTAAAAAGGCAAAAAAATATGTCAAAACGATCCGAGTTAGCTAAGGTTATGTCTATGTTAACATTTAACCTTTTTTTGGTTATATTTAAAAAAAGCTGGTTTCCTCGGGAAAGCTATGTTGGCGTGGCTTTAGTTTTATTATATTTTCTTTTTTCTTAGCTTATTTCTTTCTCCTCTCTTGTCTAATGTCTGGTTAATTTGTCAGAGGTTTCTTCTAACCAAGAGATTTGTTTTATTTTATTTAAAAAACGACATTGTAAAGCTAGTAAACCTTGAACATATTGTAATGGTAGTCAAGATACAATTCTTCTTTGAATAATATGAATAATTACTTCTACGTTTATAATATAAAACAAGAGGCGGCCTTTTTGCCCCTCCGCGGCCTTATGGTTTTTGTAATTTGTCAGTTCATCATGTTACTGGTTTATATAAGTGGCATACTGCCACGATATAACGACGAACTTATCCCAGTTGCATAACGTGCGTTTCACGCGTTTAGCTATAACCATGCAAGGGAAGGTTTGCTCCTATTTCTTTATCTCGTCTGACGTTAATCATACGAAAGGGAATAAGAGTACTCAAAAAGTTCCCTTATCTCAAAGAAGAAAAAAATTGTCTTTTCACAAAAATATATATGTATTATTTTTTTAAGAATTCTCATATACAACATTAGGATCAGTAAGGCAAGAGAGTCAGAGAGGGAGTGTCTCGTTCGTGACAGAAATTACGTACTAGTGGCACCTTACACAGGAGCTGCTAGAGATAGAAATCACACGACTTCAATCAACTGGTGGGCCCCAACAACAATGTAGTAAACTGGGCAATGTAGTCAAGAAAAAAGTTGATCCCGTGACTACATCCTCATGGTTTCAAAATCTAATTTTCGTGGCCGGACAGAGTGTGTGAAGCAAAACCTAAACCAGAGGTTGACAAGCACGAAGGCGGTAATAGCCAGCTCTGATAAGCTTGAATTTAGGAGGTGACATTGAATTAAGGGGCCCAACTACATTTTAAAGATTAATAAAAGGGGGATCAAATAAAAATCGGAAAATAGGGAAGAAGGAAGAGTCGGAAATGCGCCACCGAGGGCGTGGCGACAGCCCACCATTCAGGGAAGTAGATGAGGGTAATTGGCGATCAAACTAAGCCTTACTGTGACGTTACACTTTAATTTCATGAGTTTTAACGCTATTCACTCTCATCCTAGATCTATATGACCGTAAACACAATGTAATTCTTCTGATAACACGAAAGCCGGTTCACTGGTGGTCATAAATATGGTACCACCCTAACAACAAAACATTATTTTAAATATGTGTCGTAAATATCCATTAATGAAGAAAGATCGTAAAGAACAAATATAATAACTTAAAACACCTGCTGAGTATTTAATAAAAGCCGTCTTAGATAGCAAAAGGTTAGTGGAATAGAAGAATATATATTTAGTTGACGAGGACTACTTTTGATATAATTTTAATTAAAACGTTAAACTACAAGTTAAAATGCTTATAATATTGTAATGCACCGATATTTATACTAGTATTTTATGAATAATCAATCATTAATTAATACTAGAACATAAAAATTCAGCATCCGGAAGTATTGCCAACTTTTTTATAAGAAAATTGTATATTG
>JACMZG010001913.1:33705576-33735273 GCA_018340805.1 Microvelia longipes
GTTTTCTTTGAAATTATTATAATGTTATACATAAACCGTTTACTTTATAAGAAAGTAATTACTTATAAAAAATAAAGTTCAGGGCACCGTCGAACTTTTCTTAACATATTCGGATTAGCAACTCTGGTGCGTACTACATCGGACTCGCTGCAATCATGCAGTCATCAGAAAATGTAAGTGACCAAATTTAGAAAAGAGACCATTCACAAATAAAGGTTCATTTATATTTGTTTATAAGTACTGCAATACATTGCAGTACAAATCCCAACTCGCTTCGCTCGTATTCAGACACTATATCATCCGCTACATTGACTTTTGATTTCAAAAGGATCTAAACATTTGACACAATAACACAAAAGGCTTTTGCGCGCAGCGGAACGGCGTCGACGTAGCTCCCTGTGGCCGCTTTGCAGCCACATGGTTGATGTACTTAATCAGTTCGACAAAATATTGGTTTATAAATGTGGCATACTTCCACGATATTTGCGAATTTTCAAATGTCTTAGACAAAAAACGTGTTTGTTTACATTATGTCAAGGATTTTGAATAAAATCAATTTGCCATGCAAAAAAAATGACCCCATCACAAACCAAAAAATAGATAGAATTCAACACGAAACACACGTTAGCAACCAACTACACAGGTTTGGTACAAACTGCGCAAGCTTACAATTCTTATAACAGCGCAGGTCTTAAATTGTAGAGGCTTACCTCTCAATCGTTTCCCATTGTTTATTACTAGAGAAGGTTATAAACACGCTTAAATTATCATTCAATAAAGTGGCTAAGTATAATCGAATATTTAAAATTAAATAAGCACAAATGACTAATCAAGCACCAGAAAAAATTTGAGAAGCAAACTTGAAAACCTTGCTACATAACCTGCGTTTGGCGCCTTTTTTATTATAACCATGAGAAGGTAAGTTTACTCCTATTTCTCTATCTCATACAACTTCCATGGGGTCAGAAAAGTTCCTTAATGCGTCATCCTTTTTATTCAAGATCCTTGCTTTATGCTAATCAATGACAATTTGTTTGACATATATATGTCTATCAATAAAACCGGAACTAATACGATAATAAAATGAAAATTCGTTTTTTTGTAAACCATATCATCTTATTGTCAGCATTAGTTTATGTTATCAAATGACATGTAAACGTTTTTAAATAATTGTTACAAATTCTAAGTTCAAATTTACAAAAAGTATACCCCACCATGTAATAAATAAGAATACTAAGTTTCGTTTCAATACGGCAATTTACTGTTTTTTTGGATCATATTTATAAGCAGTCTCGAGCGAGACCAGAGACTGGATGGAGTGCTTGGTATAAAACTAAACACGAGCGAAGCGAGTCCGGAGACGTGATGGATTATAAATTTGCTGGTTTGTGAGTTTTGGGAACGAGCAAAGCGATTCCAAAGTAATGTGAATGAGCGCAATAAATCCGATTTAGTCAGGAAAACTTATAGGGTGGCCTGTTCCTCTACCCGATTCATCAAATAAAATGTTAAAGTAAAAATAAATGATAGATATTACGTTCAAGTCATTGTGTGCGAACGTTAGTATATAATTGTGTTAAAGCCATATCGAGTCGATATTGTATTTATATTACATCCAGATGCACGTGTGTGTAGGGTGTCACATATATGCCAATACGTGACACTAGTAAATCAAGCGAATAAAGAAATACACACTTCACAGATTTTTCTTATTTCCTTCTGATTTCATCCGACTCTTTATTCAAAAAATAACCTTAAATAAAACAAATAATAAAATAAGGTATTCGACAAAACGAAATTGAAATAAAATTGCAGTCATTTTAGATAAATAAAAAATAAATACATCTAAATAGCTGTACAAAAAAATAAAGTAATAACGAAACATATTAAATAAAATTAATGATCGATCTAATAGAGAAAATATCTATCCCTAAAAATGTAGATTACACTTTCTTAAGCCTGCGTATGCGTATTTTAACTATCCTTAAATACGCATGAACCAAACTTGAAAGGGCTTGCATTACATATTTTAGTGTTGAGTAGTTGCCTTTGAGCACACTTGTCTTGGACACTTAAAGACGACAGTTGTGTTTGACAGTTGAAGACGACAGTAGTCATAGAAAATTGGAGGCGATAGCCGTCAATGACACTTGGAGACGACAGTCGTCTTTGACATTTGAGAACGATAGAAGTCATAGAAAATTAGAGGCGACAGTCGTCTTTGACAGTTAAAAAGATAGTCGTCATTACTTTTTCTAATTCAGTCTAGAACAAAAGTGGTCTATTCTCGTTTGTCTTCGACAAACAAATTGTCAAAATTGCATCTCTTTACAATCACTGAGCCTATCAGAAATGCTTTTACTAGCTGGGGTATTAATCCCGACCAGAACGTATTTGTAGAAACTCGATAGTATGAAGATAGTCGTCATTAGTTTTAGTAATTCAGTCTTCAATAACAAACTACCAAATATCGAACTAATCGGGCTATTATACTTTCTAACTTCTTAAAATATTTTAAATAGGCTTTTTTTATAGAATTTTCTTTGACAAAAATCTCTGGGATAAATAAATAATCGCATTTGCTCTGAAAAATCCGGAAAAATAAATAACAAGATGAGACGCTACAGCTCAAGTTATAAATTAATTGTATATTTTAAACATAAGCATACAATTATTTGATGCCAAAAAAGCACGAGGTTTCAAAGAAAATTCACCCGGCTTGCCGAAGTTCACTGCCAGAATTTTAATAGTTGATGTGTCAAGAACAGTTATAACCAGAAATAAATAGTCTAGTCGGACCAACAGCCAAAAGAGTCTTAGGATGACATCCTCTTGCAATAAATTTAGAACTAAGGGCTGAAATAACGACAGGACTCAAGTCTGATGATGCATAGGTTAGGACAGTATACGGAGGAAATGGTGTAATTCAAAGGGGACGAGAAAAAGGAAATCTATGAACACTAAATAGCATCAAAACGTTTTGAAGAAATAAAGTGATGGGATAGTAGTAGCAGTAGGGTGGTGGGGAGGCCAAGCCCGGCAAGTAGACCACTGTATTAGGTCCTTTTTACCAACCTGTCCAACCAAGTCAGACTGTTCTGTATTTAGTGGCTTATTTAATGAGAAAATGCAAACGAAAAGAAAGTGCGAATGTGTTTTAGTGATAAGAGGAATAAGATAGGCATTTTGTTTCAAAGCATGAAAATCTGAATCAAAATCAAATATTCAATAAGCATAAACCAATTCATCAATTTACTTTTTAAATTGCCAACCAGTTTCAATAACAGAATATATAAAATGTCTCAAAAATATTAAATCATAGCTGTAACCTTTAATAAGGTTAATACATAATAAGTCTAAAAAGTTAAGATGTTTCAACACATCAAAAAGTTTCATTTATTGCTTTGAACAAACAAGTATAAAACATTTGTTTACCACCACATTAAATTTTCATTCAACATAAGTGCCTTCATTAATTATGCAATTAACTATTTTTTAAAATTTACAACAGCTTTTCAATTACAAAACATACCAAAGTCTAAAAAAACAAACCATGATTATAACCTTTATAAGGGTTTATATTTAATGAGTCGAGAATTTCATGTCAAGATATTCTGAGACACTGAAAAGTTTCTCCTGCCGTTTTAGAAAGTATTTTAATTGAGCTTTTGTTTTAAACTTGTTAAATTTTAATAAGCGTGTGTAAGTCGAGATGATTAAATTTTTATGTATTCCAATCCACAACTAAAAAGGTTAAACAAAGACCTACCGTGAGTTAATAATACTAATAGAATGTATTGTGTAAAAAGGTTATAGAAAGGTTTCCTCCTTTTAATATTATTATTATTAATATTATAATAATATGCGCAACTTTTTAGCGCTTTAACCTATTTGCTTTTATGTTTAAGAGGGTTTTTATATCATAATCTACTTTAAGTAGTTAAAGTTTAGAGTGAAGTAGCGAGCAAAATTGTCTTATTGAGAGTTCCTTCTAAAACCTAATATTACTTTTATGTTTTAGAAGGTAAGGTTTTTCGAAAACCGCAAATACCTAAAGATTTTACTTCAGTTTCTTTATTCAATGAAAAACTTTTTCTTGTCCGCTATACTTACCTGTGTTATTTTTAGGGTAAAATTCGCGATGTTAAAGAAATAGTCCTCTTCATTTACATTCTTGTCTCATTTGAAATGATATCTCTTTTAGTTCTTACTTTTGCTTCTGTCCCTATAATGTTTGAGTTTAAGGAAACAGATAAGACTGAAAGAGGAACGTATTACTAAATAAGAAGAGGAAACTAAAATTTCTTTTGAAATCTAACACAGCGTTTTAAAATAACGGTGATTTAAATCTTAAAATATAATAAAACACAAAAAAAACAAGTTACCAATAATAGAGCAGAAGCTTTTTACTAATGGGTCTATAAAAATTAAAGGAGCATACGATGTTTCACATTAATCAAGCATGTTTCTAGCTCTAGTTTGAATTGATCTTCTTCCAACAGGATTCTAACCATACCTGTGGTTGACTCATGTGTCAAGATATTTTAGAACATGGACAGAATAACAGCCTGTATTTTCCTGTTTCCTGTATAACATGAAGAATGGAATCCTGATTTCAAATTAGGCCCCGGATCTGTGTAAGTTTTAATTATAAATAATGATATTCAAATTTTAGCGGATTAAAGAAAAACAGCTTTGTACAGCAAATGTAAGCCAAAGAGCGTGCTTACACCTCTTACCCAAAACATTATAACAGGATAAGAAATAAATTAAACAATTATTACATCAAACACGCCAAGCAATGTCGCAACAATATTAACTGAAAATTGTCAATATCTTTTATAATTTTACTTGTAACAACTTCAATAGCGTTTCGTTTCACAAAATCTAACAAAAAGTAATTTTACGTCTTATAGAACGCACTTCCGTAACTTAGTAAAACTAGGTCTCCAACAAAATAGAAGCATTAAAAAACTTTCTTAGCAAAACTTATTTCCAAGGTATGAATTTAAAATTTGAAACGTTTTCTAGCAAAGTGTATAAAGTTAAAATAATATCATATTCGAGAGGAAAATTATTTTAACTTGATAATTCTAAATAATGAGAGAAACTATAATATTTACCTGCTTTAATGATGTCATGTACGTTTTTCAAGTTTATTTTAAACAATTGTTTTAAAAAAAGGTCTTATCTCAATTAAACTATTTGGCGAAGTTTCATCATGAAATTACTTCTACGAAGTTGCTTGGAAAACAAATGCAAAGAAAGTGTGGGGAAAGAGATCAATTTCGCTTAGCTTCCTCATCGCTTGCTTAAGACCCACGATGCAGTGACGGCAAAGTGGCAAAGGTCTAAGCCACCTGTTGCACCATACGTGTAAGTGTATATTTATGAACGTATTTTAACTTGATTAATTACGCGTAATGGATATATTTATTTATTTATAATTGACTGCGTGAGCCATTTTACAAAAATGTTTAAAACTTCAACACAGTACATTAAACAAAACACATTGAGTTTAAAAATAAAATAATATATTACAATTAATACAGGAAAAAAGTTCAAAGATGAACATATTGATTGAAAAATATATACATAAAATACGGGCCTTCGGCCCGTAGCTGCTACGCGGCCTCGGCGCTTCGCGACTCGTCCGCTCCGCAACCGCAGGGGGTTGCGGAGCGTAGTAATACGGTAGTCTAGTTGATATGATATGGGTCTACACATTAAGAGGTTCAGTTTTCAAGCCTGAGAGGGGACTATAAGTTTTATTCAGGTAGAAAGTAAAAAAAAATGTAAATCAGGTCTAGTTCGTGGTAAAATCCCTCATGTCTTTCATGTAAAATCACAAAGCGTTTTGGAATATTTTCTTCTTGACGGTAATTGAATTTTGCAGAACTCCATACTAAACTGATAATACAGTCACTGAACCAGCTTTAGTTCTAAAATAGTTTCAAATACACTAGTTTCCTTGTAAAACTAAAGCTGGTTCAGTGAGTATAAAGAATTTTGGCTTCAGTTTAATGAAAAAGGTTACCAAACAATAATTAGGGGTAATTCAAATTAAAAGTAACCAATACAAAAATATTTAAAAATGTGTACATTTATCTATGAAGTAACGTCGCTCCTAGACCACAGCGAATTTCGGGAGAGTTCTTTCAAAATGCATATTGGCATTTAAGGTGCGCATTAAATGCTGAATCGAGGCTTCAATATGCCCGTAAAAATTAAAATAAGAGATATGAGAAGTTCCGACGTCATTTCACGTAATATACTAAAGTATATTATACTTTTACTTCAAAAATGTTGAATATTTAGTTTATAGTGACTTAAACAGCCAGTGACTTTTTGGCGGTAATTAATATTTATTAATTAAATATTAATTTGGATTTTGGGGGGATGAAAGATAAATATTTGATTATCAAAGAAGATTTTCTTTCTTTCGAAATAAGAAAGTATAAGACACGTTTAAAGAATTTCCTTTAGGAAAAATTAGTAAATGAGGTAGTTCGTATATGGGAGAGGCGGACTAGGGAAAGTGTTACGAATATCCGTTTTAATTGTAAACACAGCATTTAAAAAAAGGATAACTATTTTTATATCAAGCTCGGTGCAAAAATCATCCTAAACACCCTTGATAAGTCAGACTAAAATTTGAAAGAAACGTTACTACAAGGGGTTAACATTTTTTGTCCGGAAAAAGGTCTTCGTTTATGTACTTTTGGATGATGAATCAAAGAAAATACGAATCTAAAATCAGAGAAAAATGGAAAACCTAAAGCAAAAAATATAATAGTTTGAGCCCGATACCTGAGCAAATTTCCTCTTAGAATTGTAAAAAATTGTTTCTAACGTTAGGAAGTTTCCTGAGTTCAAGGAGGCAGTCTAACTGCATGTCCAACATCGGTGGGCAAGATCTCTGTTCTTGAGACATTTATAGAAATACACGTGAACTTTTTTCTTAAAATCTGTTGCTGATACGGCAAAATTGAACGCTCCTATAATTTAAGTCAACTAGTTCTTTAGTTGTGATTGATTAAACGTTTATTCTTTGATACCTAAATACAGTAAGATTCGGTAAATAATTAACAGTAATTATAGATAAATACCAGCAATAATTGAATTATTGCTCATCAATCCATTTCTTGATTAATTGTTAAGTTTACAAATTATAGTTTGATAAGTGAGTATTCTTGTAAAGTATTATCCACTTCAACTTGTACTTGAATTTTGACTTGGGATTGCCTTTGAAAATTGAAGCGTTAGAATTTTAGGTATAAACTAAGCTTTAATGGAATGATATAGAAAGAATGAAAATAGTATTGCAAAGCGTATATGTAAAAAGCAAGAGCTTGAAAAATAAATAAAATTGACTAATCCAGAAACTCTTTTTACTGATCACAGTATAATGCATATTCTAATAAATTAAGCAAGAAACAGGTCTATGAGAAAGAAATCAAGAATTACAAAGGTAATTCGCTCAACTTGCGGATCATGGCCAAGACTTTTTCATAAACAAAAGCTCTAAGTAAATTAATTTAAAGTTTGAATCGATAGTCTAATATTTATAAACTTCTTTAGGTTATAAACTTAAAGTTAAATGAAGACCAAGTTTCACAAACTCTTATAAAATTTATAAAATATAAATAAATTTTGCTAAACGTTACAAAGTTTTTTTTCCACCAAATTTTTACCGCTTCACTCAAATTAAGAAAACAGCCTGTCAATCAATATTCAAATTAGGTTTCTTATTAATTAATAATTTAATAATATATAAACTCAAATTGGTACGGGGTACCTCACAACTTTTCCTTACCGCACCGAATTCGCTACTATCATCATCACAAGTTCGCTTGTTCGTCCGCCCAGTATTGAAATCGCATATATATATATATATATATATATAATATATATATATATATATATATATATATAATATATATATAATATATATATATAATTGGAAAATTCTAAGGCACTTCCAGCAAACGTACACACTTCAAATTCGGTATATAAATAAGTTGTGATAACAAAAGGAAAATTGTCAAAATCTAACATTTTCAGTTCCTTCTACCTAATATGTTTTACCTAAGTTTAAAGATAATCCTAACCTCAATTTTACGTATAAAGAAAATGTTTGACAACTAGCGCTACCTAGTAGAGCATATCAAAACTAAAAATATAGAGCGTTTTATTTTGACGGAACATAACAAAATATTTGTACGCAATTTATCTAGTGTTTAATTAATAAAAACGGAACAGTTTAGTAATAAATAAGGGGTGTATTATCCTGTAACTAATTAATAATTGAAAAACATTTTTTACCGTAATTTTGTATGGAATAATGTACAAGCAGAATGAAATCCCAAGAAAAAAAACATGCGTGCAAAAAAGAAAAAAGTGTTAGGTGAAAATTCAAACGATCCGTAGGAAAACCAAAAATTTAAATAACCCAGTTTGTGTCAACAGGGTTGAAGCACATGGGCTTTATTTTAAAAAATAATTAAAATTATTTTTAACCTTTCCTCGTTGTTAACCGGAGGGACTGGGAAGGAATTGCTGTGGCTCTAAATATACAAAACCAAGGTCCTCAAAGGAACGCGGATTCCCTATTAGTAGGCTTAAAAATTATATTCTTCTTCAGTCATCAATCCTAAGTTATTGGTATGTTGCAGCTCTACAATCATCTCTGCTAGAGTTCGTAAATCATATTTTCGTTAAAATTAGCGTGTTTACAAGAAGAGGGCACATCCATTTATGCTATGCTCCATTGCTTCCCCTCCTTTCAAGTGGTATGAAAGCAAAACTTGGTAAATTAAACGGAATTCCAACATTAATATTGGTCACAGGAAAGATTGAAAAAAGAGTAATCTGTCATTCTCTATCATAAAAATAAATTGGGCAAAGGAGATAAAAAATAAGAAATATAAATCCAAGTTAGTCGACTAGAAATAAGTATTTTCGTGAAAAGATATTTTAAAAGAAAAAAATTGGTTAGGGGTAATGTCAAGGATATGCCTAGGTAGGCAAGTGAAGTTCCCAGGGTTAGTCCTTAAACTCAAGGGATTCTGACAATAACATAGCGAAAAAGGACGATTCCTACCTTCCCTGGTCAAGACATGGATATCCATCAGGAAAGGCCCCAACCCTTATATACCAAACGATATAATATACTTTACTATCTTAAAGGATCCTGAGAAAAAAACCCTACCAAATTGATCAATTACTGAGAAGCACTGACATATGAAACACCATTTTCCAGGAAACCTTTTTTAAAACTTTCTCTTTTGGTTAGTAGTTTGGAAAAAGGAAAATCCTTAACACCTTCAAGTTGCATTTTGACCCATCAGCATTTCCTGGATCCTTCGCTTGATTAATACATTGCGTTTTTTAACACATTCCCTAAGCTTCTTATCAGTAAAAGCGTAGAAAATGAAATACAATGTTATGAAAATGTGTGTAGGATATTTTATAAGAGTAAACATATACCCTCTTACAGAGGAGCGAAAAATATGATTCTTTCCTGAATATGATATTCTGCCAAGTAAAAACCGTATGATTGATAGGTTATTCCTAAGCTATTAAATAAAATTATACTCATCCAAAACAATTTTTTAAGAAATAATTAAAATATCTTCAAACTTTTGGAATGGCACAAAATATATTTAGACAGCAATATAAGTTCTGCATTTGATTTTAATTTTTCTTATTTATACCGAAGGTATTATATGACAAGTAGTGTCTTTTCGTGGTAAAATTCGGGACCGCAACGTCGTACAAATTATCCGTTTTAAAACATCTTCAGTGGCTTTTACAAATTTCTTTGTCTATGGGTTTATGTGTCTTTTATAATCGCTGCTCTCAGAGAGTTTATTGCGTCAAAATGCAAAGTATAGTTTAAAATAGAGGCTTTCAGTTTCTTAGGCGCTACGTTGTGTCGGTTTATCGTGACACTTTGCTGCCCCCGCGCCTCCTTGTGGCCGCTTTCCAGCAGGCTACAGAGAGGTTATTAAGCAATATCAGTCCGTCATTACTAGCTAATGTAAGCGAGTTGCCAAAATACTTATATATTTCCAAATGTATAGGCTAACACACGTGATTTGTCAACAAGCAAGGCAACTTGTTGTTAACACAAATCTGTTTTTGTAAGGCCAACACACGTTCTAACACCTGCCTATAGAACATACAGTATACAGCGCCCGCCCCCACTTAATTTTAAAACTAGACGGAGCACTAGTAGACACATCACCCGGGGCCGCAAGGTATTATACAAACACATTTTTGTGATAGTGGTTGAAAATCACAATGGAAATTTTGCTAGTATGTTATACGCTATCTGACGGATATGAATGAAAATTACGAGTTATAATTAATTTGGCGTCAAACACAAAAATAAAATTTATTGAATGAATTTAACACTCAAAGCTGAACATTTGTTAAAAATTAAACTCCTATGGTTAAAATTTGATTTTCAAAGTTTTTTAAATGTTTGATATTTCAACAAAATGGGGACACTCAGATTAAAAAATTATCTTCAAGGCTACATAACTAACTAGCCTTTATATCACAACTTCATTTCGTTCTAAGTTTCAACTTTTTAGTACAAACAACAAAGTTTTGAGTGGAACAGGTTCGTACAGAGACTGACAGGCGATAAAACCCGGTCGTAACGTTTTGAAAGTACTTGAAACTGATAATTATGATAGCATCTCGGTATCTGATTTTTAGGGCAAACAAAATAATTTTTCAATATACCTGCATTTCCTCTGAAAATTATTTCTATTATGAAAAACATAGCTTCTCATTTATACACTACATAGAAAACTATTTTTTTTTTCATTTTTATAGAAAAACTAGCCATTTCATTTCAATTTTGCCTTCGGAATAATTTCCTCTGAAAATCATCAATTTGTGGAAATTATTAATTTATTCTAAAACACTTATCATGGACAAAAGGGCGAAAGGCGGCCCCGGGCGATGTGTCTAACTATAGTTTACAGGATTCAACACGTATAACAATATCTTCAAAACTTGGCAATATCTTTGCTCAAATATTGCTAATTTTTCTGATTTAATATTTAAAAATACTTATATCACTAAAGAACTTATTAATAAATCATTTCCAAGCAAGGAACATCAATGCAACGAAGTAATATCGTAGATAAGATATAAATCATTTGAAATACTTACAACATGACATTATTTATGACTATTGCATGTCATGCAGTTATCAATACACAATCCTTCTCGTCTGCATGCAAATCATTAAAAAAACATAGCTTCTCATTTATACATTATATAGAAAACTATTTTTTTTTATATTTTATAAGAAAAACTAGCCGTTTTATTTCAATTTTGTCTTCGAAATTAACTCTTAAACAACTTTTGAATTTAAAAGTTTCTCAGAACCACTAATGTTACTTTTCCTCATTTATGCTGTAGATAAATGAGGAAAGTATTGTTTGCAAAATAATCCGAATCCGGGATATCACCGGAATTATCCGTTTCAGGTATTTTTAAGACCTCTTAAGTGGTTCTCGCAAAGATGTCTGTGTGTGTGCGTATCTGTTATCATCGTAGCTCATAGTGAATTTACACTAGAGAGTTGAAACTTTCTACAAAAATCAGTCTATGGGTGTAGTTGTGCTATTCGGAAAATATTTTTTTATTACCTCATTATGCTGTAATAGTGACTCTGAAAAAATTTTGAAAAATCATATAATGCGAAAAAATGTTGCGATTGGATAAAAATTTTGCACGCATGTAAAAATCTGTAAGACTAACATATGAGTTAAGTTTCATCTTATTATCAACATTATTTCCATTTATATCATATGACTTAGGTAGATATTTAAAAAAAATGTTAAAAATCAATAAATAATCCAATTTAGTAAAAGTGTATGCGTTAACTTAATAACTTAGTACACTAAGTTTTGTCGAATATACGACAAGTACATTCATGATTTTTGTTAGATCATTAAAGTTAAGCAGCATTGAGCGTGGTCAGTGTCTGGAGGGTGACCGCTGAAATGGAAAAGATATATTTACTATCTGACTACGAGCAATGTGAGTCCGAAGCTGGGATAAGAAAAAGCTCGGAGGTACCCCGCACTCGATTTTTTTATTTTTTTAAGTGATATGTTCAAAAATTTTTAATATGTGCAAATAAATTATATTAAATATTAAAAGTAAGAAAGTCGATATTTCAATACAATGAAATAAATATAGAAGCTATATGAGATGCATCACATAGCTAAAACACTCATCTAAAATTAACTTATATTGTGTAAAATATAAGTTAATTTTAGATAATTCTATCTCTTTTATAACCATAATTTTCGTTCTAATCCGTTAATAAATAATTACTAAAATTTATTATTTAATTCTTAACAACCAAAAAGTCAAAAATAAGCATAATTTTAACGTAGATGAGGATTTATTTAGAAATAGGTAAAGCAAAGAGGGTGATTGTGATTAAATTATAAGACTTAAAGAGGGAAGCTTCGTTTCAACCCCTCTTAGGAAGGGACCTGTAATCCAGTCAAATCTGCCTCTTAGATTGATCCGAACCCGCTACCTTAAAATTCATTGATTTAACCTACATTTTCTTTATTTAATTTTTATTCGTTATTAATACACTTTAAACATCTAATCCCAACCAATTGAAAATAAAAATAAAAGGAATAAAAGATATGAAATTAAAATTAATTTTAAATAATGAAATAAAACAGAGCTTCTCCACTAATAATATATACTTGACACATCTTTCAAGCACAACAGGCCATCATCAGTGCCTAACCAATGAAGTAAAAATATATCACGAGAATAAAAGCAATACAATAAAACGATATACTTAGTACGATTAAAATACAATAAAACGAATGCATCAGTAATATAAAATAGGAAGCAAAATAAATACATAGACCAAATAAATAGATGGTTCCTTTTAACATAAGTTTACAGTGCCTCACGCCAGAGGATTTGTTCCAGTGGTGCAGGTGCTTAGTTAATAGCCAAACTTTAATTACAACTTTGGCTATAGTTTTGGGTATGGCTACTATGTTCAAGGCCCCCAGGAGTGGTCTCAGACCCCTTTTTGCAAGGACGTCAAGCATGCTGATTGCTGGCGCACCTTCTGATAACTACATCAAGGTTTTGTAAGCACTCCCAGACAAGCTTAGAGTAAACTTTGTATGAACCAAGAGCTTTAATGGCAGCTTGGCTGTTATTAAATAGTAGCCTGATTAGAATTCTTTTTAATATTTTCTGTTAGGTTCAAGGTTAAAAAAATTATTTAATTTAAAAACTCAAGATACGAGTATATATCATAAATATACTCGTAAGTATACAATAAATATTAGAGACCCGGAAAATACCTAAACCTAAGTTGAATTTAAACACGGAAACATCTGGACTGCCATTTTCATCTCCCAAAGTAGAAGATAGCCTTTAATGCAAAAGACTTTTTTTATTAATTTAATATTTATTTCCTACCAAATTAAAGCAATACCAATTATAAAAGAAAATTTAATTTAAGCTCTTCAACGACGATACTTTAACTTGATGAAACCCTAATCTAAGTAATTACTAAGTGCTTTATAAAATTAAATTATTTCCTTATCTTTTTATAAAAAAAAATTCATTACTTTAAAACAATATTTTAACGTAAAACGCTGGCCGTATTATTTCAGTTAAAATAACGTCAAAATGGCGTCTCTGTATTCCAATTGTTTAATTTTTTTAACCTTTTTTACAAAAAAAAGCAAAATCTAAGAAAAGAAACGGGGAAAGCATCATAAAATTATCATATTTATTGTTATGAAGGAGAGGAAATTCTTTCAATTTTAAAACATCTACATTCTCATAAAGATAGCAAAGCAAGCAAGAAGAAAAGAAATAATAACGTAACCACGTGAAAGAAATAAAAAATATAATATAAACGCTTTTTACGTTCCTAAAAATTTTCATAAGATTTGTATTTTTTTTTGGCGGTTTTCTTTTATTACTCATTTTATCAAAACATTAAATACAATAAAAAAAAACGTTTAAATAAACGGGCAGCAAAGAGTCATGAACAAATTTAAAAAAATGAAAGAAGCATAACTATTTTAATTCTAAAGTATGTTTTCGTGTGTTACTATAAGTTTCGCTAAATATTATTATATACGGTAGACAATATTGAAAACAGAAGGTTATATCTTTTTCTATTGTAACCGTACGTGATGTCTTGTAACCTTAAATTTTAAAATTATAAACATGTATATAGTACACCCGCAATACATATTTTCAAATTAAATCTTGTAAAAAACCTGGATTTATTATAGAAATTAACATAGAGGTGTACATACGACTTGACGGAGCATACCCGTTTTCAATAAATTAAAGGGATTAAAACATCTTTTTGGAGGCCTCAGGGCTCATGGGCTCTGTGTAACCTTATTATAACCTATTCCTAGAGTACTTTAAAGTTATACACTGTCGGCTTTTCGCACAATGGCTGTGTTTTGTTTTATAAACGACCAAAGAAAATAAATAAAAATATAAGTTTTACTGAAATTTTGTTTACTATTTTTTTAATAATGATAATAACTCCAAAGGTAGAGAGGTAATTTTTTTGATGTTTTAAAATTTCACTAATGAAATGATGAGAAAGAAATGATAATAAGCAAAAATTAAATTTTATTAATAAAACAATTATTGTACAAAACATTATGTAGCAAAATGTTAATCAAATATTGTAATATTTATTATAAAATATTATTAATAATATTTTATTTTTACTACAACTGTTATAATATTCAGAGCTTAATTCCATCAAAAATGAAAATCCAAAAAGATTTTCACTAAAGCTTGAGCTAAGCTTTAGTGACTTTTCAACATTGTGAATTAAATGTGTCTCATATTCTTTATAAAAATTTTTATAAATCAAAAACTTATCTCAAGCCATTAGTGTAATAGTTATTTACGCACCAGGGGAGGAAACAGAGTCATTACGCCCCAGTTTTTCGTTGGGTCTTAAGGCGTAAGCCGAGGGAAACATTATCTTTAGACCCAGAGGCGTAGCCGAGAGAGGAAATTAAAGAAGAATGACTGTTTTCTCCCGAGGTATGTACAAGATTTTTTCTCTAGAAGGGAGAAAATTTTAACAAATAAAACTTTTATTACATTTAAATATACAAGCTTTTGCATTATTTAAAACCTTTAACTAGATAATCACATTAATAACACTAAATATTAATAAAAACCATTAAGTAGTTTTTACCCAACAAGAAATGAAAAAAAATAATAAAGAATCATAGATAAATAAAAAGATACAGAGGTTGGCTTGCTTAGTTATTTAATTCAAATTAACAGAAATGCCAACTTAAATTTTACTTTTAATTTAAAGACAACACTCATTTTTATCCAGAATACTTCCAGAGCAATGAACAAATTTATCTAGTATAAACATAATCGTGTATATTACGTTTATGTTACACTTTGTTTCATTTTGTGTTTTACGTATCTTTTCTCTTTTTGGATGTTAAAAAATTTAAGTCAAAAAATAAATACAACACTGTCTAACACAATTATTTTAGACCAAAACAAATAATATGAAGAAACAATAGTTATTTATGCACCAAGGGAGTAAAGAATGTCATTATTCCCTGAGCATTATGTTGGTTCCTAAGGAGCCGAAAGCCAAAGGATGGACCGAGGGAAAAGGATTTTAATCCTAAGGCGAAGCCGAGGGAAGGGATTCCTAGATTTAGTTTTAACTCCTGAGGCGAAGCCGAGGCAGTTATAGCTTTACTCCCGAGGCGAAGCCGAGGGAGGATATTATTGCGAGGGAATAATGGCCTTTTACTCCCAAGGTGCATACAAGATTTTATCTCCAGACGTCGACATTGAAAATAAAGTAAAGAATGTCTTTTTTCATTTCTTTTTTCAAGATTTTTCAACTAAAAATTATCTTACCTTTATTATAAGAGATTCGTCGTTTGGTGAATTACGTTTTTACGTTATGTTTTTATTGAATTACGTTTGGTAATTAAAAGTCTTCATATTGGTTCTTAGTAAAAACATTCGCTTTCTTTGACTTGACGCTTGTTTTGTTTTTCATTCATTATAAAAGTAAACAAGCAATGCATTTTCACTTACTTGTTGTAAATAATGATCATGACACCAACTTTTAAAATTGTTACATGCTTTGTCATATAACTTCGTTGGTAACAAGTTTTATTTACCAAGTTCGCTTCAATAGCAATGCCAGGAGGTGTATTGTTAAAAAGTTCGTCAATATCGCACACAATATTATCCGACATAATTGAAATATTAGAGTAGAATATTAGAGCAGTTATAAGTAATATTTTAATCTAATTATTAAAGTTTAAGACAGATTAAACAGTTAAAGCTAAGGTTTTAAACTAAAAAAACTTTAATTTAATGATATTTTGTCAAAAAAAAAATCTTAAAATTATTTTAAAAAATCAGGATAGCCAACTTAATTTTTTTTACTTTTAAATAAAGAACTAGTTTTTATTTTTTAAATTATATATTCTCATATTATTATTAGCATTAACTAGTTCTACTTAAAATGATTGTTAATGTTATATCCTTTTTTTATACATCTTATGCTTGTACATCTTCTTATTTATAGGTATCTTAGTTTTCAAATAAAAATAATTATATACTATTGAGTTTGTCGATTATTAAGTTAAGTTGGCAACTGTTACTTTTTACTCCCTTGGGAGTGAAAAGTGATTCTTTACTCTCTTAAATCTAGTCATTATATTTCGTATTATATACCGTCTGGAGATAAAAGAAGTTATTTGATTGTTTACTAGTTTCTTTTTTTGGTTTACTTTTAAATTTATAAACGTCAAATACAGTTTAAAGGTGTGGTTTGTCTTTACATCGCTTTAATAATTGTAATAGCTGATCCAGGTACTACGTTGTTTACTAAAACACGCTAAAGACAATGTAGGAAAAGTACTGACGCCTGTAGTACTGATTTTTATTTTTTGCCGTATTTAGGTAAAAATTATACGTTTTTCTAGTTTAGGCGTTGCAACGTTATCAAAACGCCCTAAAACAGTAGCAAATATCATAAAAATGCATGCATGTGTTGATAAAAATATTAATTAATGCCCCGGTTTTTAAGAAAACGATAAAAACAATGAAAAACCATTAACTCTGTCTTTTCCACAAGATTTTTTACTTTATTAAGGCAGAACCGGCTTTCAGCTTACGCCATCCTCAGTGCCGGAGAGATATCGAGCCGTCAACTCTCCAGGACCTCTGTTAAGAGTTTAGAGACGACAAACTTTTAACAGAGGTCCTGAACCCATCTTAAGGGTAGGGTTTAACACCTACAGTGCAGACGTTTGTGGGGTTCAATCCCAAAAACAATTATAGGTGTTCAACCAAGTGTTCAACACTTCGTGTAGACGAGATAAATGTTGGTGAGGTACTTGAATTCTAAATAAACATATATAATTAAAAATATCTGTGAACTATAATTTTAAACAACATGTAACTTTAATTTCCTTCATTTATTTGGAGCCTTAAATAGATAAAATTATACCGAATCTCTTGAATCTATTCCTATTCAATAAAAATAATTACAAATAGAACTCCCAATAAAGTTTTTTTATACTTAAGTTTTATATAACTTTAATAAATTTAGTTATTTACTCAATTGATTTTTAAATCTTTGTTTACATCTTACGCACGAATTTACCAACAAAGTTAAAATTAAACAATAAAAGTAAATAATGAGCTAAAACAAAAGAATAACAACTCACATAAATAAAGTCAGTCATAGTTTAAGTCGTAATAACTTTAAAATATATATAGAAACAATATAATACATCAATTAACAAAAAAAATCTACTTAATTTGACTTGATACGGTTCCAAAAAATAAATCTTTTTATTTTTCTTAATCTTAAAAAAATACTTTAAATTAATACTTTAGACACTACTGCTTTACATAAATATAAATCGTTTTGAAAAAATTGATGAATTTACAAAATCATATTGTTTATTGTGATAAGTTGTATTTAAGTTTTGTGATAATAGGTATTTTTTTTAATTCTTCTGACGCATTAAGTTTTCTTTTATCTTGTTTTGTTGCAATATTAAATGATCACTACAAATGACTTCAGAGTTAAAAACGATTTTATTTGCACTTTAAGTTATTTTTCAATATCTACTTCACCTTACTTTATCCTCTCTTTGTTATCTACTTTTAACATCTTTTAAACTTCTTTCCTCTCTTGAAATAGAACTCAGCCACTCCTGCAGTTGAAAATCTACACTTGAACCGTTTTTTATTGTTCCAGTCTTTTTTAAAGGATTAAGTTGCTATCATGTCCTTTTAAAAAGGGCACATCCTTACGTCATACTTTGGCTTTAGTCCAAAGCCAGGAGTGGGGTAAAAGGGCTTTTTGTGAAATCGAAACCCGCAACTACATCCATACAATAAAAGTAGATCCCCCTTTTTGCAGTAAGAATCTGATCTAATGTCTTTCTCTTAAGTTGGAAATCACTTTAAGAGCCCTTCCTTAACTATCTAAGTGAGGAAAGCTTTGAGGAAGAGAAAAACGCCTTTTTTATCGCCCTTTAAAATCCGTAACTACTTTTTCTCCACTTTAATTTTTATTTTCAAGATGAGACCTTAACGTTTGAGATGTTATCAATCCCTTATTGAAGAGAACACATTTTTAACCCTTCTCCGTTCAAGGTTATATAACAATCAGGTTGCATTTTTTAAAGAATTTATCACGTCTTGAAGTTACGTCAAAGAAGTAGGGTATGAACGAGCGCCAGCCAATCAGACAGTCCGGGTTCGATCTCGGTCTGGGCCTCTAAGATATTCATGCGAGGAATGACAATCTTTTTAAATCCGTTCGAAAGGGAAGTTAAACTGGTGGTTCCGAGCCTGTGCGATGAGGTACAAGTAAATGATCCCTATCCCTAAATGAACCTGGGTGTATTAGGACAAAATGTAGGACCCTAAATAGTAGTTAGATAAATATAACATAAATTTATGTTTCAGCCTTATGGCCTCGAGGGCAGGAAGGTTGGGTCTGGCAGTGAGGCACATGTTAGGTTTCCAGTTAAAGCTATAGAAACTTATTGTAACACCACGGCTCTACACTGGATTAGATCGTCAATAAAGAGTGTTGTGGAGAAGGTAGAACACTATCTTCTATCTAAGGGAGTCGGCAAAAAGGGCCCAAGAACGTGGTCTAATAGGTGATCTATCACCTCTCCCTAATTGCTATCGCTATCACCAAGTCAAAGAGTATTTCTAGAGTGAACATAAAAATTAAGTATATTCATGTCCACTTTTCCTTCGTGTCACATACTTAATTCATTTGTTCCCCGTATGTCATATTAAAAGATGAAAGAGTAAGAATAGTCATTTGCGTAACTAGACAGGATGGACAGTCGGGTACGGGGTACCTCGGAACTTTTCCTAATCACATCGGATTCGCTATGCTCATCCTCCCAGCTTCGGACACGCTTTGCTCGTCCTCAGATAGTAAACACATTCGTTTCATTCCGAGTGGTCATTTATCCAGGCACTGACCACGCTCGATCCTGCTTAACAATTAGGATCAACCAAATATCATATATAGACTTGTTGTATTATAATGAAACTTAGTACACTTGTACCATATTTCAACTCAATTAGGTTATTTTATGATTTTTCACAATTTTTTAAAAAACGTATACAAATTATTGAATTAAAATAGAACTAATGCTGATTAAAAGATGAAACTTAGCACATACGTTACACTAATACATGGCTACATGCGTGCTAAATTTCGTATCGCATCATGTGTCCGTGTTTTATGATTTTTCGAAATTTTTGCTGAGTCATTATCGCGGGTTAATGTTTACACGCGGGGTTATGCAGGGGGTTCAACCCCAATTGTTCACACGAAAAGGGTTGGTTTTTTAACCTATAGTTAAGGGATTTCAAGGTTGAATCCCGTGTTCATTGTCGTTCACACGACAACTGCCAGGGGGTTAAACACAACGTTTAATTCCTTACTTAATCCCGCTGAACGAAGTAAGAAATAATAACCAGAGGGGTGTAATTAAAATGTATATGTGAAAAAATTAAAAATCATAAAATACTCACAAAAATGCCAATGTAATTTAACGTACCTGAAACAGATCAAGAAACAAATAGTTATATCAGGTTTCAAAGAGGGGTGAAAAACATGCAAGTCATTTTAATAAACAGCATACGGTTCAGCGGTTATGGTCAGAAAGTTTAGAAATTCTGGTAGTGACCGCGTTCATGTAAATGAATCCGACCTTACGCATCCACTGTGGGAGGCCACGTACTTTAGGTCTGATTCTCGTGCCAAATTTTAATCTCTAGCGTAAACTTGCTTTTGTAAATTCAGTAAATTATAAATTGTATGTGATTTCTGTATTGATGATTAAATAAATACACATCAATACAAAATGTCCACAAACAGCTGGAGTCATGCATAACACAGACAAAAACATTCACACTCACATACGTCCGCATCACTCAGAACATCATGAAAATGCCTGAAACTGATAATTATTTTGAAACATCGGTTGCGAATACTTTTCCTTATATCTATCGTAGTAGGTAAGGGAAAAGTAAAAATAGAGAAACAAAGATGCGGGTTACAGTCTTCGCCATTGTGAATTTGTCCCTAATAGTTTATATGTTTCGTTCATATCATCCAAGGATCTTGAATATAGGAGATGACGCATTAATGAACATTTCTGACCCATGGATTTTGTATGAGACAAAGAAATAGGAGCAAACTTACCTTCCCCTTGGTTATAATGAAAAAAAGGCGCAAAACGCAGGTTATGTAGCAAGGTTGTCGAGTTTGCTTCTCAAATTTCTTCTGTGCTTCTTGTGATTGCTACATGTGTGGTGCTTGTTAAGTCATTTGTGCGACTTCAGTGAGTGATAATTTAAGCGTTTTTTGTTATAACCTTCTCAAGCAACCACTGAGAGGTAAGTTTGCCTCTAAAATTTAAAACCTGCGCTGATATACGTATTGTAAGCATCCGCAGTTAGTACCAAGCATGTGCAGTTAGTTTTTGACGTGTGTTTTGTGTTGATTTTTTTTAATTGTTTTATTTCCAACTTTTACAAATAATACACAACATTATATAAATAATTAATTTCTTATATATGCATTAAACATGCCACTTCTTTAGATTAGATGACCCCTTCCTTAATACTTATGATTCGCCTCTAATAAATTAAATAGTAAATGGATTCAAAGAAAAATAGAGTCACGTATACTAAAGAAGCATAAACATCATATTAATTTGAATTTGATCATTAATCATATGGTGACCATTTGGTTGTTGTGGTATAACTGTGGCTATCGGAAAATCTTCCACTTTAAAGGCGGAGTGCCCTCAGTTGTGGAAGGAATATCCGTGTCAAATGTCTCTATTCTTTGGTTTTCGGTGGCGTCACTTTTTTGTATGGCAAATCGACTCAGTCCGTCATCCCCTTTATTCAAGATCCTTGTATCATCATAAGAAAATGACAACAAAATAAGTCAAATAATTGACATTGATTTTTTAAATTTTATTGTGTTGTTGGCTTTTTTTACAATTTTATTCAAGTTGGAATGCAAGATATTTCGAAAAAAGTCTAGAGATTCGAGAAACCATGGCTGCGAGTATGGTTATGAAATCTTTTGGTTTAATTTCACCAATAATAAGAAAGAATATATCGAGTGAAGTAAGAGCATTTAGCGATTTATGTAAGTGTGGTACAAAACAATCACCCATTAACATTTGCACCGCAGAAACCGAACCGACTAGAAAGCCTGCTCTGAGATTCGATTGGGGCTGTGGCGTGCAACTATGCATGACATTGGTTGGCAATAATATTCAGATTAAAGCTATATCTTCTTCACCTTTGATGTTAGAAGGAGGAGTACTTTGTGGTAAATATATATTTGATCAAATCAATCTGAAATGGGGTGAATGCTCATCTAACGGAAGCGAACACGGTTTGAACAGAGAAAGATTCGGTATGGAAGCACAATTCGTGTATTACAACTGTAAGTTTCAATGCGCCGCAGACGCTCTTAGACAACAAGACGGGATTGCCATCTTGGGAGTGTTCTTGTTCGCGTCAGAAAACGAACATTGTGATTTCAATGAAGTTGTGAAAAAATTACCACAAATACAAAGGTGCAGAGGAGAACCGATTGGACTAGAGAGAAACATTTTACCGATGTTTAAAGACGTTCTTCAAAAACAGTATTTCTCCTACGAAGGTTCCCTTACCGTCCCCCCATGTTGTGAAACAATCCGATGGCTGGTTTTCAAAGAAGGCATCTGTGTGGGTAAAAAACAAATATCCGCTTTTAGGGAACTTTGCGGACAAGAAGGACAAATAGCCAAGAATAACAGAGACATACAAGAATCTAATTGTAGAAAAATACTATGTGTAACACCAATGGCATGTTAGTTTAAGGCTAACATCATGTATAATAAATAAATCAGCTCTTTATTTTATTCTCTTTGTATTATGGACCCTTAAAAATGTGATAAATAAAAAAAACGGGTACGAAGCACCTCGGAACTTTTCCTCAACCCATCTGTACGCTGCGCTTATCCTCATCTCTTCGGGCTCGTCCTCTAATAAACAAATCACCTAATTTATCTTGTAGTGAATCTTCACTCTCTTCGTTTTTCTTCAGAAAGTACAAACAGCCGATTTATTCTCAGCGGTCACCAATTCAGTTACTGACCTTGCTAAATGCAACAAATACAGAAGATTCAGGCCCTATTCAAATGAAACTTCGTAAGCTTATTTAATAAGTTTACGAAGCTTACTAAAACTTTTTATTATTTCCAAGTTTTATGAATTTTTGTAATTTTTGCCGGTCAATGTCGTTTTAAAACTATTTTTCTAAATAGCACAACTAAACCTAAAAAAATATTTTTAAATTATAAATACACTGGGAGCTACGATGATAACACACAAAAAGACACATAGATACAAAAACATAAAACACTCGCACACATTTACCGATTTCCCAAATCTCTATCCTAAACATTTATTTTAAAAATGTATTTATTTATTTTAAAAAGCATCCTAAAAGGTTAATCTTCAAATTCTAAACATCAAAATGTACATAAAATGTTTATAAATTAGGTCTAAGATGTTTATTACAGATTAAGGAGTAAATTTCAAATTAAACAATGAAAACACCAAGACAATTTGCAATGCAAAAACATCTGTTATGCATGTACAGTACAGGATAGGACATTTCAAACACATCGCCCTGATTATTCAGCTCCGTACGAAGCTATAGAAATAAAATTGGTACCTAACCTATTAATTCGATCACTGAAAGATTAAATACCTATATATTTTTTTTTTAATAGTCTGGCATGTATGGTACCTTAAAATGTTTAAATTAAAAAATTAGAGCATACCATTTTATGGATCATTTCTGAAAATGTGTCATATCCTAAACAATTTGATACCAATATTGCTGAATTGCGGTAATTTTTCCCTGCAATCCCTAATATTTATTTCGATACACCGTGATGAACTTTGGTGAACCAATAAGCGTATTTTTATAAATTATAAATGGGTAATAGTACGTATATATGTACCAAACCATAGCTTGGGAAAAAGTTACCAGAATTTAATGATTCAGTTTCTTATTATATTATTAAATTTTTGGGATATGAAACAGTTTCTAATACAATTAATATGAAGCTATGCTCTATTTTAACTTTATTATTATAGTAGAAAACATAAATTGGTAATTAGATTACCATATATATCAGACGATCACCCAACACATAATTGGGTATTTAAAATACTATAGGTCAACTTGGTGAGGGACCAATGGATACAAATTATATCAGACAGCTCCACACGAAGCTGAGTTAATCAGGGTGATGTAAATGAAATGTACCACCCAGTACACACACACAAATAAATAAATAAATAAATATATATATATATATATATATATATTATATATATATATATATATATATATATATATATATATATTATATATATATATATATATATATATATATATATATTATATATATATATATATATATATATATATATATATATATATATATAATATATTATATATAATATATGTATGTATACTATGTACATATATACCATGCAAACGGTCTCGGAGTTTTTTAATTTAATAAAATATATAAAAATAAGAAAATAAATATATTTTACTGTTTATTAAATTCCTTATTCTGTCTTTCATCTCTACTACTTCCAACAAAACACAAAACTTAATTAAGAACTAAACAATAGACTTATTAAACAAATCAAATTTTATTCAGCAGCGGAAAATAGGAACTATGTTTACAATTTAATTTGATATTTCATTCTCGAGTTAGCAAGACAAAGGGTCTTTACCCTCAGGAACAATGACTACCCTATTATAAAAGCCTCTAATCTGATTTCTGTCATAACTAAATAAAGAGAAATTAGTTTAAATAATTGTATAACTAATTTCAAAGCACGAAGCAAAAGGAATAAAGGTAATGATTAACTCAGTTTGCAATGACTATTTTTTACAGGAAAATAATCAAAGCTGAATTAAATTTTCCTGATTTTTGGTTATTCTTCTATTCTGTTGATGTTTTTCTTTAATTTTTAACATTAAAAGTTTTATTGTTTATGTTTTAATACATTTCTTCAGTCTGATGACTAACAGGATCCACAAATTGAAAGCTTTGTTGACTCATAACTACATTGGACAAGTGTTTTCTTCTTTAATAACGTTTTTTGTCATTTTTTTTATGTCCATTAAAAATATTTTCTGATGCAACTTTACAAGATGGTATCTTGATTGTTGCACCATCTGTTAAGGCTAATGATAGCGTTAATTCGAAATTAAAATAAGAATATTCAACAAGTACATAAAGTAGATTGATTCCTATATTAATTTTAAAATGTGTACCATAGGCTGTGTTTCATTATAAGAATATTGATATCAAACTTGCTTACTGCAAATAATAGCCTAAGTGATTTTTCTCTTGCGTCCTTTGCTGTAATTTACACTTAAGTGTTTTCTTTTTCTTTGAATGTAAAATAAGATAATTTTTAATTCCAACCTTCTTTTAAATTAGTTCATTTAACATAACATAGCTTGCTACTCCACCCAATAAAACCTTCATGGCAAAATTATCTATTTTTTTATTTAAAAAATAGGTATTTATATCTGTAAATAAATAAAAGTAATGTGCCATAGATAGGATATCAGATCTATAATACGCAGTGTGTTTTAATTTAGCAAAATTACCGTTTGTTTTTTAAGTATTTTTACTAAAGGAAAAAGATTTACCGTTTTTCATAATGCATCCACATAAGTTATGAGATGTAAATAAATCATTCAGTTAATTACAAATGCTTACTTTATACGATTTTAATTTTCCCCCGGAAAATCAGTTAACATAGCGAATAAAAGGCATTGGAAAAATGAAGTTACTAATATGGTAAATTAATGAGGTTTATAGAGGATTTATTCCCTGGAGAAACCGAAGGTATGTAGCCATGGAAAATAGAAAATTATCTATTCTGATCCACTCCTAATACTACTCGATCGGATTGCTTTAAATTCAAGTTTTATAATTATTTTTTAAATTGAACCGAAATTTACTTTTTGTTGACTGGCATGAACAATATAGGGAAAATAATGACTTTTAAAAATCAATGCATGGTAAACAAAATCAACATACTCATTAAAATAAAAATTATTATCTGTCACATTAAATGATTTAAGAAAACCGGGTACGAAGTTTGTCTGAATTTTTCCTCATAACAACGGATTCGTTAAGCTCATTCTACCTTCTTCGGACTTGCATCGCTCGTGGGCATATAGAATTCGCTAAATTTATACTACGAAATGTCTCGGACTCACTTCGTTTGTCTTCAATTTCTTTTTAATTAATTTATAATTGACGGCGTAAGCCTTTCTACAAAAATATTCAAAACTTAAACACAGTGCAATAAAAAAAATAGGTTTAAAAAACAAAATAATATCTTACAATTTATAAAGTACAACCATGAACATATTAATTGAAAAATATATACATAAAAAATGATAGAGAAGGTAATAACAGAAATAAAAACAAAATAATAATATGAATCAATGGCATTAATCTATATAAGAGTACTTTAAAAAAACTGAACATAAGTAATTAAAACAAAAGTTAAACTTACTACACTATTTAAGTTCAGAAGATACAAAAGATTTGAATTTATATAAAGAAAATAAGAAAATAATATCAGAATTCGAAATAGAATTAGCTAAGCGCATCATACGAGAAATAGGAGAGTTAAAAAGGTAGTTTGTTCGAAGAAATGGGATGTAAAAAAAATTGATTTCTAAGATTTATTGAGTACGGTACATGATAAGAAATTAAGGAAGAGGACAATCGACAAAATAATTTATTAATCGATAGAGGAAGGAGAGATCAAGAGAAGAGCGGCAAACAGAAGGAGGAGTGAGATTAAGAAAAGATTGGATTTCAAGATATGAAGTATTATTATAATCCAGACCAAGACGATAACAACTTATTCTAAGAAATTTAAAATATATATAGAAGCCAACTTTTTTATAAGTCGTTTGATGAGGAGACCACACAGAAGATGTGAGAAGCTGCATTCATCAATACATATTGCTGCTTAACTTCTATGATCCAACAAAAACCACATATATATTTTTTGTATTAAAACGAAACACTTGTACTTATTTATTGTAGTTTGTTTATTTTTGTAAACAATATTGTTTTATTGTCAAACAAATAAACAAATAAAATATTGTTTTATTTTTGTTTATTGTCTTGTTTATTGTACTTATTTATTGTACGGAACATTGCAGTACTTATTTATTACGTAAAAGTATATAGTTAAACCAAATTTTAACTGAATTGAATTATTTTCGGAAATTTAATTTTTTTTTAAATATACACAAAGTACTCAAGTCATTGATAAAAATTGAACTAATGCCAATAATGAGATAAAACGTAGCCCATATTTTATTCTTATATATGACAACATGCATGCCGAATATCTATTTGATCGCATAATTTTCCTAGTTTTATGATTTTTCGCTGAGTCGTTATTGTGGGTTTAAGACATCATAAAAAAATATTTACCCTATAGCACAACTAAAACGGTAGATGATTTTTTTACAAATTTTTAACTCTCTAGAATAAATAATGAAGGAGGTACGATGATAACAGACACTCACAAACACATACACACTGACATCCTCACACACACAGACACACAGTCTTACACACAGGTCTTAAAATCACCTAAATTGGATAGTTTAGTTATAATCCCGGTTTTGAATTTTTAGTGCAAACACATTTTCTATAAAAAAAACTATACTGGAATTATACTATAAATATACTATAAAAACTACGGTGAAAAAAAGGAACCTGGGAATTTTTTTCAACTATTTCCCACAACCTACACTACAATAGGTGTTTCTCTTAAATAATAGTTGTTCAAAGAGCAACTAGCACTAAACAGCAACTAAACATTCGTTTGGTAATTAGGTATACTTATCCCAAAGGACTTGAACAATAAAAACTACTTACTCACTAACTGCTTCGTTAAATTATATAAAATCGTACACTTTGCTTGGTTCGTTCAAGTAATTTGTAAGCATTAACCGACAACTCTTCCGTTACTCTACGAGTTCTAAGAGGTCGGACCCTTATAAAACTTTTGTGATATGATATCTCAAGTACCAGTTATTGTAAAAAGCCTATCTCATTATAAATCATACGACAGTGCATCTCAACAGAAATGATTACTTTCAAGGCATCTTTAAAACATTTTCTCCGTAACATCAATTTGTATTGCATATACTTGGGTAGGAGGAATACAATTAGAAAGTATAAATAGAGAAAGAATATAAGTTTTAGGAATATATTAAAACAAATTAAGAGTCAAAGAAGAATAAGAAGAAGTAAGAGTACAAAAAAAAAGAAGAAGCGTAAGTGAAGCATTAAGTATTAATAAAAACCCCGAATCTGCAAATAATCAAACGTAACAGAATAAAGCTAAAATTTAACATAAACCAAGGCGCTTGATATTCTTCCTGCAAATTTCAAAATTTGACATCTACAAGTTGGGCTAGCAACGCCCAACTTTACCACCACATTGTTTTTATTATTTTATTAACATCTCCTGTTATATGATACTATCCAAGTTGTCATAGCAACTTTTTCAAATCCGCTGCGAAACGGTTTACTTTACGACCAATTAGATGATCGTATAGCCGCCACCTATGGTTTTTTAGGAATTAACATCTAGTCTCAAGGAATGAGTTGATGGTCTTTTCTACAATTTAAAGGAATCCCGTATTTTATTACTCAAATTAAGCTGACCATAGCCACATTTGATTCGGCCAGTCAAAAAAACGACAAAACTATATAAATAACAACTCCTTACTCTGCCTCTGCTAAACTTTGAAGACGTGTATATCCTTGATCAATGATACTCCCCCCACTACAACCTATTCATCTCCACCCTCCATCATAACCCCAACCTGATAAGCTCATTTTTCTTTGAAAATCCACTAAAAAAAGTCAAAACTAAACATATTTCAGTTCAGTTTTGTAGAACATTGTGTTTGTATCCATGATGTCCTACATCCCTGAAGATCCCTGCCACAGTGGAAGCGAAACGTCGTATTCTTCTTGTACATTGACAAGGTCACCACCAAAAGACCTAAATCTTCATAAAAATAACCGCGGAAGCCTACGCAGTTTATTAAACATGTTTCAATTCCAACAACTATTACAATTTATTAAATTACTATCTACAATAAAGACACATACTCTTCATACTTCTAGATATACTCTAACAGCTTAACCAATAGAATAGAAATACTACAAATTATATGGAAAACATAGTTGAAATACTTTACTTAAATTATTAATATTGAATATCATATGAATACATAACATTGAAACGAGGAAAATTCCATGAGATACACTAAAATTTCTGCAATACATGCACTTGAAAAATATAGTAACAAAAAAGGATTTTTTAAATCCTATTATAACGTAAGGTATAAAAAAATGAAATCAATGTACTCGAGCTTTAAACTTGAAGTAGAAAATTTTGAAAGTTCATATCAACTGAGATAAAAATAATTCTGGCGCAGTGGTCCGCATGTCAGGCGAATTTTCATTGGATGCATGTTTACGTGCTTAACAACAATCCTGGTTGGAATGATAATTTTGGTTCCGGTTCATGCTTTAAAACCTAAGCAGTTACTCAATTGTCAAGCACTGCTCGTAACTCATTTTGTCTGTATTTTTCAAATAAAATGTACATAATTATCCAGTTAGTTGTACAAAACTATACCTCTAAAATTAGAAGTACGCACTA
Source organism: Microvelia longipes (assembly GCA_018340805.1). NCBI lineage: Eukaryota > Metazoa > Arthropoda > Insecta > Hemiptera > Veliidae > Microvelia > Microvelia longipes. The sequence goes on from JACMZG010001913.1 coordinate 33,735,010, forward strand.
TTATTTGCACTAGTTTAAAGCTTAGTCAGATATCTTAAAAGGTTTTAGCGCATTTCCTTTGAAAAATACAGACAAAATGAGTTACTGCTTAGATTCTAAAGCATGAACCGGAACCTTAAGCAAGAAATGGGTTGTTAAGCACAGAAACACGCCTTCTAAATAAAATTCACCCGACAGCAGACCACCGCGCCGGAATCATTTCATTTAGTAGTTGTAAACTTTATAATGTAAAAATCTATAAAAATTATCATTCCAACCAGGATT
>JACMZG010001913.1:33736246-33746246 GCA_018340805.1 Microvelia longipes
GCGTGTCTTGATTTCCCGCTTTTTGCCCACAGTCAGTTTAAAATTTAATTTTTATACTTTGCATAGTTATACTTCTAACTAACCCTACCACTTAAATCTTACACAGAACCCTTCTGATTATTTTTAAGTTTTTCATTTAAGTAATTTATTAATTTAATTGATTCAATCAGGTAATAATGAAATAGTGGCTAAAGTTTGCACGTGGTAGAAGATAGTTTTTGGCATTTAATTCAGCCTGTATTTTAATTACATCGGCAAGATGCACACATGTGATTAAATGTAATTACCAGATAAAATCGACTAAATCAATAAATTAATTAAATAAAATTTACACTTATCTGCCATCAGTAGCGTTCCCTGGAAGTTTTAAAAAGTTTCTATTTACTTTTAGTTTCTGAATTTTTGAAATACAGAACATGCAACGGCGAACCGTTTTTGTGAAAAATACATACAGAAAACAATCATTTTATAATAATAATAAATGTAGCTGTCATAAACAAAAATTGCCATGGTATTTATAAATTTAAATATAAAAATATAATCGGTCATTTTTGGAAAGCTATTGGGGTTAGTTCATGAATTGTCCGCACCGGTCCGCCGCAGCGCTATTTTTAGTAGCTTGCGATAACCGAATCCAAACTTTTCCTCATTTAAGTTAACCCCCCCTGGTCTGAACCAATAGAATTCTTTCCCTCAGAGATTTTTGGCGCGCTGTCAATTGACTTTTGCTATAGTTTCACTGTTCCATGAAATATACCTCCGTTCTTAACAAAGTTTCCCTGCTTACTTATTTTCGACTCAGTTTCCTTTACCGCTCTACTTATATTTTTATTTTGAGAAACACTTAGACTTTTGGTATTTAATAAATTTTTAAGGCTACTAGAGATTTCATTGTTCGTATTTGATACCTCAGTCAATATTTTGACAGTGTCAAGTTGATTTGTTGACAATTTACTTAACTCGCTAGCAACCTGTCCATTCGTTTTCGTAGCTTCATTTAGAGACGATTTGAACTGATTCATGTTACTTTTTAAATCACTTAAAATGTTCTTAATTTCTGCTTTTGCTTTTAAGCAATCGTCACTCGTAAATCTAAGAGTTCTTTTCTCCAGTTTTATGCACGCAATTTCAGTTGCCGTTAGGTTAGACCATATCGAGTGAACATTTATTAAACAATCATCACATTGAAAAAATTTGCTCTTTTTCGTCTTCACTGAACTAGCACTACACTTATAACACAAATGGCCATTTTCAACCGTAAAAGGTACTTTTTAATAATTTAAATAATTAAAATCACGAAGGTGTAAAAGTTCGTTTCGTTATCAGTGTTATCACTTGAATACTCAGTGTATTATCAATCTACGCAATCTAACGAGCGAAGCGAGCCTTATTTACTATGAACTATTATATATATACGCAATCTAGCGAGCGAAGCGAGCCTTTTTTACTATTAATATTATAAACATGCACACTCTAGCGAGCAAAGTGAGCCTTTTTACTATGCATTATCATAAATATACGAAATCAAGCGAGTGAAACGAGCCCTTTTTTACATTATTATTATTATCATACGCAATCTAGCCAGCGAAGCGAGCCTTTTTTACACCTACAATTTAAACATTAGTAATTTTGCGAGTGAAGAGTCATTTTTTTACTCGTATTATTATAAATATACGCAATCTAGCGAGCCGTATGTTCTATTTAAAAATGTAAATCAACGTTATCTAGCGAGCGAAGCAAGCCCTTTTTTACCGTCTATTATTTAAAAAATGCACGCTCTGGCAAGCGAAGTAAGCCCTTTTCTATTTATTATTATAAATATACGTAATCTAGCGAGCAAAGCGAGCCTTTTTTCATGTAATTGTTTAAACCTAAGTGATGTAGCGAGCGAAGCGAGCTTTGTTTAATGTTTTATATTTAAACATGCACGCTTCAGCGAGCGAAGCGAGCCTTTTTTACAATACCATTATCATTATAATTATTATTATTATACGCAATCAAGCGAGCGAAGCGAGTCTTTAAACTTTTTTAAATTTTAAAGATACGTAATGTAGCGAGCGAACGAGCCTTTCATACTATGTAAAAAATGTTAAAGATACCTAAACTAGCAATCGAAGCGAGCCTATTTATAATAATAATAATAATAAAATTGTTTATTTCCACCAAAATAAAATACAAATTACATAAATATTATTTTACAATATTTGATTATTTAAAAACATATTGTACAAATATATTTGTGTTTAGTTAATAATTTGGCGAGGGCCCTCAGTAGGAGTTAAAACTCCTAGAGCGAGGGTCCTGTCTCAAGATATCAGTGTTATTAAAATTATTATTTATGTTAGTTTCATTTTGATAATTAATTTAAAAACAGGTCTTTCATTGTTTAGTATCTCAAATTTTTCTTAATATGCGATGCTTTAGATACTTTCATTAAAATATTGGTCAAGAAGGTATTGATTAACAAGTTTCTTAAATATGTCTATGGTTTGACTTTGTTGTATTTTGATTGGTAGTTGATTAAAGTATAATGGTCCAAGATATGATGCATGTCTCTGTTTTCTTTCAGTTTTACATAGTGGTGTTTGTACAAAGTTAGTCAGTTGAGATCTTGTTTCATAAGTATGTTTTAATATATCTTTGTTGTCGAGTTGATAGTATTTTATTAGAACTGCTTTCTTAACTAATAATTCAACAGGAAGGACTGTAAAATCACTAAAAATTTGTTTGGACGAATACCTTTTTGGTTTTTTAAGAGCTATTTTGAGAATTGCTTTTTGGGCAACTTCGACTAAGTTGAGGTAAGTGCTTGGTGCACTTCCCCACACTAATATACAGTAATTAATTAGCGATTCAGTTAAAGCATGGTACATAGTTTTTAATACTGCTTTGCTTGCAAAATCTCTGGTTCTTATAAAAGCGTACATAGTTTTTCTTATTCTTTTAATTATAACTTTTATATGTTCCTTCCAGCTAAAATGTTGATCTACAATTACTCCCAAGTACTTAATTTTGTCGACTCGTTGTATTTCATTGCAATTACAGTTTAAGTTAAGTATGTTAGAATCAACTAAGGTACAAAGTGGATCATGAAGTTTTAATTTTAAATGTTGGGGTGGTTGTCCGCGTTTGTCCAGGGAAAAAGTCATGTATTTTGTTTTTTCAAGATTCATAGTTAAACTGTTTTCATCAAACCACGTTTTCACCTGTGCCATACCACTTGTTGCCTTAATAAATACTTGGTTCCAATTGAAACCTCTGAAATAAAGTAGAGTATCGTCCACAAAGGATATGACTTGCATGTAGTTATTGTTTAGATTAAGTAAACTATTTATATAGATAAGAAATAACCAAGGCGAAATTACTGTTCCTTGTGGAGTTCCACAAGTTATCGTTTCTTTTTGACTTAAAATCCCTTCAAGCTTAGTTTGTTGTTGTCTGTTTTCTAAATAACTTTTAAACATTTGATAACACTTGCCCATTATTCCCACTGATTTTAACGCATTTAACAATTTCTCATGAGAAACAGTATCAAATGCTTTTTTGACGTCTATGAAAATAGCCATTGATTTCATGCCTTTATCTAGGTCATTGATTATTTCTTCAGATAACTTATACACAGCATCTGCTGTACTTTTATTTTTCATATAACCGAATTGGTTGTTTGAGATAATGTTATTTGATTCTAAATGCTCGACTAATCTATACTTAATACATTTCTCAATAATTTTTGATATATTTGACAACAGGGAAATAGGGCGGTAATTTGAAGGATCTGATTTATCTCCTTGCTTAAGCAATGGGATAACTATAGCTTGTTTTAGTAAATCTGGAAAAACTCCTTGGTTAAGACAAAGATTACTTATATAAGTTAAAGGTTTAACTAAATTGTCTATTGCCTGTTTTAGATATTGGGATTTAATATTATCGATACCAGGAGCTGTGTCAGAATTCAGACTGTTTATATGATTTTTTTTTCTTTTTGTTACTGGTTTGAATGTAGAAAGTGGTACTAAAAACTCAAACTTATCTATATTTTTGTTTGTTTTTTGGTGACTTTGATATTTTTAGCTAAATTTACTCCTACATTTACAAAATAATGATTTAACTTATCAGCTATTTCTTTGCAATCTGTAAAGGTATTATTATTATAATTAAGTTCAGTTATATTCGTTCCACTACCTTTTTTCCTGTTTAAGCATTCATTTATAACTTTCCAAGTCTGTGCTGAGTCTGAGTTATTTTTCGGTAATCTACTTTTAAAATAGTCTGCTTTAGTCTTTCGAATTAATTTAGTCAAATAATTTTTGTATTTTATATACTTTTCTTTTAATTGAGAGTTAAAAGGTTGTTTATCCAGGGTCTTCCTCATCTTGTCTCTAATTCTTTTTGATGTTAGTAAACCACTTGTAATCCATGGTTTTAGTCGTTTATTTTTACAAGTAATTTTAACTTGTTTCGTTTCTGTACAGTTGTTTATATGTTGTTGCAAAATTTGTATAAATGATTGTGTGGCTTCCTGAGCTCTAATTATTGTGTATAAATGACTCCAGTCTATCTGTTTAAGTCCTTGCTCTAGTGCTTCAGTATTTACTTTAGTATAAGAGAAGTATTTCTTTGATTCTACTCCGTTATTGGTATTTTTTATGTCTACAGAGATTCCTATAGGATAATGATCCGACACCTTGTTATGTAATATGAAAGGAAAGTATTTAAATTTTTCATTGCGCTTGAGGAAAATATGATCTATGCAAGAAGAAGTGTTATTTTCTTTTCTTGTGACACTATTAATACAACTAATAAAAGCTTGAGAGTTAAGTAAATTCAAGTAGTGGTTTTTAGAGTTAGAGTCTTCTAAAAGATTTAAGTTCATATCTCCGGCTAAAATTTATCAGCAAATCATTTATAATCATTTATAAACATCAATGTAGATTTAGACGGGCGCAGGTCCTAACTGGAATAAGGGTGGCTGACCGTTCCTTACTCTAACCTTCACAGTAACCTGACCGGCTATAGCCTGGATTCGCCTTCATTGTTTATCCACATTGGCCGACGTAAACAAACCTCGAGAATAACTTTGCTAGCCAAGTTATTTCAAGCACCAGAAGTCGAGATCCATTAAAAGGTGTTAATTTATCAAGTTTGTGAAGTGATACGGTGTGTTAGTGAAAGTTCGGAATACAGTGATATGCATAACCTGCTCCTTCTGATGGAAGTAAACAAACCAGTGCGGAGTGTTCTAATATAGTTTTGCCTTGTAAAAGGCGACATCAAGTTAGACGTAAGTTATTATGTGATAACTGGTAATTCCAAATGCATTTATCAGCAGATAAAGGTTTCCAAATGGCTCTACGATGTCAAAACAAACTTGCCCAAAACGTAACGTACTGATCCTATAAGTAGGCGTTGATAATGTAAGTTTGCCTCATTACAATATATATATATATATACTCCACTATACGAATATTATTTATTATTTTATTTGCTTAGGCAATTACTTAACTTTTACGTTAATTCATGTTGGAATTGCGTCGGCAGTTAGATTTAGGTAGTTAATTTAGATTATTATTTTTTTAAGGTTTTGGTTGCCTGATACGTCATCGATTTAAGTAGAATTTAGGTTAGCCATTAGATATATGTTACTTGTTACTTCATCTAGTCTTAAGATATTTGAGTCATTTGCATGAAATTTAAGTTCCATATTTGTTAAATATTAGTATATGTTATGAATTTAAATTTATTAATTTTGAGATGGTTATTGATTATTATTATAATTAGTCAATTATCGATAGTCAATTTAAGCAACTAGTTAATTCTGTCTTATATTAGGTTATATAATTTATTGATTTAAGAAATTAATTTGGAGGTATACTTAAATTTCTATTACTAGTGGAATAATTGTATGAATACTAATTAAAACTTATTCTACGCACTTAGTTATTAGAAAATTTATATGAATACTGTTGATTTTTTTTATGATTGTTAGTCGAGATACCTATGCGTCTTATCGCTACAATATATGATTTAATTTGTTTGTATCAAACTTATTGTTTTTCATATTAGTACTAAAAAACCTCCCCACTCCACTGGGTCTAGTTAGGACATTTATAGCCACTAGTACTCGGTTTGGATAAGCCCCACCTTGAGTCAGGTTATAATATATATGTATATATATATTATTATATATATATATATATATATATATATATATATATATATATATATATATATTATATTATATATATATATATATATATATATATATATATATATATTATATTTATATATAACATATATATATTATAATGAATAAGATGGGGCTTATCCAAACATATATAACAGTTATATATATATATATATATATATATATATTATATATATATATATATATATATATATATTATATAATATATATATAATATAAAGTCCCACAAAACGTATTAGGGAGTTATATAAAAGTATATAACGTATATAAAAGTCCCGTTTTCGTCATTAGGGATCTCATTAGAGAAGTGGTTTTAAGGTAAAGAGTTGAAACTTTATACAAAAAAAATGCCGTGCATAGATGAGTTTCTGGAAATTTCTATTTCAGACATAAAATTAACACTACTCATTAATGTGTTTAATTTTATCGAATGTTCAGAGATTTTCACACAAAAATCATGTAAATTACAGCAGACACAAAAATCAATGTGGGTTTGAATTGTGAAAGAAAATCTATTTTAACTAGTCAAAACATTTTACTTATTTAATAAGGGTAAATGAAGTCAAGTAAAGTTAAAACCATGGAAACCACCAGAAGGGTGTAGTGCTGGTGGATCCACTGACTTGCTAATATTCTCATGAGAAGGGTCGTAAAAACCCTTTTTGTTTCAAATCTATTATTGAAGGCAAAAAGCCCTTTAAGAGGTTTTGAGGGATGTAAAAAGAGCTAAAAACTCAAATGTGGTTAAAGAAGTCTATTAGGGGTCTAACGAAAATTGTAAGACTTTCATGAAGGGACTAAATCGCCAATTTTGTACCGTTGTAGTTTAACGATTCTGTCCTAAACATTAGATCTACAAAATGCTCTCTTACGGCGAATTTTCATCAGAAAAATTTCGCATATAAGGTTCAACTTGGCCTCCTGAAACTGGCGCCATACCACCTCAAACATCTTAGTCCTAAGATATAATGTCTACAACATATGTTACGTAAGTAAAGCCGTAAGCTTTACTTACGGGTAAAGCTGACCAACAAGGATGCTTAAGCTACTATTAAGTTTCTCGTTGATCTTATAAATTGTTTTGTAACTCAAGAGCATTTTCCATTACTTTGGCTACACATTTAGCCGTGTTAATGGAGGCGTTTTAGCAAAAGTTAAACTAAATGTGGAAGATTATCACAGAATGAATTTCTCTATAGGCCCAAGGAAAGCATATTAAAACCATATATAACATGACTATATCCAAAAAAAATACAAACGGTTGACAATATACTTAGGTTTTCTTCAAACATAGCATACTAAACAATCTATACAGACAATAATTTAAAGTAATTCTACCAGAAAATTTTTAATTGATCAACTTAAAAATCAAAATAATACAAAAATAAGTTCCAGAAATTAAAAAGATTATATGTCTTTCCGCCTCATTTGAGTTTTATATGAATAATTGTGGTAATTGATCATATAAAGGTAATTAAACAATAAGCGTTTTCCAAGGAGTTTTAAGATAATGAAAGCTAAATCAATTTCTTCTTAATTTTATTTAATGTGCTTCGGGCTTAGATTTTTTTAGAAAGTAAATTAACTAGCACTTTAAGACGAGAGATCAAGATCTAAGAAAAGTTATTGTTTTGTTATCTGTATAAACCTACTTAGTAAAGTATACACAATTATTTGTAATACAGATAAGCTTGGGAGAAAGTACACCCTTTTCAAAGGTTAAAAAAGCTTTTTCCTCACTGCTTTCTTTGTGCCCCAAGAAATCTAATTAGTTGTGTTTGTCTACTGTTTAACAGAGATGTCCCAAACTCTCAGTGACGGTTAAAAACCTGGTGCTTAAAGGTAGGGGACTTAAAAACGTGGGCGGACTCACTCTTAAATACCCTGCTAACAGAAAATTCAACCCTCGGGAGAAACTGAGCGTTACTTTGGACTAAAACTAAATGAACACAAGAAGGGACCAGATAAACATGTCTCCAAAGCAAACTTTAACAATTTTTCTCCAAAAAGTTCCTTACCTTAAAACAAGCTTTACTTTTTTTTCTTTATTAGCTCTCTTACTCAATGTTTTCCTTTTATTCTGGTACGTGACTTACAAGGTTTTTCCGTGGTTAAGCTTTGCTAGCTTTTATTTTTTAAGTCAGAAGAAAAATATAGTAGGAAATATAAGAAAAATACTGTAGCCTATACATTATTTAGTTAGAGTCTTAGAACAATTACTCCATATGAAGGCTTCACGTAGAGAAGGAAATATTTATTTACCTTTACCTTTCACAGTCTTTATTATTTTAAGACTAAACCCTTTTTCAATATTAGATCTGGGCTCATTTATTAATAATTCTTATTATTTTTAGTGTAACCTCTCGCTGTCTGTATACCTCAGACAGCAGGACAAACCATATCAATCTGTCTTCATAGTCCTTCGTCTCAGATAGTAATGTATGGTAACTATAAGAATAACGCCATGAGCAAATAACGGCCCCATGGACGGCCAGTAGGGCCCGGCATGGGTGTTTAATTTTATTACTTATACATTCAAGTGAAATCTTTTTGTTTCGTAATTGTATGAAAAATCAAGTTTTCTTTATACCTGCATTAGTTAGTAAGTAAAATTAAAAGTTTTTAAAAACTTTTAGGGAAAAAATAATTAAAAGTTTTTTTTTCAACTTCAATATATTTTTACTTATAAATTAAATATTTTCCAAGGTTTAGATAAACAATTCGAATCACTAACGAAGCGAACCATCTTTTACAATTTTGTTGAAGTTATGTATTTTTAACTCCAGAGTAGCAACTGTTATACCGAGTTTTGGTTCATTTGGTAATTATAATTTATAATTAGATTCTTTTAGCAAAAAAATACTGTTTTATAAACAGTTTTAATAAAACATTTTTAAAATTTAAAAATAAAAAAAGTGTAGGGAATGTTTCGCAATAATTTAATTAACAAAAACTATGTAAGGTTTATTAATTAAAAATTAAAGTGGGACGGTTAGCAATAAAAGAGTTTGAAACAAACCTGTTCATTATAGATATGTTGTTTATTTTGAAAATATAGCTACAGCATAGTGTTCTCGAGACTTGGATTTGAACAGATTCAGATGATATAATTTTACACCTTAAAACAGCATATTTATAAAGCAAATACTGCATAATTTTACAGCATAATACTGCAATATGGGTACAGTATAACACTGCATAATGGTACAGTATAATACTGCACAATTGTACAGTATACTAAATCATAATTGTTCTATACAATACAGCATAATTGCACGATAGTAGGTATAAAACAGCATAATTCTAAAGTATAACACTGCATAATTGTACAGCATAATACTGCAATATTGGTACAGTATAACACTGCATAATTGTACAGTTTGATAAATCATGATTGTACTGTATGGTACAGCATAATTGTACAGTATAATACAGCTTGATATTAAGTACAATACAGCATAATTTTACATTATAATACAACATAGTTGTACATGATAATAATCATCCATCTTTATTTGTTTACTTCATACATTTATGTATTTATTTATAATAATCGCTCCGGAACGAGCACGCACACACGGCATGTGTAAGGACCCAAATAAGGGATCTTAGTGTCATTTGTTTGGGGGGGGGTGTTCTAAAATAATATCCATCGCCAAAAATATTACAGTACAACTGTTCAGAGTAATACAGCATAATGTACAGTAAAATACAGCATAATAGTACATTATGATATAGCAATACTGTACAGTACCTTACAGCATATCTGTTAAGCATAAAAAAAGTACATAATTG
>JACMZG010001913.1:33751246-33818868 GCA_018340805.1 Microvelia longipes
ACTAATGATCTATTAGTACGAATTTAAATTGTAATTATTGTGAAAATAATTTCATTACAAAATAATAAAAAGCCTGAAGATGGCCACAGAGTTGACTGAAATATATAGCTACCATTAATTGATACGCTGTTTTGATTGTAGATTTAGAACTATAAGTCATTTTATTCTAGTGATTAAAAAATTGGAAGTTCTATAAGAGAAGTAGTGAAACCAAAAAGTTTTTGTTGAACAACAAATGTTATCCCAGTCAATTCATTAACAAAAAATCGGGTACGGGGTGCCTCGGAACTTTTCCTCATTACATCGGCTTCGCTATAATCATCCTCCCTGCATCGGACTCACTTCGCTTCTCCTCAGAAATAAAGTTCACCAAATTTATACAGCAACATGGTTTTGGACTCGCTTCGCTTGTCTTCAAATAGTAAATGCATCCGTATCATTCTTAGCGGTTACCCATATAGCACTGACCACGCTCAATGCTCCTTAATTTTTATGATCCAACAAAAATCATAGATTTACTTGTCGTATTGAAATCAAACTTCGTGTACTTATTTATTAAGTAATAATATACACTAATAACAAAATTAAACTTAGTTGGACCATTTTCCTTTTTTTTAGAATTTTTTAAAAAACGTACACAAGTCATTTAATAAAAATTGAACTAATCCTGATAATAAGAGGAAACTTGGCACATATATTAGTCTTATACATAGTCACATGTGTGCGAAATCTCAATCTGATTACATCATTGTTTCACGTTTTATTATCGTTGAGTAATTACTGCGAGTTAATGACGTCATAAAAATATTTTCCGAATAGCACAACTGCAGCGGTAGACTGATTTTTGTACAAAACTTCAACTCTATAGCATAAATACACTAGACGCAACGATGATAACAGACACACACACACACACACAGACAACGTTGCAAAAACCACTCAGGAGGCCTTAAAAACGCCTGAAACTCTAAATTCCGTTTTAATCCCGGTTTCCGATTTTTTGCAATCACAATACTTTCCGTATATACCTACGGTATGAATGAGGAAAAGTGAAAACTTAAATAAAGAAAAATCAACTGGAGAGACATGTTCTTTTTCGACATAAACCGACAATGTCGGTTTATGTCGAAAAAGAAACTCTTTTATAATTTAAAGTTAGCATCATGTAAATTTCATGAAGTGATTTGTTTGCTTTCTAAAAGCACTAAAATTAGTGCACTCACGGCTTCGAATATACTTGCGGCATAAATATGAATTTAAATGGATGAGCGGTATTCCACAGGGCAACCAGGTAGAGCCTTACTGTTTCATTATGCAAAATTCAACAACGTGATTTTCCGTTTTCAATTTTTTTTCGATTACTATACTTTCTTTTTACTTTGTAGGTTAGCAGAGTTCCATTTGCTTTTCAATTTAACTTGTTTTTTGTTATTATTTTCTTCACTATAAATAATTGAATGTAATAAAAGAATCTTAATACTTAATTAAAATAAAGCAAATAAAAGAAAACAATAAAAAATCGTGAAATACGTTTCTTTTATGTTATGTTCTTTACAATAGAATTAGTTTATTTTATACTACGACCATTTTTGCAATTAAACAACATAGTTTATAAAGTTTATCATTAATTTTTTGTTCACACCAATATTTTCTTTTTATCAGACATATTTTCCTATTTCTATGTTATTTACATTTCATTATCCATTTTATTTATTTTCTTAATACTGTTAAAATAAATTATATTTTGGAAAAAAAACTTCGATAAAAACTACCTTTCATGAAAAGAAAATATTTATTTTGCCCCTTCTAGCCTTCCTGTAAAGCTTCCTTAAAAAAGGATAAAAGGTAGAAGGAACTAATAGAGGTAGAGCAAGTTAAAGAGGGATCTAAAGAGTTATTTGTTGTTCTATGTTTTATAGTATAAAGGTCAATATATCGATTATAATTTTATAAAGGACACCTGTTAAGATGGTCTTTTTTTGTATTTCAACTTTTCTGTTTACAAAGTGTTATTATACTAACTTTTATCCTTTGTTTATATAGGAAAAATACTCTTCTGGAGCGAGAGAAAAATGAATACCCTAGTAAAAAGAATATGAATTTCAAAGAAACTCTGACAAGAGCAAACAATATCATATAGCTCAAATAGACTAGGAAAGTTCATGTACAAAAGCAGAGTTCATGTAATAATGCCGTATTTACTATTTAAAATGAGTTCACATATTTTTCCCTAAATATATCAAATGGTCTAAGACTTTCAAAATAATCTCCTTAGCGACTTCTGACAATTCAAATTCCGTGATACGTGTGGCAATCCATCGCAGATATTGTAATTCGTTTGTAATTGTTACCACTTATAATGACTTTAAAAATTTTAATTAAAATATATAATCGAGGAATCAGCTACCGTCGATACTTGCTGTTGGATATGAATATCCCTGGACCAGTTTCGGCATAAAGCCATCATCAGCAGGCATGGCAACACTTGAGCTCTCAACTAATAAAATTATATCAGTGATTAACATCTAGTCTTAATGATCACAACGAGCCCTCTGAAGATATCTTCAGAGGGCTCTATACGGTAGCTGATTTTTCGATTGCTTCTTCAGCTTGCGGTAAATACAACTTTTTTAATTTTAAAATATATACTTAGCAATTGATAACGATAATCACAAGTTTTGGTGATTTTACGGACATATTCCTCAACAAATATGATAGTTTTACCTTTAAAATAATGATTTTCCAAAACAGTATTGACGAAGACTTATAGAAGTTAACTAACTTTGAGTAAAGACCTATCTAAAAAATAATGGGATGCAATGATGGCACATATGAAAATATAAACTTAAAGTTGATTACCTGTAAATAAATTATGAAGATGTAAGGGTTTATTTAAAAAAATAGAGAAGAGGTTGTGACTACTAAATTGAAAAGAATTGAAAATGACAAAAAACCAAAAATATAAGACGAGCTCATACAAGAGCTGTCTTAATGCCTGATCTAAATTTATGATGTCATTTAAAAATCTCCAGTTTAGATCTAACGGTCATTTAAAAATAGATACCTGTTGACTTTGTAGGAATTATCTCTTTTTAGAGAAAGAGTTCTCATAAAGTACTTTCTATAGATGTATAATTTTATTAATGTAGTAGAGCTATCTCTGTCGTACTGTTGGGTATTTTAAAGCAGTTATAAGTCATATTTGTTCTCTGAAAATTAAACAAGCAGGACTTGCTATAGCAAAATTTCTCCTAGCGTAACTTCTCTTTCAACCTAGTTATGTCCATTAAAAATTTTAATTCAAGTAATTTATCTCTATTATAATTAAACAACTTAAGTTAGTAAGTCAGTTAAATATGATCAATAAATATTTTAAAGCTTACCTTTTTACCGTTGGGTCTGGTTTCGTGAGGGTACCTCACCCTACACGGTAGGAACGCTGTGCCGCCGAGCTGAACAGTTTGATTAACAACAGTATTGTTATCAAACGAAGGCTCACTAAGTTTTTGGTATTCCTCTAGCGAAGAGTACCATACTTCACTAACTTCTTTCTTCCCTAGAACATAAACAGAAAAGTATTGAGTTAGTTCAAATGTTATTTTAGAAACTATGATCTACATGTTAAACGGATTTTTTTAAGATTATAAGATCGATTATAAGATTTTTAAGATATTAAGATCGCAGCATAAAGACTAGATAGCCTTCTCTTTTATGAAATTTCTATAACTATTCAACCATTTATTTATTAACTTTTAGTAGCTCTAGGAATACGTTAATTAATAATAATAATAATCCGAAAATTATTGAGATGTGGAATATTCAAATAAAAGTATACAGCATTTGTCTTTCCACACTGGTATAATTCAATTTACATAGCCAGCTTTCGACCATAACGATCATCATCAGTGCTGGTGAGATGAGTCTAATTCTTCTTGGCCGGTTTATTAGGCCACGTCATGTAGCAGACTCAAGCTGTCTGCTACATGACGTGGCCTAAGAAACCGGCCAAGAATAATGAAACTCATCTTACCGGCACTGATGATGATCGTTATGGTCGAAAGCTGGCTATGTAAATCGAATTATACCATTGTGGAAAGACAAATGCTGTTTACTTTTTTTTAAATAATAATAATGATGCCCGTTTAGAACCTTGCGGCCCATCAGAGATAAACCCTAAGGGTACCACCTCATGTAGTTCAACTTGGCGATGGTTTATTTAAACAATAATCTTATATAAACTGAGATTGTAACCTGGGATGCGAACCCCAGATCTCCGTGGTGTCAAAGGTCAGTGTAAAGGCTATCGGTCTAACGACCTCGGCCACGGAGGCGGCCGAATACAAGTAGTAGACTTTATACAACTGGGCTGTAAAGTAAAGTATGCTTTTGCTGCAGTTGTTAGGATTAAAGCAACAAACTACTGCCGTAAGCTAAACGTTGGCCATACTAGCACGACTTTACATTCCCTTCGTGTATATAAATCCTTAATCATTCTCAAGCATTCACGTATCACATTTTAACAATTTATATGAAATAAAAGCATGGATCTAGTTTAAAAAAAACCGTCTTTAAATAAGCAATAAGTTTAAATACCAAAAAATGTTCACCAGGCAACCTTTTCTCGTTTATAATGCAAGTTAAGCAGTTTCGATCGTGAATAGTTCTTGTATAGGAGCACGCCTACCTACGAGACCAGAAGGTATAATACCTACCCTAGAGGGAGCAAATTTGAAGGGATTCGATAATATGATCTTAGTGTTGCCTACCTTTCTGTTACCTTTATTACACTATCTACTACTACTAGCAAATCAATATAAAGGTGAATATACAGGTGAACTAGGGATAGGGTAAAGACATCTTTGGAAAGCTAATGTTTGCCAGGTGCATCTCTTATATAAATAAGAAAACAAATTAATTCGTCTGTGATTTACTTAAGAGAAGGGAGTTATAGAGGCTTAGAAACCCTAAGATTTGCTTTACAGGGTGATTTAAAGAAATTTGTCAAGTTTATGGAGGTGTTATAAGATATAACACCTTATATTAATGGTAAATATGCTTCGTTTAATATTATTTAATTTAATTCACAGAACAAGAAAATACGGCCTGAGTTTTCAGCTGTGAGAAGGAGTATTATAATTTAGTGATCGTTACTCAAACAGACTGGATTGAGGTGTGCAGTGCTATGGTAAGAAGATGAGCAGACGTCTTTTAGAGAAGCTTGAAATCTAGCACTTTTTAGACAAAGAAGCGGACAAAACGTAAGATGCAAAGATGGGGGCATTTGTCTTGTTCAAGCTATGAAGCCAAGTAAAGTATGTACAATTGGACTCACTGGTAGACTACTTATCTTCATTTTATTATTCACCAGTAGATTTTGTTTGATTTATTTAACCTTTTGTATATGTTTTAGTCTTGATTTATTTTGTTTCTTATGTAAGCACAGATGATGACCGTTAACGGTTAAAAGCCGAGTTTATTATTACCTAATTATAATAAGTGGAGTTTATTATATTAAACTTGTTTACTTTTATTTTTTCTTTAAATACGAGTCTTTATGAACCTAAATGAATGAGTTATAACAACTCCTCGGCAAGCCGTGGCTCCTTCGGAGTATTTGTCGTCCTGACTGGCTAGAACAATAGGTAAACTAGGGTAGGTGAGGGTAGGTGATCCCCTTTTCATAACTAAGGGGATCATCAATGCTATAAAACAGGAACATTCGACCTCGCCTGATAAGCGGTGATGCCACTTTGCGGACCTTTCACTGTCCCCATTATCCATGGAGTAAGTATGCGGATTAAAGAAAAATTGTTATTATTTATGCTACAATTATAACAAAAAGAAAAGGACCTCGCAGGTTTTTAAATTTATAGGTAACATAAGATAGAACTTTTCTATAATAAAAGCAAAGAAAACCCTCTCATTTAGGTCAAAAGAGTTGAGATTCTCCAGGGTGAAATATACGCATAATATTAACAGCTTCACAATGGTAAAGGTATTTCAATGATATCAACTATGGAGTGCATATCAATTATTGAAAGTTAGAAAGTAGTATCTCCTCCAGTAAATACTTTATTTATTCTGAATTTGGAGTGAAAAAGTAGAACTTGATCCCTAAAAGAGTTAGACAAAAAATAAAGTGCGACATGGCAATATGACGAGACCTGAGGAATGGAGGATATTAAATGTTGGAACAGTTCTCTAATGTTATTACAATTGCAATATTGCTTGCTACATTTCTAGTTGTCTCTTCCTCAATTATATTATTATTTTTAACTTAAAAAGAAAAAAATATATATAAAATAATCCTGAAAGCTGGGCGATTTTTTTAAATGCATCCTTTTTTGCTCATCAATCAATTTCTGGCTTAAATTTCGGTATATGCCTTATACCCTGAGTAGTAGCGCCACAACTTATTTAATATTTCGAAGTTTTCACAGAAAATGTTAATATTTATCACATAGATTATAAAATGCACGGCACATCATTATTCGCACTCATTTGAAACTTAGTTTTTGCTGTTTTTTCTTATTTTAAGCGCGTTTTTGACAAACGCGAGGTTGTGACTTTACTGCTAAGAATTTAAAAGGGCATACCAAAAATTAATTAAAACCTATGTTTTCGTAACTAGGGGCCTCTGAAACGGACTTTGGACCCACTCCTGTGTCCCCCACACGAGCCACCTTACTATCGGATTTTATTAAAAAAAAATTCATAAAAGATAACTTAATAATAAAATGACAACTCGAAAAAAAAGAAAGAACTAAAAAAAGGATCTGTATGAATAAAATATGCTTCAAAATGGAAACATTTTAAATAAGAAAAAATTGAAGTAAGAAAAATATTCGTGTTAATATCTTATTGTTTGGTTAAAATTTTCAAGATACTGAAATCTGAAGTGCTCTTCTCTGTATTTAGCTCTTATTATGACGTAAAATAGAAGAAACTTTTTTACAAAAGAAAGAAAAGCTCTACAAAATAAATAAGAAATTCAGAAAGGTTAAAATATGTGAAGTTTTACTCATTGAAAATCTTAGACCTGAAAAGAGAAAAATTTTAATGTGAGGGAAACTGTGACGAGTTTTGCTTGGAAGTTATAAGTTAAATATCGAAAGCTTTTCTTCGACAAAACAGATTCCATATGTATACCGCACTAAGATAGAAATTTCCTTCACTGTTAGTTATCATTTATTTACAATAAAACAGCGCTTTCGATCTAACAAGAGGCCGTCATTAGAGCTAAAAACGGATAATGCAGAAACCCATTTTCACAAAGTTTCACACAGTACTTTAAGCCACTGCATTTCGCTAGCATCAACAACTTTAGCTTCAGTTGTTGAAATTGCCACAGATGGTTGTTGTAGGCTTAACCATGAGAAACAAACACCTGAATACAAACAAATTACTCCAGTTGTGAAATTTCCAGATTTCATATCTCCACCATGCTCAGCATCACTGTATGACTCGATTATATCTTTCTAATAATCAACCTTATGAAAAAGGAGATAAGGTGAGTTCCCTCTTTACTTTTGTAACGTCAGTCTCTGGGAGTTTCAAGATGCCTTGGTGTCCGAATATTGCAAACGATGAAGTATTACAGCGTACGCAATAACTGAACGTGAGCCACGCATAAGGAGCTCCTACTGCATCTCTGAATGGGTAGTCATAAATTAAAGTGTGTGATCCTCACTGTTATCTCAGTCTTATAGCAAGTGTTTGCGGTTCCCAGTAGAGTAGTAGCTAGCACCTACGCCTACTAGCCAGACAATCCGGGTTCGATCCTGGTCAGGGTCTCTAAGGTTTCAAGCGAGGGATGGACATCATTTCACGTACCGTCGTTGTAAGGGCATGTAAAGCCAGTTGTTCTGAGTTTGTGTGATATCCGATATTCGTAAAAGATCCCTAACCCTAAATGAAACTGGGTTTAGGCAAATTTAAGACCCTCAATAGGGGTTCAAATAAAAAAATATATGTATCTACCTCATAGTTTCGAGAGCATGGAAGCTTAGTTTGGCAGCAGGTCACGTGATGGTTCTAGTAAAAGCTATTGAAACTTATAGTAAAGCCACGAATCTCTTGTAAATGAAACGCAAGATGCCTGCACTAGGACTCATAAAGTAGAACACTATTTTATATCTATTGGTGTTATCAAAAAGGACGCAGTAACGAATCTTACTTGCAGTGTCTTACTGGTGATTTATTACCTCCCCCTAATTACTATCACAATCAGCATAGGTGTTTTGAT
This sequence comes from Microvelia longipes, assembly GCA_018340805.1. Classification (NCBI taxonomy): domain Eukaryota; kingdom Metazoa; phylum Arthropoda; class Insecta; order Hemiptera; family Veliidae; genus Microvelia; species Microvelia longipes. Next base: position 33,759,492 of record JACMZG010001913.1, read on the forward strand.
AGGTCAATCAGACACACCGTACTTAAATAGATGTTTTCCTTTATAAGCATTCTGCTTTATACGTACACCATTACTTGCTCTAACGATTTTAAGGCCAAGATAATGAGAAGCGAGGTATTTACAATCTAATAGTAAGTTAAAAGGCAAGTGAAGATAAAATAGGGTTTTATACAGTCTTCAAAAAAGCAGATTCTAAATAATTAAATTAACAAAATAATATAAGCAGAATATTAGCAAATAATGTCAAACATTAGCATTTATAAAGGCAGAAATCACGCAACCTTGTGCCCATTTGTATTTAATTTGTCCATAATTTGTACATTTAAATTAATTCATATAATAGCTTGATAATTTGCAACGTGAAAAAAATATCGAACAAGTATTAAAATTATACTTAATTAATCACTAAGTGCAACAAGTAAAAAAAAGTAGCCCCTCTCCACAACTCTATAAATTTTAATTGAAATCAGATATGAGCCCTACAGGGGCAAAACCATTTCAAGGGCGGAGATTTGTAATAAAAACAGCATGCGTGCTAAAAATTGGGGGATTATGGCCTTTAATCCTCCTCAGATATTCTCCCTCAGTCTACAAAAACCCCCCCCCCCACCATTCAAATAAACTTTTTGGCCTTTTATTGTAATTTCTGTTCTCACGGACGGTGAAACAAATTATTTAACAAATATTAGGACTAATTGGTTAAAACTCATAATACTTAACAAATTATATATTTATGCAAACAAACGTGCATTTGCATGTATTTTATTTTTTTACAAAATTGCCTTTGAAAATATTTACTAAAGAGATGGGTAGAATGGTTGTAGTCGAAGTCAGTAATGTGTCAGAAGTCCGTTTCAGAGGTCATGTTGTAGTTGTACAACAACTAAACTTATTTGTAGTCGTTTCTGTATTACTGAACTTTTTGTGCAAAAGAAAAACTTTTATGTGAAATAAATTCAATATTTGATCTATATTTGTTATTTAGTATATATGTATTCATGTGGTCATGGTTTATTACCTGAAGTTGGATTCCTCCTTGAATATATTATAGAAGTTTTTTTTCAAACTTTAAGCATAATTTTGTATCTTTAGGTGAAACTAACTCCGTGGCCGAGGTCGTTAAGGCGTTAGTCTTAACACTGACTTTGACACCCGCGGAGGTCTGGGGTTCGCATCCCAGGTTAAGCTCTCAGTTTATAGAAGATTATTGCTTAGATAAATTATCGCCAACTTTAGTATACACTTTAAGCGTAACGGTTGCTACTACCACCCGAGGTAGTTCCCGCAAGGGTTAACCCTGATGAGCCGCAAGGCTCTAAATGGGCATTATTATTATTATAGGTGAAATATGCACATGTCATTTCAGAAGTCGGGTATGAAGGACCTCAGAACGTTTCTTCAACAAATTGGACTCGCTTCTCTCGTCCTCAGATAGTAATTACGTTATTTTTACTCCTGACGGTCACCTAGGCATGGAACTTGTTCGATGCCACATTACATTTATGATCCAACAAAAACCATAGACATACTTGCCGTATTAAAACAACGATAAGGAATACGCTTATCAATATTACTAAGGAATAAAACTTAAATTAATGCTGATAATGTGATAAAACTTGGCACACATGTTGATCTTATACATCATGCGTAGGGAAAACCACTCAGGAGGTCTTAAAACACTTAAAAATTCGGCAATTTCGGTGTACTAAAGCTGGCCATTTATCAACAATTCTCATAATTTAAGAACAAAACCTAGGATACGAACCCATGACATCAAGAGCTCTGTGGCGTGTAACGTTAAAAATAAAGTGGTTATATCCAAATACACGGATGTGAGTATAAACAAGATAATTTATAACAATAAAATGTTTATTATTAACTAAAGAAATAAACTATTAATGACAATTCAGCAAAGTAATAATTATTTAAGCATCATAGAAGTAAAGTATATTATTATTTTTCTAAGCAGTAACTTGGTTCCTAAGGAGAAAGTTGATGGAACCAATGCATTTAACTCCTAAGACAAATATAAAAATGTATTTCTTTAACTCCTTGAGCAAACCAAGAGGGTTATGATTTATATTAACTTAAGGTATGGTTATATTAACTCTGGAGAGAGTTCTGAGTTGCAAACAAGGTATTCCATGCAAATTCCCTTTGGAAAAAATACACTTATAGGATAGGCGTCGTGGCAGGAGTGGAACCACGGACCACGACACAAATCACAAAATAGATTTCAAAATAGGTTTTGATGACAAAATATGTTTCGCAAAATTTATATATATATATATATATTATATATATATAATATATATATATATATATATATATATATATTATATATATAATAATATATATATATCCTTCACTTTTTCTAGTAAAGGAGGAGAACTTGTCAGAGAAGTCTAATTTTAGAAAATAATTTAAACCATTAAATTGTTTTTAATATAATTTCAAATTTTTGGAAGTGACGATCATTCTCATGACGTCACAGTTCCTTAAAGTAAAATTTTAACTCTTTAAAACTTCAACAAACCAGTATTGAAAAATTTGTTCTTCGAAACTTTTACTTAAAAGTTTCAATGTACCTCAGTGTTGCCTGCCTTAGTTAAATCAGGTAGAGAGAGACCTGAGTCAAAAGTTCTCAAAGAGAAGATAAGTAAAGAAGACACAGAGCTCCGATGCTTTCAACGTCAATTACTATTTCCATTCAACACGGATTCCATTGTTCCCATTGTTTATTCCTTTCGACAAAACTAAGAAGCGCCAAACTGCGTTGATTCAGTTTAAAAAGTTGTTCAAATCAGTGTGACGTAACGAAACGTCAATAATAATTAACTACTTTCGAGATAATTAGATAACACAGGAGATGAAAAAGACATTGATATAATTGGAGATACAATTGATACAAGTGGAAATTAAAATAAAAATCTTAAAATAGAAACATCAATACTAACTAATTTATAAATTGTTATAAAATGGAAAAAATCAGGTACAGGGTACCTCGGAACTTTTCCTCAACACATTTGATTCGAAAACCGTAGATATACTTGCCGTAGGCATATATATGTATATATATATATATATATATATATATATATATATATATATATATTATATATATATATATGTGGTGTGTGTGTGTGTGTGTGTGTGACTGTGTTTGTACTTAAAGGTGAAATATGATTATTTTTTACAATCAAAAATTGAATTTTACCAATGAAAAATAACAAAAGGTCATATTTTGTTTATTTATTTATTTATTTAAGAAAAAATATATTTTTTCTTGAAAGAAATTTCTAATTTTTGCATACTCCATTCATCCAAACACTACATGCATTTCAATCTTCTTGATTGGTATGATACAATCAATTTTCATCTATAGTTTATTGAAACATTTCATTATTAATATAGGTTTTTCTTTCTTCTCCTTTTTGTTGATTTTATAAAATCAGTTTGCTGAAAATTTATTAAAGTTGGATACATCGAAAAATTAGCTTCAGAAACTATGTGTTTTAAGAATTAATTAATTCAGTTAAATAAAATTTTAATAATTATATAATAAATAAAATTATATATTAATTCAATTCAAAAATAACTTTATTGCACTCATTTAGTGTTAGAAAGTAAAAGAGTTACATGAAAATAATAAGTGCATGCATTACTTAAAAATAATAAAATTACTTAAAATAATAAATAACAATTGAGACCTCATTTTAGAAAAGAAAATATATCTCTAATTACTTCAAAATGAATAAAATTATATATTATGTATTATAATAGTATATGTATGTATTATACATTATTTTATAAAATATATTATTATTATTATATATTACAGTATTTATTACGTTATATTCTTGTATTATATTTGTATATATTTATAATATACATATATTAGTATCATATTCATATTAGAATAATTGAAATTGATTAGAAATAGGTAGGCTGCCTAGAATGGTCACAGATATTTATTCGAAATCATAGGAAAGTAGCGTATTACATTAATATTTCCCAGAAAATGTCTAGTTGTTTGAGTTATTTAAATTTTCGACTTAATTAATAATTCTTGTTATTTACTTTTGACAACTTTTAAATGAGTTTCCTTAGTCAAGTCTTTCGTATTGTGCATACTGTTTGAAAATTAAATAAAGGTGTTTCCATTTAAGAAGACTTCAAACAACTTAACTAGACTTTGTCTCAGACTTTTCACTTAGTAATAAGACATAATTAGTTTGAATTTGGGTGAAAATATTTTATTAACTACCGGCATAAGAATGTAGTTAATTCATTAGCTTAAATTACTTTTAAAAATATTTTATGTAATATTGCTACGTAATGGTAATTTTACAGGGCTGCTTATTATTATTATGATTATTTAATGATTGGGGTTGGAGTCGAGGAAATGCCCCATTTCCATTTGCACTGGGTCTTTCTATTGTACAATCCCTTCAATTGGTCCAGGTCAGAATACATAGAGATATATACTAGAGGGGGCATAGCCTATCTTAATACATTGAGAGGCCTGAAACATTTTTAGTGGGGCTCTCAGGGGCTCTGTGTAACCTCATTGAAACCTTCTCCAAGAGGGAGTTAAGGTTATAATTAATTAATTGTTTTCGGCTTCCCGCAGATTGTTTGTATTGTGATTTGTATTTTAAACATTCTACTATATAATTTACTGTTTTTTTTTTGTTCTGTTTATTTGATGATAATGATAATCGAATGTGGTCAGGTTACTTTTTCGATGTTTCAAAATTCAACCAATAGGGCCCCTCTAGTAATATATCTCTATGTCAGAATAAACATTTTCCCCGGACTAGGTCTAGAACAAGGACTATATAGGATAGGACAAGGAGTATATATCCTATATACTCTTTGTCTAGGATCTATTTGACCAGTGATTCATTGGTAGAGTCAAACAGGGCTGCTTACCTTTATGTGGCATTAAAGTCAGAATAAAATATAATACAAGAAAAAACAGAAAGGGCTGCGTTAGGACTGCTAGTATATAGTGCTTTTTAAAGTACTATTTACTATTCAAAACTAAACTCAGTTTTGCCCTAAAGTTCAGTTTCATTGTGTTTTTTATCTATGGTGTCCTACATCCCTGAAGATGCCTCCCACAGTGGAAGCAAACCGTCGGATTCTTCATCTACATTGACGCGGTCACCACTAGGAGATCTAAATCTTTATGGCAATAACCGCAGAAGCCTACGCAATTTATTTACTTATTATTACTTCAAACAACACACAAATAAACACATAACACAAACACACAAAACATAATATAAATATACAAAATTCGAAGAACGATCTACAAGACGATCTAAATACAAGACGATCTATCAAAGAAAATGCTCTAAAACGAGCAAAAGACACAGACAATCTAAGGACAAGCCAAGCGAGTCTGAAGTTATAACACCAAATATGACAATCTAAGGACGAGCAAAGTGAGTCTGATGTCATATCACCAAACTTGACAATCTGAGGACGAACCAAGCAAGTCTGAAGTCATAACACCAAACATGACAATCTGAGGACGAGCCAAGCGAGTCTGAAGTCATAACACTAAACATGACAATCTGAGGACGAGCCAAGCGAGTCTAAAGTCATAACACCAAACATGACAATCTGAGGACGAGCCAAGCGATTCTGAAGTCTTAACACCAACCATAACAATTTTGGGACGAGCAAAGCGAGTCCGATGTCATAACACCCTACGCTTCAGAAAACCAGTTTATTCTGAAGTCTTAGGCCCGTATTCAGAATGATCAAAAGTTTCAAAAAAAATCTCTCCTAGGTTCTTCCTAGGTTGTTCCTAGGTTGTTCCTAGCTTTTTTCTAGCTTCTTCCTAGCTTTAGTGTCCATTTTAGAACATTTTTAACCGTCCCTAGGGCTAGGAAGAGATCTCTCCTAGGTTTCTCCTAGCCTTTTCCTAACTTTGCACCTTAAATTCTAGGAAAAGGCTAGGAAAAAGCTAGGAACAACCTAGGAAGATCCAAGGTAGGTAGAGAGGTACCTTAAATCGTCCCTAGATTGTCTCTAGTCATTTTTTGTTCTATTTTAATAATTGTTTTTGAGCTTAAAATCCGTTTTGGGTAAACAAGAGTGGTTCAGGGCGAAAATTTTTTTGTTTGTCACCCCCTTATAAATTTTGGGGGTGCTGACCCCAAAAAGTCAAATTTTTTTTATTGCTCCAAACAACTTCTTTTGACCTGAAACGGATTTTGCGCCAGTAAAAAATGTTTTTTTGGACGGGTCCCCTTATAATTTGGGTACCACCCCCGGGAAAATTACAAAAAATACCAGAATTTCATTTTATTAGTATCAAATGTTCAGAATATGAAAATCACATATTGGTAATATGATGACCATACATACCAGACGATTAACAACATAATAATTGGGTATTCAAACTTCCAGTTGTCAACTTAGTGGGGTTGTAACGAATTTTATCGCGATAGCTCCATACGAAGCTGAGTTAATCAAAGTGATGTATTGGTGAAATGCACCAGTGCAGGGTGAAATGCACCACCCTGTATATCTTCTCATGAGCACTATGTTAATCGTCGCGAAAGTGTGACGTCACAAAAAATACATATTGGCTCATATCAAAACAAAATGAAACAAAGGATCTATTATTTATTTTTTGTGATCCTAAAGTGACCAATAGCATTGCTTTATTATGTAAACAAAGAAACGTTCTGCAACAAAACGTAACTTCCGTGACGTATTATATTTGATATGGTTTTAAATTATACTATTTAAATTATATACCCGAAGCAAATTTTTTACATTTACATATTTTGATTTTTTGTTAATAACAAATGTTTTTTCCCTAAGCAATTGGCTTATGAATACAATAAAAAATACACACAGTTCACGACGTAAAGAAAATCGTGATCTCTACGTTCACAACGTAATGAACTCAGAGATGTTTAATGCTGATTTGATTAGAAAGATCAGCTAAGTAACAATCATAACGGGATTGTAAACATTGTTACATTATGTTGTCAGAGTAAACATTATACTATTGATGTATCTCCCATTAAAATGTGGGATTCAAAACTCTGCCTTAACGTGGTAGAGTTGTATATTCCCATCTAGAATGAAGTAGAGCTGTTAACTGTTTTGAAAATCCCCGTTTTGAGCGACTACCTTCTAGATTTGCAAAAAATGCTATCAAATATATAAATGGAAAGTATTAAACTTGATGAAACCTATAGAAAAAAATAAAATAATACTAGTGCTGAGTATATTTTATTGAGTATATAATTATTACTGAAAGTTCTAAACTAAACGAAATAATTACGGGTAAATTGGCAACTTATAAAGGTAAACAAGACTGAAAAGTATATTATACATTTTGTTTGTATGTGTAGTTTTTTAACTGTTCACAATATCAGCCGCTTTTTAAAACGCCTAAAACGAACTAATTGCTACGTAAAACTAATTTGACTTTACGTGATCTGACTTTATAGATTCAGTGTGAAAAATGGAAGTACCAACTGTAGGGTTTATACAACCCTATAATATGATGATTTATTTATGTCAAGTAAATAATTTCTCTATAAACTTACAATTCAAAAATGTGGCACCCATACACTCTACGAAAGTTTAACCTTTATTTATCATCACTAACTATGTTATGTAAAAACATTTAATAGTACATTAATGACATATAATGATTTCTTCATAAGTGAAAATAAAATGCAAATCATTCTCTAGTTTCAAACCTTCACTGGGTCAAGGTCACGCACTTTCACATTAGATACTTTAAAATAATCGGCAACTATAAATAAGTTTGTTGTCATTACAAATTTACGTATTTTAAGGGAGTTGATTCTGTGCCAGGTTTGTTTACAAAATCATTTGTTTACTTTTGTAGAATACTCAATATTATTAGTTTTTCAGTTCTCTACTAGGTAGCGCTAGTTCGTCAAAAAATGTCTGTTTACGTAAAATGAGTTTAAATTATTTTGTAAAGATAAATAATAAAATTAAGTTATAATTAACTCTAATGTAAGTTTTTATTCTTTTTTTGTTATATTAACGTTTTAGCACGAATAAATTTACGTAAAATCATTCCTAGGGTTGATTTTTTAAGAGCTAGGAGAAGGCTAGGAAGAAGCTAGGAACAACCTAGGAGAGATTTCAAAAACTGATTCTGATACCGCTAGGCCTAAGGAGAAAGCTAGGAACAACCTAGGAGAAGGCTAGGAACAACCTAGGAGAGATTTTTTTAAAATGATTCTGAATACGGGCCTTAGTCTAATAAAAACTTAGGCTTTGGATTATCAAAACATTCTGAGGTCGATCAAAGCGACTCAGAAGTCATAACACGCTAGACAACATCTATTTAAACAACATTTAAACAACATCTATTCCGAAGTCCAGCGTAGCGAGACCGAAGTAATACTACTTTATCTTTGGATAATCATGACATTCTGAGAACTAGCGAAGCGAGTCCAAAGTACTGAGGAAAAGTACCGAGGTACCCTGTACCCAAATTATTTTTCCTAATAAAAACAATTATTACTGTGAACAAGACACATCTATTTTATACTGGATATATTATTTTCACAAATTCGATATGATTCAAAATTGAAACATATGCTACAAATTAAATATTTTTTAATTAATTTGTATTTCTTCCGAAGTGACATTAACTTAATTAATTTTTTACTCAGGAATGATGTCATATTTTTCCCTACATTCGTTCGCATGTTTCATTAAATATTATCTCTATTAAAGGGCTGAAATTTGCTTATCTTTTTTAGAGGCGAATTTCCCTCCCTCTTATTCATTATACCGTTAAAATGGGTTTATTAATGTAAATAAAGTGTTTCTAGGTAAAATGTACAGCACACATTCATGAACTGAAATTTTTGCGCTGTTATTTCTCAAAAAAAAGTCAAAATAAATAATTCGGATTTTTAAATTTGTTAATTTTTAAGGAAATTTTCATGTAACAATACACTAATAATGTCATCGGGAAAAAAGTGGTAGATCCAAGAAATCGAATTTAACCCTCCTCCCCTTATTTACAAAAATAAATCTGGTGCGAGATACCTTGGTACTTTTTCTAGCAAGTTTCAACTCAGAATATCATCTATAGTTTCAAATAGTGTCACTTCGGTACCCCCATAGATAAACAATATTAACATAGATGGTTCACTCAAAGATTTATTTAAAAAAATAGTTTATGGGATGCAGGAGGCTCAAGTAGTACAGTCTTGTGGTGGAAGCGTGAAACTGTCAGACATTTTTATTTCTGACATGTTTTGTTAATTTATTTATTTTTATTCAACCGAACAACGAGCTGTTGAGGGTAATCAAGTCTTTCCATCCGCTTTTCAGCGCTAGAATGATGAGGAGTCGACGAATGAGTGATCCCAAGAAGCTCTATAAGAATTTCGTATAAATTGGTAAAAAGTAAAAAAAATAATTTCTCACTCATACTTCACCCATTCTGTCGTCCCCCCTTGGATTTGAACCTCTAATGTCAGAGTTTCAATTTTTGTTGTTTCCTTTGCTTATCCGTGGCGCCAACCCGAGATGTTATATATTCAGATAGCAATTTAAATCGTATGTCTAAACCAGAGGACTATAGATACTTTAACAGTAAAGACTGTCGAACTCAATGTGAGGAAAATTTGGATTCCGGACGAACGCTAGCGCTGCGGCGGACTACCTTTCAATTGAGTGGCGTGTCTTAATTTCCCGCTTTATGCCCACAGTCAGTTTGAAATATTTAATTTATACTTGTGTAGTTATAACTTCTAACTAACCGCCTAACCACTTTAATCTTACACAGAACACTTGTGATTATTTTTAAGTTTTTCATTAAGTAATTTATTAATTTAATTGGATTCAATCAGTAATAATGAATAGTGGCTAAAGTTTTACACGTGCTAGAAGATAGTTTTTGGCATTAATGCGCCCTGTAATTTTAATTACATCGGCGAGATGCGCACATGTGATTAATGTAATTAACCTGATAAAATCGACTAAATCAATAAATTAATTAAATGAAAATATTCTATCTGCCATCATATAGCGTTCTCTGGAAGTTTAAAAAGGTTTCTAATTAACTTTTTAGTTTCTGAATTTTGGAAATACAGAACATGCAACGGCGAACCGTTTTTGTGAAGAATACATACAGAAAACAATCAACTTTATAATAATAATAATTAATGTAGCTGTCATAAACAAAGAATTGTCATGGTATTCATAAATTTAAATATAAAAAATATAATCAGTCATCTTTGGAAAGCTATTGGGTTAGTTCATTGAGTGTCCGCACCGGTCCCCCGCAGCGCTATTTTTTAGAGCTTGCGATAATGGAATCCAAACTCTTTCCTAATTTAAGTTAAACCCCCCTGGTTAAAAACTGAAAGTAATTATTGTTATTTTTCTCAAGTGAACAGATGGTGCTGCTTCGCGTGATGAGGCCCCCAAGTTGAAAAACAAAAATACATCGCGAATACTACAGCATACATAGATCTTTGTTTACTTTTATTTTATTTTACAAAACGATTGGCAACTTTTTTTTTTTAAAAAAAAAATACTACAGCACAATCTAGTAGAGAATAGAGAAAAAATATTTTTTACTAGCGCTATTCAAGACTCTAGTGATGAGGGCCCCCAACTTAAATATCATAAACAAAAATTGTCAATTGAGTGTTCCAACTTACACTCGGGAGTGAACCATCTATGTTAATATTGTTTATCTATGAGTACCCCTTTGCTCGACCTTAAAATAAAATATTAACCACAAAAATACAGTCTTATGACTTGAAATCGGAATGACATTATAACTGAAAGGTTAATGTGGTATAATGTGGTAAATATAGGTGGTAAATTTATAGTTTGTTGTCGAATGCATTATAAAACCTGTTACCATACTTGGTAGTCAATTTTGTTTTTAATCCATCATAGAAATATGAGCAATATTAACACTGTATCAATAATTTGATTTGCGGCAGAGACTATAGATACTTAAACAGTAAGACTGTCGACTCAATGGTGGGAAAATTTGGATTCCGGTCGACACTAGCGCGGCGGGGGACCTACCTTTCAATTGAGTGGGCGTGCCATGATTTCCCGCTTATTGCCCACAGTCAGTTTGAAATTTAATTTTTATACTTTGTATAGTTATACTTCTAACTAACCCTACCACTTTAATCTTACACCGAACGCTTCTGATTATTTTGAAGTTTTTCATTCAAGTAATTTATTAATTTAATCGATTCAATCAGGTAATAATGAAATAGTGGCTAAAGTTTACACGTGGTAGAAGATAGATTTCGGCATTTAATGCAGCCTGTATTTTAATTACATCGGCAAGATGCGCACATGTGATTTAATGTAATTACCTGATAAAATCGACTAAATCAATCAATTAATTAAATGAAATTTACACTTATCTGCCGTCAGTAACGTTCTCTGGAAGTTTGAAAAAAGCTTCTATTTATTTTTAGTATCTGAATTTTTGAAATACAGAACATGCAACGGCAAACCGTTTTTGTGAAAAATACATACAGAAAACAATAATTTTATAATAATAATAAATGTAGCTGTCATAACCAAGAATTGTCATGGTATTCATAAATTAAAGTATAAAAATATAATCAGTCATTTTTGGAAAGCTATTGGGGTTAGTTCATGAGTTGTCCGCACCGGTCCGCCGCAGCGCTATTTTAGTAGCTTGCGATAATCGAATCCAAACTTTTCTCATTTAAGTTAACCCCCCTGATTTGCGGTAAATTGCCATGATTTTTGACAGATATAAACAAAATATTTTATATAATTTTAAGTGTCACCTCAATATAAATATTTATGTATTTCACCCACTCAGCTTCATCTGAGTTAAAGATATTAATCCCTCGGCTTCGCTTCATAGATAAAGGCATTGGTTTTTTCGGCTTTCGTCTGGGGAACTAACTTATTGCTTTGAGAATTAATAGCATTATTTACTCTCTTGGTACATAAATAACTATTACTATAGGTTTAGGTAATAGATTTTTGTTCTTTAGGTAAAATAAATTATGTTTGACACTTCATCACATAAAGTTTCCTACAATGAAGGGACAAACATATAAAAGGGTGTTTGAAAAAATTAAATTTGATATTAGAGTTTTGAATTATTTAAGTAAAATGGATGATGTTTTATACAAGGACATTTTTCCCCAATCACTAATAGTTTTTTCCCATATACATTATTTTTTAAGGTACCTTTAGAGTTTTTCACTTACTAGACGGCAAACTATTAGCAAAAGAAAAAAACAAAAGAACAACATAGTAATGAATAAGTACGGTACAATTTGTAATTTCAAAGCTCGGTGTCAAAGGTTTCATTGGGGCGCTACGCCCAATGAATTGCATTGGTTAATGGAAACAAATACACGTCACAGTACATAATAGAGATTCCCCTAGTTTAAACTTTTATTTTCACTCATTCGTTCCGAAGTTATATAGTAAAAGCATTGTGTTTAAACTAAAAATCAGAAGCCGGAATTTCACCTGAATTATCTATCCCAGGTGTTTTTAAGACCTCCAGAGTAGTTTTACCAAGTTGTCTGTCTCTGTATGACTGTGTTACATCGTAGCTCCTAGTTTCTCTAAGCTAGAGAGTTGAAACTTAATACAATAATCAAATCTCAGGTCAAGTTTTGTTATCCGGAAAATAATTTTTATAACGCTATTCATCGGCAATAATAATTAGATCTTGATATTTTATTTATTTAAACTTTTTCGAATATAAGGCCCGTATTCAAAGCCATTTTCCTTACCTAAACCAAACATTTCCTTAAGGGCTCCTTAAGGAACCCTTAAGGCTTCCTTAAAGGAGACCTAACATTTTCCTTATCTAAACTGTAAACCTAACATTTTCCTTAAGGAGACCTAACATTTCCCTTATCTAACTGTAAACCTAACATTTTCCTTAGGGCTCCTTAAGGAGACCTAACATTTTCCTTATCTAAACTGTAAACCTAACATTTTCCTTAAGGGCTCTTTAAAGAGACCTAACATTTTCCTTATCTACACTGTAAACCAAACATTTTCCTTAAGGGCTCTTTAAGGAGACCTAACATTTTCCTTATCTACACTGTAAACCTAACATTTTCCTTAAGGGCTCCTTAAGGAGACCTACATTTCCTTATCTTAAAACTGTTAACTAACATTTTCCTTAAGGGCTCCTTAAGGAGACCTAACTATTCCTTATCTACACTGTAACCAAACATTTTCCTTAAGGGCTCTTTAGGAGACCTAACATTTCTTATCTAAACTGTAAATCTAACATTTTCAGAATGTTAGGAAAAAGTCTTTGTATAAGAGCCTAAATGTAGCTCACATGTGTATAGGACCATTAAATGAGCCAAATTTCAACTATCCAATTTAGTAATTATTAGTAGTTATTAGTTATTTAGTTATTAGTAGTAGTAGTTATTAGTAATTTAGTTATTAGTAGTAGTAGTTATTAGTAGTTATTTAGTAGTAGTTATTAGTTATTTAGTTATTAGTAGTAGTAGTTATTAGTAGTTATTTAGTAGTAGTTATTAGTAGTAGTAGTTATTAGTCGTTATTTAGTAGTAGTTATTACTTATTTAGTTATTAGTCTAATTTAGTAACTATCTATATTAGTTTAATTTCATTGAACTAATCTTGAGGATTAGTTCAATCTGCACCGTGAGGAAGTCAAATCTGTGGGGAATTTGATTATTTAGATACACGCGTGCTAATGCCCTAACAAATGGTCAAAGCATTTAAACAAACGTTTTAGAAACAGAAGCGTCAATTTCCTTGCGTGTTCAACCCGTCGGATTATACGTAAAGTTAAACGAGCTAGTTTTAGAAACCAGTTTATATGTCATGCCTAAGTAAATAATAACACCACCGCAAATATGACCAAGTTATTTTCTAACTTTAAGGATAACTAGAAATACATTTTCAACAACACAGTTCAAACTTTCCATGAAAGGTTCATATCAAAGCGTAACCGATCACATTGAAGCGAAACAGACCATATTGAAACGAAACAAAGATTTATTCGGTGTGACAGCTATCTACATTAAAACCTATCAAACTGAAACTTCGTAAACTAACTTTTTGTCTAACTAAATTTCCCCAACTCTTACCTATTCCGTTCCAAGTTTTTTTTTCCTTTTCAAACTGGAAAAGCCTATTTTACTCAGGTTTAGGCAGTAGAATAACCCAAAAATAACTTTTCAGGAAGAATAGACTGAGTATTCAGTTCGTATGCATTATTCATTATATACTGGGTTTTCAGTAAGAAAACGCAGCGAACCGTAATACAGCCCTTACCTATACACCATCTACAGTTTTATAGCACCGTAAAAAGCACCCTTTTCGTAGAATCTTATTGGAGTCTTTTCTTTTGTTAAATTTTCCTGACTTTTTTACCCTTTTTCCTTATTTCCATTCATTCAGTGAGTTTTAAAAGGAAATAGTTTGTTTAAATTATTATTGAAATAAGATACATGCTTTTATAATTTTTACTTAATACAATATGCTAATTATTTTATGCTAAGTCCAGTACTTCAGTTAAGTGTTGGACTAATGTGAATTTTAATTACACATCTTATTTGAATAGTCTTTATTTGTACATTATTAAATCTCTCTATAGAAGATCAATAATGAGTGATTAAAACCTTTTCTCCATATTTCCTCAAAGACGGTTTTTACAATTTTTAATTAATAACTTTTTATCAAAATTGTATATTTTATTTTTTAAAAAAAAGTTAATTTGTTTTTTTTTCTGTGATGCAATCTTCACTTCTAATCATTTATTAACTTACTTTTTCTTTGCATACCTAAATTTTAAACAAACTCCTTTGTATGAGAATTGCATGTTCTTAAACAAATAAACATAGTATTATTAATTACATATCTTAGAACTTATGGCTAAAAGGATTGAAAAATAAGTGAAAAACTTAAAAAAATTATAAATTGAAGATTCTCAAAAATAAGAAAAAGATTTTCATAGTAAGAGGACATAATTGCTATTGCATTAATTTTTAATACTTCATTAAACTTAGTTTATTTAGACAAAAATTAGTTTAGGCAAAAAAATAAAATTAATAACACCGGCGTGCGATAATTCGATTGTATCTCCAAGTAATAACTAAAAAATGTTTCGCCTTTTCGTTTTCACTATTAGGCATGCCTTTCGGCAAGCAATTGTGGAGTTGAATCAAAAAAATAAAATCTTAGAGCACCTGGTTTCAGCGTCTATTACTAAGTCAGCATGGCGATGCTTGGCGTCCATGAAGATAATCTTTTATGCTTAAGTCGTATGTTCATTTTAATATTTACTTTCTCCCGGATGTCACTGTACCAAGAACCCTTAGAGTTTATGCACATACTGCAACCAGGGAAGATATCGGTACTCTAACCCTCAGAGTTTATGCACAAACTGCAACCAGGGAAGATCTCGGTACTCTAACCCTTACGTTTACGGAATTGTACCTGTGACCAGTTTACAGGTTGTCTAGTAGTTCTTCTTTAGTTCCACTAACCACTCTGATCTTATTAGCCTTACTTAGCCGCCTGCTATTTAGTTTTAATAATCTCACCAGTTCCTCTAGTCTCACTAGATACTCATTAGACTCACTACTCTGTCCAGTCCGGTACGGTCAAGGATAGATGCCGCTTGTGACCCTTAAGTTAGTGTGTATAAATCCATTTTATAACCCTGGCCTAAAAGCCTAAGTTCCCAATATCAGTAGGAGGCGTCATCCAGAATCGAACACGGCATATCTAATCATTTACATGAATCGTGGGACCACAGGCACCGGTATATTCGAATATCCACTTTCACCGTGTGCGGTGCAGTTATTTTTCCGCAGAACTTGATCTTTAAATGAGCTGGAGACAACTTAAAGGTTAATATATAATTGTCCCGGAAGAAACCAAACCCCGCATTTGCATAAAAGCCAAATAAAACTAGCGTAAAACCCAGGATACCATATTCTATCGTACTTTACTTATGGAACAAAAATTGATTAAATTACTTAGTATTAGAATATTTAATTTTTGCGTCTAAAAAAGTAAATTAAATAAATGCTAAAAAACGGTCAATATAAAATTCTATAAAAGTTTAAACGCTAGCGAGAGAGAAAAAATGCGATGTTTTTTATATAAAAAAATAATTTTACTCTAATTAAACTTAATGAAAATGTGTTTAGCAAAAAGCGTTTATAAATTACCTGCTTGAACTCGAGGTGAAACGAGGGGATCTTAGCCAAGTTTTTTCTTAATTTTATCTAATTATCAATTTTAATATTTTCACTTTAATATTTTAAACTGACTACCTATGTTTTATATTAGTAACTAATTATTTTATTAAATTATATATTATTTTATTCTTCCTCTGTATTAAATTAAAGGATGGTTTTCTATTATAATTTTTAATTATTTCTACTGGTAATGCCTTTTATGAGAAATTATAAATATATGTTTTAACCCCTACCTCTTTGCGTAAAAGTAGTAAAGTTAGAAGCAAAGCCAGTCAAAGAAGTCAATACCTTGTTCCATCTTGCCAAGCCCAATTCACGTCGGTAGTAGAAGTATAAGAGTGGAAAGCTAAGCCAGGGAAACAGGCCAATACCATGCTTCATCTTGTCAAGCCTAATTCTAGTCGGTAGTAGAAATATTAGGGCGGGAAGCAAAGACAGGTAAACAGGCCAATACCTTGTTTCATCTTGCCAAGCCCAAGTAGAGTAGTTAGTCCTTATAAGTAGTTTTCTCCTAATAGAAGTTCCTTGCAGTAATGCTTCAAATGAAATCTGGTAATGCTTCAATTCCTGACCTTAACGCCAATTATGATATGAATTATCTAAGTATAATACCAGGAATACTAAGAGAACTCATTATATACAGTTTTCACATATTATACAGTTTTCTTCTCAGTAATTTTTCGAATAAATACATTTTTAAAACGGAGGATTGAAGGCGAAGGTCGAAGGTTTAAACACAATAGATTTAGTTTTATTCAATCATCAAAAAAATATGTTAGTTTTATGCAATTAAAAGGCCTAGTATAGAGAATTGTGCCAGAGATACCTGAGAAATGTAACAAGCAAAATACAATGATATATCTGGGAACTGTTCAATTATCCAATCATTTACTCTTTCATTATACATTCGTCATCATTGATGGCTCAACATTAAGTCATGAATTTACCAGGGCACTGAAAGATCCTGAACTGCCGACGAATGTCGAATTTTGGGACAAGTTCCAGAGGTGTTCGCAGGTGTTCTCGCACAGTTATATTACGTCACAACTATTCATGTTTAGCAAAACACGGTAGTATCAACTGATATATATTTGGTTTTATTTATTTGATTATTATTCGATTGTCCTGGTCTTAAGTCTCTAACAATGTTAAAAGAGTTTTCTCAATTAAGTTATATGATGAGTCATACAAAAGGTTAAACATGGTTTAGTAAGAACACACGTCATAAGCGCCCGAAACAGATGATTATAACATTTTCAAAATAATAGTAAGTGAGGAAGATAAATAAAAATATACTAACAAAATATTCATTAAATTTAATTAATGATCCTTTCTCCCGTTGACGACTAATATGTTTTGCAGACATATTAAAATTATTAATAATATGGTTGAGATCTATATAACGAATACGTAGTATCATTACATCTTCTTTCAGAGTTGGAAAGGGTTAAGATAAAATTGAATTCAAAAATAATTATTTTAATTATAATAAAAAATAATTATAAAGTTGGTTTCCTTATTAAATAATTTATAATAAAGGCATGAAAAATAAATTGTCATCTATTTTTACTGAGAAGAAAGACGATACTTTTTTCTATCTTAAAACAGCAGTCTGTGAATAGAGTCTTATTTTTCAAAAAAAGGGAAAATAATTAGAAAAGGGAGATTTTTGAGATTAGAAAATTTCTGGAATAGAAGTACTTTTCAATACCTTTGTATATTTCAGCACTACCCTTCGTCACGAGAGGATAATTATGGTGTTTAGTCTAAATTGCAGGGGAAAAACAAAAAACAAACCTCTTATCATCAAGAATCATTCAAGTTACCAGGGAAGGAAAAGATAAAAAGTTGATCTCCTCGCGTTGAATTGAAACCAGGGAGTAAAATCTCGCTTTAAACAGTTAAGAGTATTACATTTTGAAAAGAGGTCCTAATAATTTAATATTATCGAGTTGAAGCGAGATGTTGCTTAGATCAATTTTCATTAGAATCAAATGAAATAAGAACCCAGCTTTTTAATTTGTTCTTGGCAAAATATATTTCGCTTTAAAGGAAAAGATGTAATAAAACAGAAGTACAGCTCGCAGTACTAGCGAACCTAAATTAGGAACCTTTAAAAGCTATAACACTAAAAAAAAGATCAAATCTAATGTTCTAAGTGGTGAGTTTAAATTTAAAATGTCCTTATTTGAACATTTCTTGAATTTCAGTCCTTCTTGTTTTAAATAAAATTTAAAACAATATTTGGTAAATTCAGGAAAAACTTGTATTAAACGAAAATATTGTATTTAACTAAATTTCTTAGTTTATTAATGTTTTAACTTGAATAAACATCAATAACAACTTAGGTCGGTTGTCCCTCTTGCATTTGACAGTTGTCTTCCAGTTCATTTATGTAACTTATTTTGTTAGTCTATTAAATTGTGTATGTTCTTCGCTCTATTGAGCAAAGAGCATTGTCCGTCCTAGAACGTTTGTTGCGTGATTTGAAAAGAGAATTTGTAAAGCTAAATAGCGTAATAGATTTAAAAGGTTTAAAGAAATCAAGGTCACTAGACATCGAAAATTGTTGGATCGAACTAAAAAATAATATACATATACTACTATACAACGGAAACAAAATGGCGGGATCAAAAGAATATATGAGCATTATTTTTGGTTTATCGTTTTTACACATAATTTTATGTTAGCAGATCACGTTTTTTTCCACTAATACATTTAGAAATTCGCTTATATTAAGGAAGCATGCTGATATTGACTAACAATGCTGTAACCTCATACAGGAATATAACATTGTAGTTAACAGCCACAAGAAGGAGTGGGCCCCCCCAGTGTGGTGACGCAGCTAAGAAGCCAAAAGAATCTTATTTATAGAATAAACAATTATAAAAAAATCGGGAATGGGGTACCTCGGAACTTTTCCTCATTACATCGGATTCGCTACTCTCATCCTCCCATCTTACGACTCGCTTCGCTCGTCCTCAGAAATACAGTTCACATCAAATTTATACTGCAACGTGCGTTTGGACTTGCTTCGCACGTCTTCAGATATATAAATGCATCCGTATCATTCCCAGTGGTCACCCATACAGCATTGACCACGCTCAATGCTCCTTAACTTATATGATCCAACAAAAATCATGGATATACATGTCATATTGAAGCGAAACTTAGTGTACTTATTTATTAGGTGATAATATACACTTAGTTCCATTTCAGCATCGGAGGTCCGGGGTTTGCAGCCCGGGCTATGCTCTAAGATTTAATGAATAGTAATTGTATTAAAAAGATTTCGCCAACTTTAATTAATTCTTTGAGTGTAGTAGATGCAACCCACCTGAGGTGTTTCCCGCAGGGTGAATACCCTGATGGGCCGAAAGGCCCTGAAACGGGCATTTTTTTTAATATACACTTGTACTAAATTTCAACTCAGTTAGACCATTTACTATTTTTTTCCATTTTTTTAAAAAACGTACACAAGAAATTAAAAAAAAAAATGAAATAATGCTGATAATGAGATGAAATTTGGCACATATATTAGTCTTATACATAGTCACATACGTGCCAAATATCAATCCGATCGTCTGATTTTCCGCGTTTTATGATTATTTAAAAATTTTGCGGAGTCATTATTGCAGGTTAGTGGCGAAATAAAAATATATTTTCCGAATAGCACAACTACAGCGGTATACTGTTTTTTGTACAAAATTTCAACTCTCTAGGTGACCGATGGAGCAAGCAGGGCGACCAAAACAAATTTGAAGAGGTGAAAAGGAGTTCGATGTACCTCAAATCCAATTGTTCGTATTCATTAATGAATATTTTGTTTGAATAATATTACAGTAGTGGTTAACCATTTCCTGATAAAAAAGAAATCAATTTTCATATTTTAATCATTGAATTTTTTCAACCAATAAATATTAAATATAAAACAGCAATTTATTTTTAAGTTCTTCAATTCCAAATGTCAGCCGTTTTAAATTCCTTTCCTAAAATAAAAAGGAGACAAAAAAATTCTAAATTTGTCTCTCTAGTCTTCCAAGATATCTAAAGGGAGCTTTTGATGAAAAATACGAGGTATTACTAAATTGTATAAGACAACTATAATTTTTAGGAAAAGAACGATATAAACGATATGAAATTATTCAAAATACTAAAAGGAAAAGGAAAAAAGGAACTAAGCTATGGTTTTATGAAGAATTCGATGATTTATAAGTCAAAACCGGGAGCCCTTCCCTGCAGAGCTGACTGCAATTACCTTAAAGGAGATTCATTCTTTAAAATGATTAATTTTTGGTACTTAATAATATTTCCTACTAAAGTATTTTTTTATTAACTTTTTTTTTCATTCTTGCTCTTCCAATCTTCTCTCACTTTTCCCTTTTCTTGATTGTAAGCTTTCCCTTGTAGAGGAGCTATTTTTGACCTAAATTGTGCTTCTGACGTCAAACGAATAAATAGTGGCAGAATGAATTACATTTTAGTAAATTGAAAACAACAATTCAACCCTTTAATTCCATTAAAATAGTACATACGATAATTTTGAGGACGAGTGTAGCGAATCCGATGTGGAGAAGAGAAGTTCAGAGGTACCCTGTACCCGATGTTTTACTGTTATACTTTACTACTGTTACATTTTGTACTCTTTTAAACAATTTCTTAAAATATACCTTAAATTATGAAGAATAAACTCAGTCTGCCAATCCAAAGTGAAAACCTTCACACAGCTGCGCACGCTAAATTTTTTTAGAAATAAGTGGTTCCCTATTAGTTGTGTGCAGAAGGTGAAAAGGACATTTTTTCAAACCTGATTAAATTTTTAATAAATATAATGTTTATTCATCAAAATGAGATAACTAAAACCTGAGTTATAGCATGTGTATATGTCTGTATGTTTATATAATTAAAATTAAAATTTTTTAAAAAAAAATTTGTTTCATATGGCAACTCAAGCCTCCCCTCTGAGAAGGGTATAACCACGGGATAATCCCGATTTGTAGTATTAAGTAATTTTTATAATGAATTTTTGGATATACTTAAAAATATTCACTATAATAAATGGTTTATTTTTTTATTTATACACAAAACATAAAAATTGTTTAATTAAAATTCCCTTTGCAAAAATTAACTACTTTTTGGTGGGTTTGCCAGTGCCATAATTTAAATTGTTGTAATGACACTGGAAATTATAGTTAAACACTTTTGGAACACATTTATTGAAAATTTTATCAGCTTTAAAAAATTTTCTTTTCAAGTTTTACAAACGACTACCAAGAAACTACTTATTTAAAGAAAATGTTTTGAGCGCGAGCAATCATATGAAGGGCTCTTGCCCACTCTGGATAGGCAGACTATGTTTTTTCTTCAAAATTTAAAGGTATATTTAAAAAAAAATTGTTCAAAGCAGAACAAAATTAGTCACCTTATATTTCAGGTCTCACTCCTGGACTATTCCTTGCCACAACATTTTGCCACTTTCTAAGTTATTATTGTGGAATCATATCGTTTTAACAACACAAATATCAACTTGAAATAGGACATTATTGTATAAAAAAAAATATTTAAATGTATCAGTGTTGTGACCGTAGTTGCTTTCTAAAAAAAACAAGACAACAGGAGCGCATCCTCGTAGTTGGCATAGAGAAACTATCAAATTACACACTAGCGCTCCTGTTAACTGGTTACGGAACTAACCTTTTCATTTCTGAAATAATAACTCCCAGCATCAGCTCTCTTTATTATTACATAATTTTTTGTATAACCCAAAAGAAAAATATGAACATTTACTTTAACTTCTAAGGTTACGAACCAAATAACCGGTTAAGCATAAACCGAATACTTGAACAGGAGATGGATTGCTTTTGAACAATAATAGCACGCATTTCACACGAAATTCGCCCGGCTTGTACCAAGAAACTACTTATTTAAAGAAAATGTTTTGAGCGCGAGCAATCATATGAAGGGCTCTTGCTCCACTCTGGATAGGCAGACTATGTTTTTTCTTCAAAATTTAAAGGTATATTAAAAGAAAAATTCCTTCCTCCCAAAATTCTTTACACTTTCGCAGTAAACCTACTTGCAGTAAACCTATGCGTACCAACACCAACCAATCTGTTAGCTGATACCGAGGTACCTGTTACCTACCTGTGTTTCTTCTATGAGGCAACTTTTTCTTCTTTTTTTATTTTAAATAAATTCTCTAGTACTTTTATAAACAATCTTTATAAAATTTATTATCTTTTATAACGCATTCTTTTAAATTTTCTCTTTTTGTATTTAAAACAAAACTTGATTGTTATTTACCTAAAGCTTAAATAAGAAATATTTAATCAGATCCTTCAAGTTTATTTTCCACATTATTACTCTTTTACGTTTATTCTTTGAAATATTTATTTCTAACAATTATTAGCCCATAAAAAAAGTTATAAAAACAATAAAATTTCAATAAAAGCTATCATTGTTTTTCCCGGACTAAATTAAATATTTTCTCTAAACACTACATTTCCTTTAAGATTTGTATCTCAGTTCTTATCTAAATGTTTTAAAAACGGGAGAGCTAAAAGTAAAACAAAAAGTTGTACTTTATTTAAAATAAAAAAAGATGCTGAAACAAAGAAAATTACTCTACCTGGTCACGCTTAAATAAACGCTATATACATTAACTTTTGAGGAATAATTTTTTCTAGGCCAAGAATTGCATGAAAATTTCTAAAAAATATAAAAAAGTTAATTAAGCTATTTGGCTATAGCGTGTTTTTTTAAAAAAAAACGTTTTTATTAAAAAATATGTCTGAGGTAGGAAGTTCAGGTTCATTTTGTTCCCTGTTGAACACAACGTTATATGAAAAATGTATGCAAGAAAAGGAGTTTTTTTAAACTTGGTACAACTAGGAATTCATCTATTTGCTGCAAGGATCGCTGGAGGATGCTGGAGTTTTCTTCCTATATAGTGGGTTAACCTTTATTATAATTTTCTTGTAATAATTTATTTATTTATATAAAAGGAAATTTAAAAAAAAATATTTTTAGCAAAAATTGGATTGATAATTAAGAAAGCGCGCATTTTAAAGATAATTCGCCCGGTTTGCGGACCTCCGCGCCGGAATTATTTGGTTACTTGACGTAGACATAACATAATTTTACTAAACCGAAGAAAAATTTAAATAAATATCTTTAAAAGTAATTGTTGCCGCCAAGACTTGATCACAAGGTCTCCTGATTCGTAGTCTATCCTTAAACCACACGGCTATTGTTTTTTACTCACTGCTACATTCCGTAGAAGTAAGTCTTAAACTTTTTCGTCGAAAAGATACAATTTGATCACGATCAAGGACCTCTGAAACGGATTTTGGACACATTAGCATGCTGCCCCCTACCACAAGAGCCATCTCATTAGAGAAGAACAAAAAAAGTTCGCTAAAACTTGGTTGAAAACTTGGAGTTTAGTATCTTAGTAGGCGCACACAATACAATTTCAACATTTCTTCAGCAAAAGGTAAGGGAAAGTAAATATTAATATATTTACATATTCAAATTAATCAAAATCATTTTAACAGTTTCTTGTATTTATTTTTATTTCATTGTCCTTTACGTTATATTTAATACTTTAATTTACTTATTTAATTAAAAAATGAAATAAAAAAGAAAATAGTAGGTGAGGATATTTTATTTTTCATTCGTATTCAATTTTTTTTTAATTGTCCAAAGGACGAAGTGAAACATTTTAATAAAAATATATTTTCGGAAAATCAGCTTGTCATATAAATAACAAATTTATATAAAAAGATATATTTTCTATTACGAAAATGTATTTTTTGAAACATATAAATGTTCGTTTAAAATGAATAAGGTTTTTTAAAAAAAAAACATCTCACTCTATTCTGGATTGGGTAGAAAAATTTTAGAATATATGTTAGGAAAATTAATAATAGTTTTTCATATTTTTCGTAACGTTTAAATGCTATTAACTTGTCTAAATATATAATAATTTCAAAAGGGCGAAGGATATGGCATAGGAAGGTTATATGGTTGTGACAGAGGGGGGGTGGGGGTGTTGCTTATTGCTTTTCGGCCTTTCAAAGGCAAAAAGATATTGCGTTAAGTAACAGTTTGGCTACGTGCCCATGAAAGATTTTCTCTGGCAAGCTAGTCCCTTCGAAGGGCCAATATACACTATCCCCCCCCCCTAAATATCCTAGTCCTT
Source organism: Microvelia longipes (assembly GCA_018340805.1). NCBI lineage: Eukaryota > Metazoa > Arthropoda > Insecta > Hemiptera > Veliidae > Microvelia > Microvelia longipes. Next base: position 33,783,960 of record JACMZG010001913.1, read on the forward strand.
GTGAAGACCCTTATTCAGTTGTTTCTAACCCCCCACCTACCCCCTAACAATATTCTATTTCCTATGTTTCTAAAAGTTAAGACATCCCAATTTTTATTCTGGTTAGAATAACATTGTTTTAAAATCGATATTTGTTAGAAGTGAGTTTTCCAATTTTTCCAAGCAATCGGTGAAGTTAAAAAACAAAAGACTGTATAATCTAATGATAATGAAATAAAAGTTAATTAAAAATATATTATAATCGTATTGATGTAAAAAAGCAAAAAGTTGTAGATATTTATGTTTCCATTAATTTCCACTGCAGTTAAGTAACAAAAGTACTGCTTTTTAAGTCCTTACCGTCATTAAGACATTAAACCTTTTAAACATCTTTTAATTTGTATACCTTATGAAAATTTTACTTAAAAATATAAAAGTTATAATAGTTATTATAAGTCTAGATTAGGTTAGTTAGTGTTTAGTTGTTCTATATTAACAAAAATATAGAATATAAAATTAAATTCTTTGTAATATAAAAATTACGTACAAACTTTTCAGAATTTAATTTTAAATTTAAGAAATTTAAAGATTTACAGGAATTAACAAAAAGTTATATTGATATCTATTTTTGTCATAATAAGTAGTGCAAAAAGAGCCTCTAAGAAAACATCCTTGTAGCAGGAGGCTATTTGTCGCTGATTTTAAGTTAGTGCTTTCCTATTTAACTTATTATTTAGTTCAGTTTTTTTTTATTTATTTAAAAAAATGAATGAATAATATAAAATTAATATACTTAAAATTTACAAAGACAGCAGTCACATAATAATATAAATTTATTTAATGACTATCACAACGTTTCGCTGAGCAAAGCCTCAGCATCTTCTGGTAATGACACAAAATAAAAACCAAATCAAATAGAAAATAGCAGTTTCAATTTATTTAATCCTAAAAAAATCAGTCCAAGAAATTTACTCATTTAAAATTAATATGATTGATAATATTTAGTGAAGGATGTCCTTTGCTGGTGGCAGACAAGCAAAAATGTTCATTACTGGGCCAATTGTAAAAAATACAAATTTTCTAATTAACCTCAGCAAGCCTTGACTTAGGAACCTAGTTAGTGTTCTGACCGGTCACTGTAGATTAAATAAACATCTTAATACTTTAGGCATAATCCCAGAGGCTAGCTGCCCCATGTGTGGGCATTATGAGGAGACAGCCTTTCACTTGCTTGCAGAGTGTGAGGCCTATACATCTCTTCGTACCCGCATATTTGGCGTAGGCCTCTTGTATGAAGAGGAGCTTTCTTCTCTTAGTTGGAGAGATATTCTACAATATATCAACCTTTCCAAGAGGTTCTTGGTAGAGGTGGTGTAGGCTAAGGAATCGGGGCTGGCAAGAAGGGCCCAACAACGTGGCCTATTTGCCTGGCTTTGCCTCCCCACCCTATTACTACTACTACTACTAGTGAAGGATGAAATAGGAAGTAGATTGTTAATTGTTCTTTTTTAATTCAAGTTTAATATTTTTGTTAAACTTTGATAACTAAAATTACTGTTGCAACAATTATTTTGACATTAAAAAAGTAAAGGATTTTATTTACATTTCTTTACTTATCCGTAGTAAATTAGGAAAAGTATTGTGTTAGCACTAAAATTCCAAGCTTGATTTCACCGCAATTATCCGATTCAGGTGTTTTAAGACCTTCAGAGTGGTTTTCACAAAGTTGTCTGTATGTGACGAGCAAAGCCAGCTCAAAGTATTAAGTATAAGCGTAGTGAATACGCGGGGAGAAAAAAGTTTTGAGGAGGAACCCCATACCCAATTTATTCGTCTACAATTTAAAAATAATAGTTATTTATGCCATAAGGCTGAGAAGTGTGTCTTTATGTTATGGCAATTAGATTTACCGACGAGCGAAGCGAGTCGGGAAAAATTGTCAAGACATAAAGACATTCTCAGCCGGATGGCATACACTTTTTTCTTTGAGGTAGCACTCATTAAATAAACTGCGCTATAGCGCAGTATATATACTTAATTTGAAAAAAAAACGCCCAATTAACTCCATATTATCCTCGTCATTAAATTCATCCATAGCTTCACACTTGTACTCAAAAATGTAAAAGCTTTACTAATAAGCACAAACAAATTGTCAATTAGAACACCTTTTAAAAACGAAAAAAAATTAGTCTACGAACAAAAACAAAAACAAAATGAACGTTTTTAAAGAAAACTCATGAAGTTTTAACACAGATTGTTTTTTGAACACGCTACATTACAGTAATGGCGGCAATATATGAATTACTTTTACGTCCTAGGAGTTTTTTTACTTTTATTATTGTCCTCGGAGGTGAAAAGTACTAAATAACCTCCTATAACAATAATGATTGGCTTCTCATCCTAAAAACGGTCCAATAAAGTGCTCAATTACGTACTACCTCAAAAAAAAACTAAATTATTTTGTTTTTATTTATTATTTTAGAAGTTAACAAAAAAATAAAATACATATACTTTGGTTCGTTTTGAAAATTATTGGAGTAACAGATTTAAACAAAATTAATGAACTTGAACTTTTAGGAAATTATTTTTTTACATTTTTTAAGTGTTTACTGTAAGAAAAGTAAGATGTATGCAATAAAATCCCAAAACCGGTATTTGGAGTATGAATATTGTTACGTGGCATTTTCAAGCATACTATTTACCTAGTGGATCACTAGTGTTAATCAGAGTAATAAAATATGTCTCTCCACAGGTGTCAAAAATTTTATTTAAAATAAAGCATAACCGGCTTTCGACCAACTAAAGGTCATCATCAGTGCCGGTGAGGTTTTAGGAAGCTAGGTTTTGAGTCTTTTCTTACTGTTGACTGTTATTAGACTCAGACTAGTGTTAAGTAGCTTCGAGTGAGGTCAGTGGTGCATTAGTGCTGCTGTCAATAAAGCCATATAGTCCAAGAGCCAGGTCAAAAAAACATGACTCATTTTGTACTACTTTAAACCAAATTTTTCTAAAAATACCTTAAATTATAAAGGAAAAGCATAGTCTCATAGAAAAAGCACTCTGTATTGTCCTGTAGGCTTTACAGATTGGAGCCTTTCATATGAATGCGCTCTCTCAAAATATTAGATCGCTCAAATTCCACTTTTCTAGTAATAAGTAGTTCCTTGAAGGTCGTGTGTAAAACATGAAGAGAACTTTTTTTAAAGCTTCTATAAAACGAGTGTTTTTTCGTACAAATCGGATAAACAACTAATGTTATAACGTTTGTTAAACGGCCAAAAAAATGCTCAAAAAGGCAATATTTTTTTCAAAAAAAAATCTGTGAATTTGCATAAATTAACCATTTTTTAGAAAGAGCCATTACGTAGGTTGTAGTTATCTGATTCTGATGATTCAACACTTGTTTTATGGAAAATTTTATCATTTTTAAAAAATGTTATATCCATGTTTTGCACACGACCCACAGGGAACCACTTATTTCAAGAAAACTGAAATATGTGCGATTTTATCAAATTTTAAGTATGCGCAATCATATGAAGGGCTTCACTCTGGATATGTCTGGCTCCACTCTGTAAACATGACTATGTTTTTTCTTCGTAATTTAAGGTATGATTTCAGAAACAATTGGTTTGAAGTAGTACAAATTAATTACATTTTTCCAGGTCAGACTCTTAGACTAACATAGTTTTTGTCTAGGGAAACGAGTTCGAAGATACATTTAAATGTTAATTATGGGATTTTCTGGATGATAGCGACTTTGATAAGATAATGCAACGTTTCGAGATGCTCCGTACCCAATAGTGATAATGCACATATAATGCATATTATGACATTATTTTGAGAAACAAATTACTAAGATCGTAGACCTTCAGTTAAATTACAAATTATAAATATTCTAAATGATTAAAATATCAAAGATAATTGTAACCATTTAGAAAAATAACCAGGTACGGTAATTTTACGAAATTGAAAAACCCCATAATAATAGAGAACTATAAAGTTTTCCCGAGCCTAATGGCTTCAAAATAACAAGACATGCACACCAATAATGGAGGTTACAACTCAAAAAAGGTTATAAACAATGTATAAACTAAAATGGGTCCTATCATACAAACACCCATAAAAAGCAGATGACGTTAACGGCTTTGTAGCCGTTAGAAGCTAAATCTTAAAGGGAAAGTTTACACAACGACATGCTATCGTAAATGTCTTTTCTTATTTTTTCAATTTTTTCACCGTTTTAGGGAAAAATTGCTCCATTAAGTCAAGGAAATCGATAACTGGGAAAAATGGAGTTTGGATTGAGTATCACGGAATCATGTTTTTAGTGATTTGAAGGTAAAAAGGGATTTTATTTTCAGTCCTATTTTTACTTTTATTAATCACGGTTGTAAAAAGGCTTTGATGGATGTTGTTAAGAAAGTAATAACAACTTTTAGTCGGACAAGTTTCCAGACTGGATGTATTAGGTAGAATATTTATAGGCCTCAACTCGCAATATCAGAATAACATGATGATACTTTAAGCCCCTGATGAAGATTCCGCTAATGGAAATAAAACCTCTAGAACATCAAGTTCATTAATGCACGTAATCAATGCTATTTTACGTAATAATAACGCAAGTTCACGCTATTTCACGTAATAATAACGAAAGTTTACGCTATTTCACGTAGTAGTGACGGTACATAAGAGTATTTCACGTAATAATAACGACAGTTTAAGCTATTTCACGTAATATGATTCTTAGCTACTATTCGTTAGATTCTATATATATATATAATATATATATATATATTATATATATATATATATATATATATATATATATATATATATTGACCAGTTTGGCTTGAAAAGTGTCTCAACCAACTATGTTTATGTGTTTAATTAGAGCCTTTGTTGCAATAACTAATTAACAATTATCAATATTAATTACTGCTATCCTACTAAATAATAAATTTCCAAGGAATATTACCACTCAATACTAATTTAAAATTATAATTGTTTCCAATGAAGGCTTAAAACTTACTTTTATTTTTTAGTAAAAGAATGAACAAACCTGCAACAAAAAGTAAAAAAGAATAATTAATAATAGCTTGATTTGGTTTTAGTTAATTGGTAAAATAGACATAAACAGAATTTTATTATTTGTTTACTTTCATTATTTTATTTACATTTTTTTTCAGCTGAAATTATAGTTTAAACATATCAAGGTCCTGCTAAAAAGTCCAAGAGCCAGGCCTAAAAATGTGACTTATTTTGTACTGCATCAAACCAAATTATTCTGAAAATATATCTTAAATTATAAAGGAAAAACATAGTCTGCCTATCCAGAGTGAAGCCTTTCATGTAAATGCGCTTTCTCAAAATTGTATAAAATCGTACTTATTCCAATTTTCTTTCAATAAGTGGCTTCCTGTAAGTCGTGTGCAAAACAAGAGACTTGACAAGAGACTTGAGAGATCATTTGTCAAAGCTGATCAAATTTTCTATAAAACAAGTATTTTTTCGTCAAATCGGATAAATACAACTAAAGTTATGACATTTCTTAAATGGCCAAAAGAAATGCACAAAAAGTCAATATTTTTATTTTAGAAATCCGCTGACTTTGCATAAATTAACCATTTTTTGTGTTTTTGAAAGAACCATTACGTTGGTTGTAGGTATCTGGTTTTGATGATTAAACACTCGTTTAATAGGAAATTTTACCAGCTTTAAATAATGATTTCTTCTTGTTTTACACTTGACTTACAGGGAGCCACTTACTGCAAGAAAACTTGAATAAGTGCGTTATTATAAAATTTTGAGCATACGCAAATATATGCAAGGCTTCACTCTGGATAGGCAGACTATGTTTTTCTTTCATAATTTAAAGTATGTTTTCAGAATAGTTTGGTTTAAGCATTAAGTTTAGTGCAGCATTTTGTACTACTTTAAACCAAAACTTTAAACTGAAAAAATGTGACTCATTAGTCACATATTTTCAGGTCCGGCTCTTGGGCTAATAGAGTTAAGGCATATGAGCGAGAAAAGGTAGGTACGTCTGAATCATGTGAATTATCATGAAACATCTAATATTTTGTTAATGCATCAATACACTTGGAATACACTAACCAGCTTATCTTCTTTAACAAAACCTCTGACACTAACCAACTTATGTTCTTTGACAAAACCTCCGACACTAACCAACTTATCTTCTTTGACAAAACCTTCGACACAAACCAACTTATCTTTTTTAACAAAACCTCTGACATTAACCAACATATCATCTTTAACAAAACCTCCGACACTAACCAACTTATCTTCTTTAACAAAACCTCTGACATTAACAAACTTATCCTCTTTAACAAAACCTCTGACATTAACAAACTTATCCTCTTTAACAAAACCTCTGACATTAACCAACTTATCTTCTTAAACAACCTCTGACAGTAACCAACTTATTTTCTTTAACAAAACCTCTGACACTAACCAACTTTTCTTCTTTGACAAAACCTCTGACACTAATAAACTTGTCTTCTTTAACAAAACCTCTGACACTAACCGGTTCATCTCCTTCGACAAAGACTAACTTATTATTCCATAGCAATTAATCAGACTCTAAATGACGTAACCCGACCTCACTTGAACAATGTTAAAGAAGTAGAGAAGTGAGTCTATTTTTCTTACTAGGTATTAGAGTCAGACTCAGTCTGACTCTATTACTTAGTAAGAAAACATAGACTCACTTCTCTACTTCTTTAACATTTCAACGGTTTTGCACTAATGATGGCCTCTAGTTAGGTTGAAAGCGCTTTGCCAATAAAGTTTTGTTTTGTGGAGAGACTTCCTTTCTTTTATTATTTAAAAAAATATTGGTTAAAAGCTATCAACATCAGCTGATAGCTTAAACGCGTAAGCGTAGGCTTTTAAGCAGAGATATAGCCTTATTTAAGTATGTTTTTATAGTATTTTGTATCATCATATATAATGGCTTATTAAAAAAAATCGGGTACAGAGTGCCTCGGAACTTTTCCTCATTAAATCAAAATCTCTAAGCTCATCATCACTACTTCAGAGACTTCGTTCGTCCTCAGATAGTAAGTACATTAGATTTGTTCCCAGCGGTCACCCGTCCAGGCATTGGTCTCGCTTCATGCTGATTTAAACGGATAATTCCGGTGACAAAAAAATCCTCAATATACCTACGGTATAAATGAGAAAAAGTGATAACGAAAGGATTTTTCCAAAAAAAACCAACGGTGGCAGATAAGAAAGAGTAAAAATGTAAAAACCCTTAAAAATAACAATTTGTTTAATTAATTACGATGCATGGGTTGCCAGCAACCGAACTCATCTACTTTGTAAAATAAGCAAAATTACAAACAAAATTCTCCTTTAAAACATTAAGATTATGAATATAAAAATTACCATAAGCCATAAATATTCATATATTCCTTTACATCTGCATAAAATCTTGGAATAACATTTTCTTTGAGCCAAAAAACATCGCTTCGTTTAATATACGAGTAGTAAAAAGATAAATAACTTATAGCACAAGAAAGAAAATTAATTAAAAATTCAAAATAAAATTTATTAATATTATCCGAATCTCTTTCTTTAATATTTAATCCTTTTTAATATTTTAATCCATTTGATCTTAAGGGGCGGGGAAAGCAGTCTTACTAAAGTTTTTTAAGTGAGATACTTGACGATTTCAATGACTTTTTTGTATATCCGAAGGATTTAAAAATATCCTGTGTATTGGCAAGTAGAACCATTAGGATCAACAGTAATCCAAACACCAAAATAAATATTCTTATCGATTTAAAAATTAAATTAAAAATTCGGTTTCAGATTTTATAGGCAGACACAAATCCGTGTAAAAATAAATTGTGGCCACATTATGCGCTTGTTTTATGTTTTACTCATCATGGTGATTTATCGTAACTCAAAAGTAATAGAAACTTCAAGAGATACAGCACATTTTAATCCGACACGTGAAATGATCAATTCTTTGAGGAATTTTTAAACTTTTGGTGACACAGCAAAATAGGTTAAAGTGGTTCAAAAGTATTATTTTCCTAGAAGCACAACTAGAAATCGAGTCTGATTTTTGAGGTGTTTCAATTCTCTAGCGTTAAAACGACGGGGGTCTTCTAAACATATGTGTACCGTTTAATCAAGTGCAAATCTAGATTCTCCCTATTGCGAGGGGGCTAATATAAACAAATATGTATACTAATATATATATATAATATATATATATATAATATAATATATATATATATATATATATATATATATATATATATATATATATATATATATAATATATATATAAATTTGTCTTGTTTGCGTAATAACATGCATTTTTTCTTCTTGCTCATTTTCTTTCATTCTTTTCTTTTCTTCCTTTTTGTGGAAGGGCGGAGGGGTCGATTGCCTCCTCGTACCCCTTGTGCATTGGCGGTTGCGTTTAACCCATATTGAATTAAACCCTTTATTATTTTTTATAGGATTTAATAATACTAAATCCTAAGTATATTATTTAAGCCGACTATTAATAAAATGCCGAAGAAGGTTAAAGTACTGACATTAAAGTTCTACAAAGTCACTTTATGAAGATTCAAGTCATTAATTTGTGTTATTTGACATCAGGTTATAGTTGTGTCAACCCTTCTAAAATAGAGATTAAAATAGAGATTTAGAGCGCTCACAAGTCTTCAAAAGATATCATATACCTGAAGTAACAATTGTCAACAATGTAATAACAAACATGTCATTAAATCAGGTGATTCAACAAACTAATACAATCCTTTTTGTGATACCCTTAAGCAGAGTTTATTACAAAATAGAGAAAAAAAACTCGGAGGGGGATTGTATATTCTAAAGTTTTTGCAGGTCATTAAGAGAGCTAAAGCTCAGTCGTTTTTATTCCGAGTCCTAAATAAACATCAAACACTCATTCTCCCTCATTTCATCTCTCTAAATCTTTTTCTTTTATTCTATACGTATATATTTTTTGTATTTCCTTTATTTATCTGACTGCGTGTATTTATTATAAAGAAAATTTCTTAATGAGGTCATTCTGAAGGTCAAATTTTAACTTGAGTTTAAGCTAACTCAAAGCATTATTCATAATATTATTTTGATTATGGTTAGTTCTATGCCTCAAGGATCATGCTTAGTACCTTCCTACCTAGGATTCTATGCCTTAGTACCTTAATAGTCAAGGATTAGAAAATTTATTAGTCTATATAATCCCTATTTTCAGGGGATAACAATTTCTAAGACAATAGTTGTAAAGTAAAGTTGTAAGGTAAAGTTGGCATGAAAATGCCAACAGCAAAAAAGGCAGCTGACAAGCTGTCAACTTATGTGTCTATCTGTAATTCACACATTGGTCATATGACAGGAAGCCAAGAATTCTATTGGATAGCTTTAAAAGAGTCCTGTGAAATGCATTAGCCTATGTTAATTACTTATTAAATAAATAAAATAAAATAAATAAATATTTTATTTCTCCAAAATAAAAACATGTACAAATCATGGTATTAATTGTTAAATCCTTAAAGTCAAAGTTTAAATGTTTCAAAATCAGTCATTTTTTAACTAAGAAGCATTAATTAGGCTTAGACTTAAAGTCTTGTTTTATTATTAAAGCTTTTGAGGAGAAATAGGTCCAAAATAATAAATACAACTAATTTTGCCGAACTTTTGATATAAATTTATCTTTTTCAAGGCTTAACATAATAAATAATAACAAAAAAACAGTTACTTGGTTGCTAACAAATAGATGTTAGGACAACAACTAGAGTAACAGACAAATAATTCTGTTAAAAACAAAAAAGGTGACAATGTTTTTAGTTACATTAAGGTAACCTATATTCAGACCTATAATATTTTGGACCTATTCCTTCTCAAAAGCTTTAATAATTTAAAATAGAGGTCCCATTAAAGTTTTTTTAGTCTTATTTTATTTTTTTACATATGTAAAATATTTAACATATTTTAAAAATTTTTCTTTACATTATGGCTACACTAAGAAAATTGAAACTTTTAAGAAAATACTTATTAAGCACTAAAACTAAGCTAGGGGATCTATCTCCAAAACTCTAGGGACGTAAAGTAAAGTTTACTATAACTTAAAGATTTGATTCTACAATAACTTAAAAAAAGTTATATCCACAGAAGAGGTAAAACGTATTCCAATTCATTTTATTATAAACAGCTGTCAATAAATCAAATAGAAAGAAATATTGTGAATAAAAGGCGAAGAAGGAAGGAAAGTCGAATGGCAAAAACTAACAATTAATACCTCGAGTTATTAAGAACAAAACGCATGCGCACTAATGTAATATACACTTATAAATGTTCATTTATTATGTTTCATTTAATTTAGGGACTAATCAAGAAATCACATTATACACGAAGCTATTGTATAACGCACGGCTAAAATCAGTTGACAGCTCGCTAAAATCTCAATGCTTTCAACCCTCTTTATTAACAAAAAATCCCTTCTCTTAAGTAACAAAAAAAAGCTCCTACTCTGGACACACTGTAAGTCAGGTTATGTTTTGAATTTTATAATTTGTTTTTATTTGATATCGTATTTTATAAAAATTATTCATTTTCTTTTTAAGTAGGAAAATTGTTGCATCTTTTAAATTTACTAGTTAAGTGATGCTTCAAATTTGTACGTAAGTTCGAATCAAGCGGAGTTAAAGATGTTAATTGCGTAATGCAATAGATAATTATAATAAATTCTATGATAAATCTGTGTTATTGCAGATGGCAATAACACATTTCAGAGAGCAAATTAAGTTAAAGAAAAAATTGTCCCAACAATACAGTTGCTCTGACATATGTCGATAAGTACACATAGTACACATTTAAGGGTATAAAAGAAATTAATATGAACATGAAATAAATAAAATTAATTAATCCAGTGTATAGGAACAATAATAGTGTAATATTATTATTATTATTATAAAGTTAGATCAATAATATAGCAATAATAGATATTAAGTAAAATAAACTGCTGCACGGTCTCACAGTTATTTAGTCTAATTATTAAGTTCACTAGCGTACACAACGTTTAAATGCTCAATGTTTAACTGTCCAGTTTACAATGGGTAATAATAATAATAATAACGATAATGCCCGTTTTAGGGCCTCTCGGCCCTTCAGGGCATTTGCCCTGCGGGGGTAATCAAAAGTAAAAATAAAAATAAAAAGTAAATTTACAGATGAAAAATTATAAGAAAGGCTGATTAAGTGTAGATTAAGTAAGTACGTAAAGAGTCAATTTACAGTTGAAAAATTATATGAAAGGCTGATTAAGTGTAGATTAAGTTAGTACGTGTAGAGTCAATTTACAGATATCAAATAAGATGAAAAATTATATGAAAGGCTGATTAAGTGTAGATTAAGTAAGTACGTGTAGAGTCAATTTACAGATATCAAATAAGATGAAAAATAATGAAAGGCTGATTAAGTGTAATTAAGTAAGTACGTGTAGAGTCAATTTACAGATTCAAATAAGATGAAAAATTATATGAAAGGCTGATTAAGTGTAAATTAAGTAAGTACGTGTAGAGTAAATTTACAGATATCAAATAATATGATAGGCTGATTACGTGTAGATTAAGTAAGTACGTGTAGAGTCAATATTACAGATGAAAAATGATAGGAAATTCTGATACTCATGCATGATTCCAACTAAAATGCCTGTGATAGTCTAGATAACACAAATAGTGAAAGGAAAATAATATAAATTACTAACAAACCAGGATGATGTTTAAGAATAACCAAATTTTTAAGAATTAATTGCATAATTAGGTTTAATTTTAACACCTAATTAGATTAGGTCTCAAGAAGCTAATGAGATCTGATGTAATATATTTATTGTATAAATTATTAATACAATAATAAACTATATAGTTAAATTTAGTTTCTAAAAGGTCCGCATCGAAAGTCATCATATAAATTATACCTACATTATTTTATAAATAAATTCTGCAACATTTTCAACTACTTAGCATAAAAAGCAAAGAGGAAAAAAAGGTTTTAGTAAATACATTGTTTGTTTAACGTTTAGCATCTATTCTCAAGTTTAAAGAAGGGTACGGGTAGAATCCTTGCCAAGAAACCGGCTCAGAATACACAAGGAATGATACATGTGGTGTATGATATAGTGGAGAGAAAAAATTCTCCTGAGTCTCCAAGAAACATATTTTGTCCTACTACAACTCTACTAAGAAGGGTCTCCTAAAATATACTTTACTTCAAGATTTTATAACAATTCTTTATAACTTCGTATTTACATATCCCCCCTTCTGGAAATTTTACTCTTCTTGTGTATCTTACTTTATTTGACAACCATTACTTATTGTACATATTCATATTTTAACAATAAAAAATTCCCCTTTATTATGCACAGTTGCAAGCGAGCAAAAACAGACGTACAGAAGGGGAGTTACCAATTGTACACCTGGGATCTTTGGTGCGCAATAAGTCTTATAAGGACGTTTTATTGCCTGAGTTTACTTTTCTTTTACTATTTCCTTTAGTCTATCTTTTCTTTTCCTGCTGTCTTCATCCTATGCCCTTTTTTCCGAAAGAAAACATTCAATGAATACATGAATGATTTATTTATAGTCAGGGTTAAAGTCTATTTCTTATGTATCTCTATTCAACAAGTCTTCGCGTCCTACAAAACACGTTTTATACAACAAAAAATAAAGGAAAACAAGAATAAAATACGATTTAAAAATAAAAATAACTTAATTTATTTGCAAAGGTTTTAAATTAAGTTATTCACACAAAGTTAAAATGGTTTCAGAATTTATCATAGGAAATTACATAATGCATTCATTTATCCAATAGGCAATACAGACCTACATTATATATATATATATATATATATATATATATATATATAATATATATATATAATATATATATATATATATATATATATATATATAGGATGCAGCTAAGGAAATTGGAAATGGATTGATATAAATAGTAGCAAATGTTTCACAGGAAATTATTTAGTTTTGAAACCATATTTTAATAGATGGTTCAAACTATTCGGAAAAACATGGGTAAAAAGACAAGAAAAAAACCCCTAATAGAAATTAGTTGTTGATCTAACGTATTTTAGAGTTTCTAGTTTTTTACCAAGTTTGAGAAAAATTATTTTCATAGAAAAAGGACCTATCTCTGAAACGGATTTTGGACACACTCCCGTGTAAGACATTTACCAGGCCGCTTATCCCATTAATTATTAGAGACATGATAAAAGGTAAAAAAGAGTTAAGCGCGGAGAAATTCCGCGCACAAGTGGGGAGAATTTCCTTAAAATTCCCTCTAAAAAAGGAAGCGCACTTTCTTACTTATCAATCCAATATATTTAAAATATATATATCCAAGAATATTTAAAAAACTGCGCAGTAGTCACAGTATATATCAAAATATATCTTGATATTTTTTTTTATTATTTCGAAGAAAACGCGCATATTTATTCCATACATTATACAGTACAACATTATTTGCTGTCATTTAAACCCCAGTTTACGCAAATTTTTACCTCATTCTCTTTTAATACTTAAAAAAATAAATAAGATGTGACGTTACTGCGCAGGTTATTGAATAAACACTCAAAATTTAAGAGGAACTTCGATTGGCAAGCAAGAAAGCGCACAATTCGAAAAAAACTTGCCTGCGTTGTAAATAAGAGACAGGATGCTACACTTAAAACTTCCGCAAACATGATGATTTGCGATCATAGTAGCTGAAAACGAAGTTAAAACAGGTTCTCACCAGTTTTCCGTGAGATGGAAGTTTCATTTTTTACCGTTGTAAAAACACAACAACGAAACACTTTCTTAAGTTTATAATACATTTCCATGTTAATTAACTACTTGTACTTATACTTACTAATATATTTAACATTTTTAAAGAATATATTACTTACATGTTTTAAAATACCACAAAAAATAAATTGTTATCACATTACCGAACTCGAAGACACAAATAAATAAATTTTTAAACACTTCACGCGAATAGTCTTCACCGGACTAAAACGTTTCGTTAAAACTAAAATAAAACTATAATTAACACTCCGAAATTAATTATATTTAATGGAAAACGAATAAATGAAACCGAAAACACGGTGTACAAACAAAAACATTTTTTTAAGGTAATTGATCTTCTTCTTTTTTACTCAGTTTTTGTCTTTAAATAAATACTATAGACATAACTCACAGTTTTAGACTGTTGTCCGTTTCGTTATTTTTAGACCAAACTTAAAGTCAGACTTTAGGTTTAGTATTTATTATTATTTAAATTACTGCAATATTAAGAAAACATAATTAAATTAAATACACAATGATTAAAAGGCATTTGTTAGTCCGTAATAATAAATTTACATAAAGAAAAAATAAAGTTGTAGACAAAATGAAATGTATACACTATGAGTACGATTTAATAGAAATAAGAGCGCTACTCCCACCATACTCTCCCGTGGGGGATGGGTAGAGTACACGCCTGGCACCTGGTGGACTCATGATCGAATCTTAGGTTCGACGATGTTATTTTATTATTTTAAACTTTACATTTTTAATTCATAGCTGTAATTATATATCTTTGTCTGTCAGAATACTGTCGAAGCTATAAAACAAAGGAAATTCGCTAAAAGAAACAATTTCCACTTTCATTTTATTTCTATTAATTACAAAAAAAATTCCACAGGCAATCAAAAATAATTCCTTTTATTTCACACCAATTTATCTTATTGTATTTTATTTTAAACCTTAGCTGACCATAGTTTAGAATATACTATACTTGTTAAACACAAAATTTTGACACATAACTATTGAACAAATGCATACATATATTTGTTTACAATATACTGTATGTGTTTCAGTACAATATATTATCTACAGATACAATTACAACCTGACAACTGCACTTTTGCAGCAGTTATGTATATACTGTAATGAAAAATAAGACTGCGCCTTCGGCACAGCCATGTATATACTGTAATAAGTATTAGAATTGCAAAGTAATGACTGCAGCTATAAAACACTGTAAGCAATATAAAAACTGTGCCTTCGGCGCAGAATGACCTCTGCAGCTTCGCTGCAGCTGTGTATATACTATAACCTTTTACATTTTTTAATATAATTCGAAAACGGTTACAGGTATGGAAAAATTTTTTTTAGATTCTTGTTTAGTATGTATTATAGCATAAGTCATAACATGGTATTGTTTATTTAATTAAGGATATACTAAGTAATATATGGTAAAAAGCAGAAAAAAAATATTTTTTTCATACAAAAATTATTATTTCTATTATAACGCAAAAACTGTTACAGGTATCGAATTAATTCTTGCTTATACTTGTTTAGCAGGTCAAAACCCATAAGAAATGGCTCTAATTTTTAATTAATTCGACAGTTTATTTTTTTACACCTATAAAATTTTTGCCACACCAAAAAACTTTTGGCAGTGGCAAAAATCGGAAAAATCATTATGCATGGCCCTAATAAAAATGAATGTATTTTAATAAAGGCTAAAAAATAGGACGAAAGCCGGTTATTTGGGGTTTCTAGGTTAAATAGAGCCGGAGCTATGGCGTTTCAAAGTTGCCAAATTTTGTCCAAAAAATCTTTTGTCAAAAAAATATTTTTCGCCATAAATGAAGACAAATTGCGATAAAAGAAAAATAAAAGCGGCTTTCAATTTTCCTTAAGGTCCATGTCATATTATCATATCAACTATCAATTACATGTCAAATATCAATAAGATCGGCGACCAAAACTTTTTTGACCCAAAAAATGGACTAGGAAAATTTGGCAAAAATGCCATGTGCCAAAATGGCAGATTCATGGGTATCGTTTGAAAGATAATAATAAGAGAAAAAAAACGCCACTGGTCTCACTTCGATACGCCTTTTAGTTCAGGAGTTATAGGCGATCAAAGAAATCAGTAAAATTCAATAAATCCCCCCTAAACCCCCTTTAAAAAAATTTCAAAAATTAAATGAATGATTTATATTATACAACTTTTGACCCTCTACATTTTTGTAATTTACACAACTAATCTAAAATAAATACTTAGGACACTATAGTCAATTATATGGTATTGCATTGCACTCAAAAACGCATTTATTCTAAAATAAGTCGGCCGCCATATTGTTTTTACTGCCATTTTTATTTTTTTCCAAAAACTATATTTTAATACCTAAACAACGATACCAATATCATTCCTTAACTATGAATAGAAAAATAATAGTGATTTTTTAAATAATAAGTCTAATACGTCTCTATATTACATGCATTATAAAGCTATATCAATATGCCATTTTTGCCGAAAAAAATGGTATTTACGTCCAACTTATATCATTTATATTATGCGCCCTAATTCATTGACCCTAACGATAATGGTATCGTTGGAAAGCTTATTAAGTAAGGTGACTTTGTACAACGTTAACAAAATCTCTATCTTGTACATGTATAGATTTACTGACTGCCGTAAGTGAAATGAAGTATGGAATTTTACAGCCAAAAGTATGACTTGTATAAAAATGTTTTTTGAGTAAAAGTTGTGCAAATAGTCGATACAAAGAGATAGAGACTAAATTTACTTCAATATCTTAATAAATAGCTAAAATAGACCCCATTGAAGTTTTGACCTAAAATCAAAGATGGCTATGGTGTAAAGAAAATTAAAGAAATTACCTTAGGAAATTCGCTAAAAAGCGCCTCACCCATCTGTTGACAATTTTCTTTATAAATATTAATAGTAGAAGTCAACAAAATTGCAAATTGTAGATATAACTAACATAAACAACGAACATAAATTAAGATAAAAAGACTCCAGATAACTTAAACTTAATTAATTGTTCAATTATAAAGAGACAGTAAAAGACTGAGTTAAGGAAACTCTTGACGCTTAAAAACTTTATTTTATTTAGGTTTTAAGTGACGTGTACTAGATATTCAACTACTTCTCCCCCTCAAGGAGACTTTTCCGCGCCGTGCATCCAACCGCCTACGTTTTCAAGAGGTTCTAGAACTAATTTAAAATCAAATCTATTTCCAAGGATGCTTGAGCTTATTTTATAATTTAATCATTTCTTTTTTTTTCAGAGGGATTCAATTTGAAAAGTGTCATATTTACAAAAAGATTACACAAAAAGTTATTACTTGACAGACAAATGCAATCTCCTCGCTTTAGTTAGTTTTCAATATCTTTAGAATTAGTTTTAGTACTAAGAGTGGAAAGAGGGGAACACCTAATTAAATATTACTAAGGAGTGTATTTTCCTTTGTTTCATTTTCCAATCTCTTCGCAGTAATACAATAGTAGAGATGGATGAGATACTGCCCTACAAGACGCAAGAAAATTTAACCTGGATATAATCACTGATGTTTATCCATCAACGACACGGTAGAATCCATCCTGAAACAAAGTAGCGGAACACATCCAAAAAAACAAGAACGTGAAATACATTCTGAAACAACAAAGCGGAATACATCCTAAAGTAATTTGTTAAAATGGATTCTAAAACGACTCAGTGAAATGCATTCTGAAACAACAAAGCGGAATACATCCTAAAGTAATTTGTTAAAATGGATTCTAAAACGACTCAGTGAAATGCATTCTGAAACAACAAAGCGGAATACATCCTAAAGTAATTTGTTAAAATGGATTCTAAAACGACTCAGTGAAATGCATTCTGAAACAACAAAGCGGAATACACCCTAAAACAATAAACTGCGTAGGCTTTCGCGGTTATTGTCATGAAGATTTAGGTCTTCCGGTGGTGACCGCGTCAATGTAGATGAGAATCCGACGGTTCGCTTCCACTGTGGGAGGCATCTTCAGGGATGTAGGACATCATAGATAGAAACACAATGCTCTACATAACTGAACTGTTCAGTTTTGTAGAGCATTGTGTTTCTATCCATGATGTCCTACATCCCTGAAGATGCCTCCCACAGTGGAAGCGAACCGTCGGATTCTTCATCAACATTGACGCGGTCACCACCGGAAGACCTAAATCTTCATCCTTAAACAATTTGTTAAAATGGATTCTAAAACGACTCAGTGGAATGCATTCTGAAACAACAAAGCGGAATACATCCTAAAACAATTTGTTATAATGGATTCTAAAATTCATCCTGATACAAAATGGTGGAATACATCCTGCCAAAGTAGTTTGGAAGTGTTCTGAACTACCATGTATCCAATTTGTGACACAATAACGCCAGCATTATTGCATTTACACTTCCTACTCAATTTCAATCTTTCCAGTGTAAAATTTCATTGCAAATTCTCAAAAGAATTCTTCCCTACCATGAAAAACAGCTCTTAACCTTATGCTTCGATTGAGATAATTTAATTCTCCCACCAATTTTCTCCACAAGAACCTTCTATTTTCTATCTCTTTATCTAATTTTATTTCTCTTTCTCTGGTTTCTACATCTAGTTTTTAAGATACATCTTCTTACATTTCTGTAAGAGTATAAAACTTAGTCGCAGCTTTTTAAATTAAGTCTTGTAATTCAGTTCTTTAACAAGATGACATACTTAAAATAATTGTGTCTTTAAACTTACGCTAGACTTTATTTAATTTTATAATGATAATATAAGTTAATTTACAGATAACAATAATAGATTTTGAAGATGTAATACTAAAAATTAGGTACGGTATACCTCGGGAATTTTCACATCAGATTCACTACGCTCCTCAATACTTTAATTAGACCTAAAATATTAAGAAAAAATTTATAACGGCTAGAAAGAAATATTTAGTTGCAAATAGAAAACAAGAAACAATATATATCTCTAGACGGTGTATAATGTGAAGTTTATTCACTAGTTTAGGAAGTAAAGAAGAACTTTTCACTCCCAAGGGAGAAAAAGTTAATTTTTACTCCCTTATAGGAGTAAAAAGTAACTTTTTACTCCCTTATAGGAGTAAAAAGTAACTTTTTCTCTCTTGGGAATAAAGAGTGTTTCCTATTATTGGGTTATTAGAGCCAATTATATCAATTTTTAGGGGAGTGGTATTCTCTAAATTTATACGGGGGACCGATCAATATTTGTAACACTCTTTCGGGGGCCTGGACTCCCAAAATTTATAAAGGGTACCCGACCCAAAATTTTGTTATTAGCTCAAAATCCGTTTCAGGTCATAAGACTTTTTGGGGGGGATGCAGCACCTACAAAATTTAAAAAGGGGAGTACTGAAAGAAAATAATGTTTATTGGCTCAAAATCCGTTTCAGGCTAAAAAAAAACGTTGATTGGAACAATAGATTTTTTTTTAATTTTTTGGGTGCGTTCCCTTAAAATTTATAAGGGTGGTCCGACCAAAAAAAAATTAAAATAAAATACAACAAAACGTATAAAATTAAAAAATAATATTATTACGTATAAAATTACGTATAAAGTTAAAGAATAATATTACGTCAAAGTCTAGAAATAAAATCATGTATGAATTTGGGAATTAAATGCTATTTTCCCTTAACAAAAGTCCCGTGGCTATAAACGCTCCTTGGTCGTAACTCCACTGGGTTTGTCTCGGGGGTTAAACACATAAATGCGTTAAAACAGTTAAATACTTTGGTTCCTTCAGCTTACGCCTTAGGAACCAACTAACTGCTCAGGGAAATAATAACATTCTTTATTCCCGTGGTAAATAAATAACTATTTCAACTAGAACTAAAAAAATATTTATGGTATCAAGCTTCAATCTGTAGCATGAACACACTGAGAGCTACGATGATAACAGATACACACACACATTAAGACAGAAATCTTAGTGAAAACCACTCAAAAGGTCTTAAAAACAGGTGAAAATCAGGTTAAGGATTTCTTCGCAAACACAATACATTTCCTATATACCTAAAGTATAAATGAGGAAAAATAAAAAGGTTTGACGTTATGACAAGAAAGACATCCTACCACCAAGCTGATAGAATTCATAAGGTGATTCAATTGGAGGGCTTTTATGAATGAAATCAATTTTTTTACGTGTTATGTTATAGTCCGGAATAAGTCTATTAAGTAAGTGACGTCATTGCAGGAATAAATAGTAAATTTTTAATGTTGACCGCCTACTTCGATTCCTGCGATGACGTCACGCGTCATCCATAAAACGTCAGGTTATAACCTCCGAATGCGTTAGGTTTGTTTACATCGAATTGAATCACCTTATACATTTTTATAAGGTTAGATATGTCACGTATATTCTATGTACAAGAATAACATATTTCACCAATTTTAACTTTTTTTATTTTTCAACTTTTGAATTTATATCAAATTCACTCAAATCTACCGAATTTGTGTCAAATGACTAGTGTACGTTTAATAAAAAATTGGAAAATAATTTTGAGTTGAAATTCTGTACAAGTGCACCAAATAATAATAATAATACCTTTATGCAATGAATCAGTACACCTCGTATCGTAACAATACAAAGAGTATATATATGATTTTTGGGCCCCAGTGGTGTAGTGGTTAGCACGTGCCTGCAACCCAGACAGTCCGGGTTCGATTCCTCTAGGATTTTCATCCTAGAGGGATGAAAATCCTATGAATCCTATCCTATTTCCAGGGATGGAAATCCTCTCTCGTGCCGTCCAACGAAAGCGACGTTAAGCTGATGGTTCCAATCCTCAATCCTCACCCACATTGAAACTGGGTTTAGGCAAAATTTAGGATCATCATTAGTTGTTTATATTAAAAATGTTTATATGAGTCTGCCTTATGGTTTCGAAGTCACAGATCTTCTGTGGATAAGACATAAAATGCCTGGACTAGCACTTATGAGGTAGAACACTATCATCTGTCATAGTGAGTCAGCAAAAAGGGCTTAACAACGCGGCCTACTTGCAAGGTGATGACCTCTTCCTAATTACTACCGCTATCGCTACATCCATAATTTTTGTTGGGTAATAAAAGTGAAGCAGGATTGATTGTGGTCAGTGTCTGGATGGGTGACCGCTGGAAATAAAACGGATGTATTTACCATCTGAAAACAAGCTAAGTGAATGAAAAGATGTGCTGCAGTATAAATTTAACGATTTGTATATTTTGAGGACGAGCGAAGTGAGTTAGAAGTAGGATAAGTCTGAAGTAGGGAGGATGAGCGTAGCGAATCCGATGTGATGAGGAAAAGTTCCGAGGGACAAATAACCCGATTTTTCACTCATATCACTAATCAGCCTGTATACCTATGATATATATAACGAAAAGTAACAAGATGCGCATTATCTTGTTTTAAAATAAATGAAATTTACTCAGAAACATTTACATGTTGAATTCTACACTGCCTTTAATCAGGCAAAGTATGAGCCTTTGTTTCACTTTAAGAATTTACGTTTTTCAAATGTAGGAATGAGTAGGTATAAATTTTTCCATGAAAAAGAGGAAAAATCCTCTTTGGAATTTGTAAAAGTAAGCAATTCATTTATCAGGCTCTACAAAATATTTGTTTTGCATAGATAAATTCTTTCTACATATTGCGATATGCTCAAATCACCCTTTGGCTGTGGATGACGAATGTCATGCATTGAGTAATAGTTAATATCCTATTAAAAGAAGAACTTACATCTTTTTATTTAAGCTTATCAGAGATTATAATCCAATATAAATTAAATATACACTACTAGAACTGATACTATCGTTACACCATTGGGACCGGTATTAACGTTACACTTCTGGGACGGATTTTACCGTAACACTTCTAGGACGGATATCACCGTTACACCTCTGGGATGGATTTTAACCGTTACACTTCTAGGATGGATATTACCGTTGAACTTCTGGGACGAATATTACCGTTACACCTCTTGGATGGATTTTACCGTTACACATCTAGGATGGATATTACCGTTACACTTTTGGGATGGATATTACCGTTACACATCTAGGATGGATATTACCGTTATACTTCTGGGATGGATATTACCGTTACACTTCTGGGATGGATATTACCGTTACACCAATGGAACCGATATTACCGTCACAGCTCCGGAGAGGATATAACAGTTAAACCTCTGGGATGGATAATACAGTTACAACTCTGCTACGGATATCACTGTTACAACATTGGGACGTGATATTATTTCGCCACTAGAACTGAGATCATTGATATTCACTACTCATTTTACACTGCTATTTCTTAGTTTTAAACTTGACTACAATCAATCGATTAGAGTTTCAGAGCACAATTTTAGTAGGAAACCTACATAATAGGAAACATAATAAAAAACCTTTTCATGAAAATTTGAAAAGCTAAAGAATACCAGAACTAATTACGTCGGGAAAAGGTCGTGTAATATAGTAGAAGGGTATAAAGGTCGCCTTGCTTCACCAATTAGCTTCTTTACCCAGTCTTGACTTATCACAGTACTGTCGTTATAACATAACATAATAGATTATCCTTGCCTATTTTCAAGGATTTTCAAGCTTCTCTTATTTCAACACACATAATTTTCACTGGAAAACTGTTGTTTTCAATATCATCCTCCCTACTATAGGATGATATTTACGTTCTCTTTTCCGGGGTTTAGAGGGGCGGGAATCAGGTAATTTCCTTTTATTTCCAGTTTGAAATCCGCTTTCCTATCCTACCATCTAGATCGAAGAGGAAATGGGCTTGGCAAGATTGTCCTTCCTATTACCCCCCTCTCTCAGTCTGTAAATGTTTTCCCACTACTTTTACGTTAAACGGGGCTTAAAAACTCACCAGAATTGATACATAACGTTAAAACTGAGGAAGTGACTCTGTCAGCACTAAAATTTTATTAAAATTGAAAACCCAATTTACACAAAAATTTAACTTTGTTGCAAATATATTGCAGTTATTAAAAATCGGGTACAGATTACCTCAGTTCTTTTCCTCCAAAACTTTGGACTCGCTGCGCTCGACCTCAGGATAAAATGGTTATCTAAAGTTTAGAGTGGTATGACTTCGGACTCGCTTCGCTCCACCTTAGAATATCATGATTATCCGGGTAATATTTTCTTCATAAGAACTGACACTATCATTAATTATTTAAAAAATAATAATTTTTTACATATTTTATAATAGTTATATCTTGTTTAACTACTAAAAAGTTATTTATGTAAGCGAATTCAGTAAACAACAAGGACTGGAAGAATTAACTGGAGAGCTGATAAGGACTAACAAACTAACTGATAAGGAGTCACGGAAAATTCTTTTTAATTTTTACTACTAATAAAGGAAATACAAAAAATTAGCTTTAGTTTCGACTTTAGTGCCGAAAGTTAGAAGAATACTTTTACAACAATATAAATATATTGTTGTACCAACAAGTTGGATGTTAACAGAAGTGTCATGTCAATAATACGAACCAATCGCAGATAAATAATATTAAACCTCTTTTCAGTTTAACTGGAAAGGGTATCATAACCATAATGGCAGAATGGCACTTATATAAGCCAGTAATTTTACCAATTGACAAAGTACAACAAACATGTGGCCGCGAAGCGGCAAAGAGGCCGAAGGCATCTTGTTCTTCATAGAAGAAAAAAAATAATATAATAATTTTATAACAAATTAATCTTAACTTGAAACTTGAGCATGATGTGACTTGAAAATTTCACACTTTGTTCAAAACTTTTCCAAGTTAAGATTAAAAGTATAAAAATAATTAAAAGAATTTGAATGTTTTTCAAATCCTTATAAACTTGTTTTTCTAAAAATTTAAACCGTCTTCGGAAACAACGTAATTTAAACAAAATAATTTAATTAAGTGAGAGGAATTAATGGAAAGAGGAATTATACTAACAAAAATTCCTCAAAATAACTTGAATTACAAAATATGAAAATTCCAAGTCATATTTTTGAGCGTGTTAAATAAAAGATTATTTTAAAATATTAATTAATAATAACAACAGAATTTTTATTTTCCCAAATGAAATCAAAATGGAATTAAAGAATTTTATTTAATATTTATATATTATTACAATTAATAAAGACAGCAGTCCTATAGTCAATACTGATTTATTTAATAATTAAAACGTTTTGCTAAGCGAAGCTTGGAGTCTAAATCAAATTGGCAATAATTTGTACAATTTAAAAAATAATTTAGGAGCAATTAACAGAAATCTCGCAGTAAACAATAACAGGTTAAGAAGGCAGGGAATAACAATTTCGCTGAGCTTCGCTTAGCGAAACGTTGAGATTATTAAATAAATTAATATTTACCAAAAGACAATTATAGTACATATTAAAATTATAATATGTAATATGAAGACTATACACACTTCACCAAAATTCTGTATCTTATTATTATCATTTAATTTTTACTTCATAAATCCTTTTACAGTTACAATGATTTTTTAAGTAACACAACAATTAAAAACTTTAATTTTTGAATTTTAGTTATTTTATTATATGGTTCTGTAACTTTATTAAACAATTTTGTCTTTAATCGAAGAATCAGCTACCGTCGATACTTGCTGTTGGATATAAATATCCCTGGACCGGTTTCGGCATAACGCCATCATCAGCAGGCGGGGCAACACTCGAGCTCTCAACTAATAAAGTTATATCAGTGATTAACTTCTATCTTCAGAGGGCTCGTCGTGCTCATTGAGACTAGAAGTTAATCACTAATATACTTTATTAGTTGAGAGTTTTGCCCCGCCTGCTGATGATGGCGTTATGCCGAAACCGGTCCAGGGATATTTATATCCAACAGCAAGTATCGACGGTAGCTTATTCTTCGATTGCTTCTTCAACTTGCAGTAAATACAACCTTTTAATTTTGTCTTTATTTATCAATTTAGTAAAACATTAAACAACCTTATAAATTTTTTTTGATTTTGTTTCTTATTTTAAATTTTTTTCTTATTATTAGCTATTTATTATTTATTAATATTTAATTATTGAATATATGCGTGATGCAGTATACAAATTATACATAGTAGTAGTAGTAGTTTTAAATTGTATTTTTTTTTCATATGTATTATTAATTTATAATATTATGTAATTTGCCGATTTACACATTCCCGCAAGGGTCAAAAGAAATAAAAAATATATTTAATATATTTATGCTCAAAGTAAATTTTTAAATTTTTTGTCGTAAGTTATCTATGATCTCTTACTTGTCTTGTTACCACAATTGATGCATAACTATATTGAAACTTAGTACAAAAAACAATCTTCGTACTATCAAGATCAAGTTTGAGACACCAGATATTTTTCATGACGTCATTAATGACTCAGCAAATATTTATTAAAATAACATATAAATAAATAAATAGAGATGTTTAGTTTGAAGAAACATTAGGCAACACGGCTACAGGTGCTATAAATTACCTATTCATTTGTTGTAAATTTTTATCGTTTTATGGCTCAGTTTGAATTTGTAAACAATTATTTGAAAATTAATTAATTAATAACTGATGGAGTATTACAATCCCCTCTCTAATAACTAGACTACTTTTTTTATAACCCCTATTTCTTATAATTGATAATTTTAAATAAATAATATTTTTTTAAATAAATTTTAAAAACATAAAACTTCATGCAACAAAAGAAACAATAATATAAATGAAAAATCAATATTTTAAACGAAGTCTAAAAATCTCCCACAAATTTGTAAACACTAAGGTTAAACTTTTCCATAAAATTGGTGCGTATAATGAGACCGTCAGCATGGAGCAAGCAGACATGAAACTGACATTAATCATAGCTTTGGAAAATAGAGTGGGAGGGGGGAAACGAGGCAACTTTAAAAAACCTACAATTTCATTCCTATCGTTACAGTCATGCCACCTATAGAAAAAAAGTGAACGGTGGAAAAAGTGGGTCATATAAAAATAAAATAACTTTTTACATCTATACCTGAAAATTAAGGGTATGCTACAAAAGATGTCTGGTATTATTTTATTTAAAATACAAGTGCGTATAGGCAAGGAAGTATAATCTCTGCTAATTGAAACCGATAAAGAACTGAAAAAATTATTCGTAAGCAATGTGTCATGTAGTATGTTTTGTAAATAAATGTCTGTTTACAGAAATATTTGATCATGAAAACAGACTACACACACCAAAATACACACACACATCATCAAAATTCGGCATCTCATTTATGCTCGAAGTAAAATTTAAATTTTCTGTCGTACGTTATCTATGATCACTTACTAGTCGTGTTATTTAATTATTACCTGTGCGTACAGGTAACACGTAATTAAGTTGAAACTTAGTACCAAAACAATCTTTGTACTATCAAGGTCTAGTTGAGATACCAGGTATTTTTTATGAGGTCATTATTAACTCAGCAAAAATCTCGATAATTCAAGGCTTTAAAATATTTTGATTGATTTGAAGTTCAGCACGCATGTAGTTTTCTTGACATATAAGATCAATAGAAGTAAAAAGAATAACTAAGTACAATGAGAATTATCGACAGAAGTCTTCTTCGGTCAGGTTAGGCTGGGAAGTCCAGAGTGACTGAAGGCCTTCAGTATAGTTATACTGAACTATAGAACGCGACAGTCAGTCAAAATCCCTTCAAATCTCTTCGTTTCACCTCCTTTAAGTTAGGAGGTGAAAAGAAGATAGGTGGTGGTGGTGATAGGTGGTTATTATAAAAGATTGTTATAATAAACTGCGTAGGCTTCTGCGGTCATTTTTATGAAGATTTAGGTCTTCCGGTGGTGACCGCGTCCATCTAGATGAAGAATCCGACGTTTCGCTTCCACTGTGGGAGGAATCTTCAGGGATGTAGGACATCATGGATAGAAACACAATGCTCTACAAAACTGAACTGAAACTGAAGTTCAGTTTTGTAGAGCATTGTGTTTCTATCCATGATGTCCTACATCCCTGAAACTGCCTCCCACAGTGGAAGCGAAACGTCGGATTCTTCATCTATATTGACGCAATCACCACCGGAAGACCTACATCTTTAAAGATCGTTATGTTATAAACATAGGTTTTTCCTTTGTTATGTGTGTGAGTGTGTGTGTGTGTATTTACACTCCGAGACATCACTGATCAGTAATATCTCCTTTCAAATGTACCCTTCACCTTCACCCCCTTTATGACCTCATAAGCTCATTCTTCTATGAAAATTCGGTAAAAATAAGATATTCATTTATTTTATACCTAAGAAAGATAAATAAATATCTCTAGTTATACGTAAAATAATCTGACCAATGATTTCATAAAGTGGTCACGACTTCAATTGTTGTTACCTTTTTATAACATTTACTCTGACGTCATAAAACTATCCCACGTGACTTGCACAGACTGTTATAAACATCTCCTACTGTTATAAACCTTGGTGAAATTACACACGCATAATCTATACTTATCCAGCAACAGTTTCCCCACAAAAAAAGTCAACCCCGGTAACAAAAGTAGATAATTTATAACAACCCAGTAATTTTTTTAACAAAATTACCGTCGAATTTATCTATGGTTAACATTTTTAAAAAAAATAATAATCAAGTGGTATTATTTTATCATTGTGTGATTATTATGTGTTATTAAATAAAACACTCATTGAAATTATAGCATTCTAATAACAAATGATGATATTAAAAAGATAGCGATAAACAGATAAATAATTACAATCACAGAGATATTATTACTAGAGGGGCTCCTGACCCTCCTAGTAATAATAAAACCCTCCTGACCTAAAGTAACCTGACCACCTTCGATTATAAATACAATCAAATAATCAGTACAAAAATAGAATAACTTATATAGTAGAACGTTAAAAATGCAAATAAAAACTCAAACAATGTGCAGGAAGCCGAAAACAATTGATTTATTATAACCTTAATTCATTGAAGGAGGTTTCAATGAGGTTACACAGAGCCCCAAAAAGATGTTTAAGGCATCCCAATGTAGTTTGATAGGCTATGCCTCCTCTAGTATATATCTCTATGATTACAATAATGCCATGACAGTAATTAAATAAGTAATATTATAAATGCTTTAAAAGTCTGCTATTGTGAACTCTCGAAGTTAAACATTTGTCGGGGCACTGATGGAGAATTACTATCCTAACATATCCCCTCCCTAACCCTCTTTATTTACCTTGTAAATATATACGTATTTATTACTTTAAATAAAATGAATTTATATACATATAATTATATATTTAATTAATATTAATTAAATTATATAAATTAAATGAAAATTGTATTTCTATTTTTAATGAATTTATGTTTTTTTTTTTTGAAAATGTGTATTGTATTGTGTATTATTTTTGTCAATTTCTATGTGTTATGAGAACAATAAAGATATTATTATTATTATTATAATTATTATTATATCATTATTTATTTGGTTTACCACTATTATTATTATTTTGAAGCTCACATTTATAATTAAAAACAAATGTTGTATGTAAATTTTATATTGATACCTTGTTTAAACTCGCGAATCCGTTTACGTTTCTTCTGATCACTTTCATCTCATCTTTAACTTTCTTACACTTATTTCACGAGCACAATCACTTTCCTTAGCTCCATTGTTGTTTCATCGGCTTCAAATTAGCGAAATAAGTACAGAAAACTTAAACCGATAACAGAAAACCGGCACTTAGTTTTGAAATCACGTAAAGTAACCTTAACGTCTCAAACCTTCCTCATTCTTTTCTCATCGCTTTCAAACAAGCAAACTCAGCACTTTTACCTGCTTCTAAAAGTATTTTGATTTCCTTAAAACCGTTTTTGACCGTTACGACGGTGTTTGAAGAATTTACGGCGTACCCGTACGAGCTGGATCAGATATATTTTTTAAAATTATACCTCAGTTTTGTGTGAGATCCCGTAAATTGTTTATCGATAGAATCATCGAAGTCTGGATTTACGTTAAGAGTAAACCGACCAAGTTATAAAGTTTGTATGTAATATTAAAATTTGCATGATTATAAAGATACATATTATTTATTGTAAGATTTTATTAAAGGTTATTATTTATTTATTACATAAGTTACAGTATATTCGTACTGATTATTTAATTATATTTAAAAGACAAGGTGGTCAGGTTACTTTTTTGATGTTTCAAAATTCAATCTATTAGCCCCTCTAGTAATAATATCTCTATGATTAAATCCTCATATTGAGAAGTAGAGCCTGATGCCATACTTATCAAAAATATATCATTCAACATTTCCCAATACATATAAATAGTAGCAATTTTGATTATTATACAACTTTTCTACAGAAGAAATCTTTCGACATAGCTCCTCCCCCCTCCTCTCGTATAAAGACATGATTAAATATTGCTAAGGCAACCCACACGGTAAAGAGGGTTCCAACCAATAAAGGGCTTCAGTCCTTTAAAAAGTAATTTCACTGAATATTTCAGACATTTTCTTATTATGCTGGTATTTTCACTTTCTTATAATTAAATTTAACATTTTATGACTTAACTTTATACATTCTGATTAAAATTCTTGTTATTAGATTATTTAGAATGGGTACCAGTGGAGTTTTTCTTTTAAAAGAACTAAGTAAAGAATCTCACCACAAAAATATTAATTTAATCAGATCAGTTTAACCTAACAAGGGGCTATCATCAGGGCTGGAGATAGTAAAAAGAAAAAAACAACTATCGAATTAGAAAAAAAGGCATAATAAAAGATCAAATATAATTTTTTGTATTTTTTTAGCAAATTTTTATCAGATAATGACGACTATAAGGTTGCATTCAAACTTGGTTATGTTCGTGTTATAACATACACTGTTACACACTGACTGCCAATACAGTGTATCACTGTTACACCGCTGACATTGACACAATAACAGTGGTATAACATACACTGTTACACCGCTGACCTGTCATACAATACAGTGTATAACATACACTGTTACACCACTGACACTGTTATACCAATAACAGTGGTATAACATACACTGTTACACCGCTGACACTGTTATACTAATTAACACACACTATTACATCACTGAAAGTGGCATACCATACACTGTTATACCAATTGACAGTAGATAACAGTGACAGTGGTATAACAGAGTCAGTGTAATAATTATTGACAACGGTATAACACACACTGTTATCCCACTAATAACAGAGTCAGTGTAATATTTATTACAAGGCATTTCGGGCATCGCTTCCGCAGGTAGTTCGCCATTTGCCATACTCGGCTTCGCCTAATCAGTCAAATGGGTTAATTACTAGACTGGGCTTACGCCTCGCCAGAAAATCTTTATGGCTTGCCTTCACCTTGAGGATTAATTTATAGAACTCGACTGCGAAATTCCATTTTACTGCCTTATAACATAATGTACTATTGCGGAAAGCACAACTAGACCAGAAGATTGATTTTTGAACTAAGTTTTAACTGTTAAGCTAAACACACCGGTGGCGGACCTCTGTGCCAGAATTATTTATTAGTTAGATATCCTACCGTTTCCAACAGCCTAAATTTCCATTTAATTCACAAATGGCGGACCTCTGTGCCAGAATTATTTATTAGTTAGATATCCTACTGTTAGCAACAGCTTAAATTTCCATTTAGTTACAGGGCTCTCTGCCTTAAAAGTGGAAAGATTCCTGTAATTTATCACAGCAGCAGAATGGTCACCAGTTTTTGATTGACGATGTCAATGGTTCATAAATATTTAATCTTAAGTTCTAGATATATTTAACCGTCATGTTTAATGTATTAATTTGTTTATGTTGCTTAATCATGTCAATGTAAATATGAAAATAAATAAATAAAAAAAAAAAAAAAAAGTTCGCAAATGGCGGACCTCTGTGCCAGAATTATTTATTAGTTAGATATCCTACTCTTTGCAACATCATACATTTCCATTTAGATCACAAATGGCGGACCTCTGTGCCAGAATTATTTATTAGTTAGATATCCTTACTCTTTGCAACAGCATTTTCATTTAGATCACAAATGGCGGACCTCTGTGCCAGAATTATTATTAGTTAGATATCCCTACTTTGCAACACTCATACATTTCCATTAGATCACAATGGCGACCTTCTGTGCCAGAATTATTATTAGTTAGATATCCTACTCTTTGCAACAGCATAACATTTTCATTTAGATCCAAATGGCGGACCTCTGTGCCAGAATTATTTATTAGTTAAGATATCCTACTCTTTGCAACAGCATACATTCCATTTAGTTCACAAATGGCGGACCTCTGTGCCAGAATTATTTATTAGTTAGATATCCTACTCTTTGCAACAGCATACATTTCCATTTAGTTCACAAATGGCGGACCTCTGTACCAGAATGATTTATTAGTTATATCCTACTCTTTGCAACATCATACATTTCCATTTAGTTCACAAATGGCGGACCTCTGTACCAGAATGATTTATTAGGTTAGATATCCTACTCTTTGCAACAGCATACATTTTCATTTAGATCACAAATGGTGGACCTCTGTGCCAGAATGATTTATTAGTTATACATCCTACTCTTTGCAACAGCATACATTTCATTTAGATCACCAAATGGTGACAATGGCGACCTCTGTGCCAAAATTATTTATTAGTTAGACATCCTCTCTTTGCTCAGCAACTTTCCATTTAGATTACAAAGCCTCAAGTATAATTATTTTCAAAACAACAATGCTCAGTTTATAACACATAATAACACATAACGTATAGGAACGCATCAATATACCTCTTCTAATGAAGAGACAATTTTGACATGTATTCCAACACAATCTTAGTCTGTGTCAATCATGTTAAAGTTAAAATGGAGGATATGTCAGTGTAAAGTATTGATAATGTCAAAACAATACCATATTCCCTTTAGGATTAAATGAAAGGTTAAATATTCCTAGAACATGTCATCCATGGTATTAGCCCTCACCTCACCAACATGAAATTAGTGACAGTATTATTTTGAAAATTGTGGCACGGAGGTCAGCAAGCCCGGCGAATTCCCCTCGGAATTCTTACTTCCTTCTTTAATAATCTATTTCTCTTAACATGTTGCTTTATTCATCACAACCTGGACAAATGCTGTACTGCATGTTACTCATTTGTTTTAGGATTTCTCAATCACGCGCACAAATTATTTTATCAAACAATATTTTGCGCCCCTGTTTAATTGATAAAAAAACAACTAATAAACCTCATAACCTTCATAAATCTCATTTTCCGCTGATCTTTAAAGTTGTAGATTTCCGTAATATTCCAAATTGTATTTTTTATTTCCAGTAATTTAAAACGGTTTTATTGACGTCACTAAAACCCGGTATCACTAAATCAGGATCTTCTACACAATAAAGTTGATTATCGTACGATGTTAATTTAAATCTCTGTCTAATTCTTTCCGTAGCTGTTTAATTTAAGGTTATTAGTACAACAATACTAGAGAACAATAACAGATTATCTAACAAAGGAATACATAATGCAGATTTTTATCTTACCAAAATTCTGTTTATCGACTATAGAATGACACAATATTTTTCTAGATTAAATTACTTTACGTAAGAGAAAAAACAAAAAACACCTTAACACAAATACAAAGTATTAGTTTTCTGCAATAACTAGTAATTCTATATTATTTTTTTAATTGTGTTTGGATCATCAAGTTCGTATCTTATCTTATTTTCGCTTCAAAGCGATTAACTATTAACCTTGGGACGTTTTACAGATCTAGTTTTATCATACGACAATTCTATTTCATTTACCAAACAACGACTATAATAATCAGAATCGTGCCAAATTTCGTATGCGTTATATTAAAACGCACAGAATGCGTTTAACGAAGATATATTTTAGTAATAAGATATCTTCGTTAAACGCATTCTGTGCGTTTTAATATAACGCATACGAAATTTGGCACGATTCTGATTATTATAGTCGTTGTTTGGTAAATGAAATAGAATTGTCGTATGATAAAACTAGATCTGTAAAACGTCCCAAGGTTAATAGTTAATCGCTTTGAAGCGAAAATAAGATAAGATACGAACTTGATGATCCAAACACAGTAATAAGCAGTAAAAAATGAGTGTCTGAACATTACATCCTAAAGACTCTTTTGCGTAATTTATCAAACATTAATACAACATTTCTATTAGCCACGATTAGTCCCTACGACAAAGAATGACGGAGAAATTTGAAGCATTTGAAAAAGACTGCCTTTTTAATTTTAAAGCTCGATAAAAAATATTTAGCATCTCCGAGTTGGTAGAAATGTAACCAATGATTAGTAAGTCTGCAATATCTCAGCAAGTATTTCCAGAGGTTATCTGACCACTAATTGGGTCACTTTTAAAACTACCATTGTGAAGAAACAAACGGTTTTCAACCTTCCTTTAAGCCTAATTATAGACCCTGCTAAGCTATTTCCATGACTCAACTAGAACTCAAAAGTACCCAAATTTAAGTATAAACTAAAACATTGATTTATTAATTATAAAAAATGTCCAAAGGAATACAACTGGATTGTACTCAAGAAAATACAAGTGATATGGATTAAGATTTTTCAAAAAAGCTTAATACATTATAAAAATGAAAACCCCATTTAACAAATTATTTCTAAACTTTCTTTGTTTTGAAAAATTTAAGGAGAGGAAAAAATTAAAAAGACGTCTATTTCACCACAAAATATTCATTAATCTTATCTTGAACATCTTTTCTTCATTTTTCCACCCCTTTTCAAAAAATTTCTCTGCCTGTACATAAACCTTCGGATTTTAAATGAAAACCATTTTCTTAAGGTTTTCGAAAAAAGCGAAGATTTAAAAACATTTTTCCTCTTGCCTTGTTCAAAATTTGTCGGTCTATTTAAACAAACGGTTGTCAGACGAGTTCTTTATGTTTATAAGAAAAGCTCTATTTTCACAAATACCTTCCCGAATTTTACTAAAGATTTTCCGTTTTCAGTAAAAAAACTCGCTTATTTTCCATGCCATCGATCTTACGAGACGTAAGATGAATTGGAACTTTTCGAGATAAACTTTCTCCTTCCTTACTGTATTATTTCGTCTTTTATTTTTTTAATCGATTATTACCTAGAAACGGATTCCAATGATCAAAATTTAATCTAATTTTAAATATCTTAGGTTTAAGAAGTTGCGTCATAAAATTATAACTTTAAAATTTCATAAAAGTCATAAAGTTTAGATCTAAAACTATAAATCTTAAGTTTCTCATTCTTTGTTTAGGGATCTTGTTTTCTTTGTTTTTCTTTGTTCTGGAATGAAAGAACATTTCCAATGAGGTCCTGGATGATGCCACTACATCATTGAAGATGTCTCCTAAGTAAAAGATAAACTGGATCTATCATCATTATTTTATTTTGCTAATATTTTCAAGATCATCTATCATGGATTCGTCATCATTCCCTTCACAACAGGACTTTGAACTATAATTGATAGCTTATTTTTCATAATTTGATATTGATATTGACAAAACCATATCATTTGTAAAATTAATTAGTAAAATTTAAACTTGTAAATGTAACTTCACAGACATACTGTAGCGTGATAAAACAATCATCTGTTGAGCTTCTGTAAAGTAAATAAAAAAAAACCGGGTACGGGGTACCTTGGAACATTTTCTTACCACATCAG
Organism: Microvelia longipes; assembly: GCA_018340805.1. Taxonomy (NCBI): domain Eukaryota; kingdom Metazoa; phylum Arthropoda; class Insecta; order Hemiptera; family Veliidae; genus Microvelia; species Microvelia longipes. The sequence continues at coordinate 33,818,507 of JACMZG010001913.1, forward strand.
ATTCGCTACGCTCGTCCTCCCTACTTTAGACTCGTTTCGCTCGTCCACAGAATATAAAATTTGCCATATTTAAACTACAACGTCTTCGGACTAGCTTTATTTGTCTTCAGATAGTAATTATATTAGTTTTATGCCCAGCGGCTAACCATCCAAGATCTGACCTCGCTTGATGCTGTATAACTTTAATGATCAAACAAAAACCATAGATACACTTGCCACATTGAAGCGAAATTTGATACAATTATTCATTACGTAAAGAGATACACTAGTATTATTACATGGATTATTTTCTGGTTTTTAGCGTTTTTAAAATACATACATAAGTCATTCGATAAAAATTGAACTGAAGCTGATAATAAGAA
>JACMZG010001913.1:33819043-33914043 GCA_018340805.1 Microvelia longipes
TAAAACTAAAATATAACTATAATAAAGCATCCAGAATATTAAAACTTGAGAGTATTTAATATTATTTTCATATTCTATCTTGAAATCACCACAGGAGATTAATTAGATCACTGCTCTCCAGCAGAAATCATATTTTATTTATTTATTAATTTTATTTAAATTATTGAGAATGGCTGCCATAGCGTCTTTATTTTCAAACGAACAACCTATTATGACACAAACCTGATTAATCCTAAGATTTTGTTTTATATAATAAAAACTATTTTGAAGTAGATAGTCGTGTCGTTAAATTGGTAATAAAGAATAAGTTATAATATTAACTTAAAAAAGTGGGATGAATGTTATGGTAAGGAGAGTTAGTTTTAGAGCTGCCGCTAGATGCCAGCACCTAGTTCACCCCTACCGTCTGTTTGACGCTCTCGTATACCTCCCGACATTCTATACCTATTATTCTTTGGGTTCTACTATCTTAACTGTAATACTATGATTCAATACAACGGAAAAATAAGCGTGTACACTACTTATATCATTTCAACTTAATCTTATAAACCTTTTTATAATTCTTGTTATTATTTAGTAGCAATCTGTCGCTTTTTTCGAAACATAACAAATAATATTTTCTTCATCAAGTATATGTCTCTTAATATGCTAATTGCAGATAATTAAGACTTAAGCCATAATTACAGACCTCCTTCTTTATTTTCTATTACCAGCTATTTAGTCTGTTGGTTAATCTGTTAGTCTAAGAGCAGATCAGCGGGCTCAAAAAGTTGTTGTTGTTTTTCAGAAAAATAATAAATATCATTAAGCTTGAATTATGTGAGTTTATTTTATATATGAACACTAGCATAAGAGATAGACTGAGTAGCGAGATATTACTCATATTCTAATATTCTTATAAAGGCTCTTTAAATAGTAGAACTATCTGAAACAAAAAGATAACCTCTTAATATAAAAACAAATTAAAAGACTCTCATAATAGATAATGTTAACAAATCAAAATTATATTAGATCAGGATAGACCACAACCTGTTCAAATCTACTCATCGAAAGTTCAACCACAAAAAATAAAATATAAAAGAATAACATTTTGTTAAGTATTATGGTTACTATTTTTTCCTTTCACCCACAGGATAAATTCTCCATATACTTGCTCTCTGAGAGTTCATGGTCTACTGTGTCTAATAATTATTAAGATGTCAGATATAAGGGACATAAACCCTTACTTTTTTTTTGTGTCAAGTGCGAGTTTCTAAGAGATATGTTGTGCGAAAGAGACTTTTAGTTTATTATATTCTGTCTCTCAAGAGAAAGGAGGAGGTTTTGCGGCCGCAAGAAAGGAAATTTGTGTATGGTCAGTGTAATTGCTCTCTCTAATTGCATTTATTCAATATACAGAGTATGTTAATTAATGTTTGTAACCTTCTCTTTGATTATTGTTTTGAAGTTTCGTATCTTTTTGTGTTTAGTTAAAAATCTAGTGAAAATATTAATTTTTTAAGAGGATTCCTGAGAAAAAAAAAAATTAACGATTTATAACACAGCGCCTATGTAAAAATAGAAATGTTATACTTAATATAAGAAATACATTCAACACAAATTTTAAATTGTTTATAATGTTAAAAACAAACTTAAAACAAAGACTTATTTCAGCTCTAATTCACTCCACTCCTAATGTCATGCTTTTTCATATGTTATTACTTCTATCTAAAATCTATTAAAGATAATTTAATTTTAAACAATCTTTTAGAGATACTCTTTAAATATAATTTTGCTACAAACCACACATTAGTTCGCCCGCTTAAATGTGAGTTAAAAAGCAATAAAAGAAATCATTTTAATTATAAACAGATTATTTAGATTTTTTAAAACAATTTACAGATTAATTAATTTAATAAGAAAATCCTTTCTAATTTGTATTCAGCATAAGTGTTCTACTCCTTTTTATTTCTTTCACTTTCTCTCGTAATGTTTTTTTTTTTCTCAGGAATCCTTTAAAAATAATTTTCACAGTTTAAATAAGCACTAAGTATATTAAAGCAATAAAATATACTGTCGATGTCGATATATAGAAAGATTATAGTGTTTACAAATAAAAACCGAAACCGGGATTTCACGAGAACAATCCGTTTCAGGTGTTTTTAAGACCGACTCCCTGAGTAGTAATAAATAAATCGTTTATTTGTATATAAATACCTGTTTTACTTAAAAGGTTAAATTTACAAATTATAAATAAATGATAATATATATTGACCATTTGTGTCGCATGAGCTCACGGCTTGTGCGCGACACGAGTCTACTTCTTATATCTAATGCTTATATCTACTCCTATATCTAATTAAATAAAGTAAAAAGCATAAAAAAAAGTATGCATTTATAAATTTAAGTCAACAAAGTTAAACAAACAAAAGAGAAAAAATAAATGTATTGCCTAATTAGGTACCTAAGAATTGTTTAACTTATTTTTAAAGGTCTCGTAAAGGACAGTATGTATGTATATACAGTATAATATGTATGGGCAAGTTATTGTACAGTCTAGGAGCTGTGAAAGCACTGTGATTACACGCAGCTGATGTTCTGCAGCTAGGCGCAACTATCCTCTCATCGTCTTGACTTCTAGTCTGATATTTATGTCTGAATAATGGAAAATTAGAAATATTTTTCTTAATTAATAAAATCTGCTTAAATTTGTACAAATCTCTTATATAAGGCACATTAAAATCCTTAAAAACTTGGTCTGAAGCATATCTTATGTTTTTCTTTAAGCAGATTTTAATAATTCTTTTCTGTGTTATTTTCCAACAATTCATACTGGATGGCACCAAGTCGTATTACGTGTTTTTCCTATCCGTGTGTGGGTGTGTGTGTATGTATTACCACCGAAGCTCCCAGTGTGTTTTTGCTAACGAGTTGACACTCGGTAGGAAAATCAATAATTAGATGCAGTTGTTCTGTCCGATAAAATTATTTTTCATGACTTCTATAATGAATAACCGGCAATAATGAATCGACAAAAGTTCGAAAATTCAAAAATCGCACGCATCTAGTCATATAAAAGAAAAATTATTACTATCTATTAAAGTATACGAAATAATTTACCTTTTTGTATTCTAGCTTCTTGGAAGTGTAGAAGGTTTAAAATTAAAAATAAGATAGTTGTCTCGAAACCTTTATAGGTCCCCATTCCAAGGCGGATCTGAAACAATAAATAAATCAGATATAAATATCTAAAATTAAGTTATTAACATGAGGATGGTTTAAATGAGTTTTTAAGATGGTTTTAGGTCACTTCTTAAGTAATAAATCACACCGGGAGACTAAACCAAATCAGTAAACTACATCGCTAAATACGAAAAAATCAGGTACGGGGTATCATCAAGGCCTTATCTGGAGAAGTATTGTGCACTCAGGTTCAGGATCAGGTCGAATTCTAACCAGCAGGTCGTAGAGCAGGTCGCCTATTGTATATTCGCTTATTATCCTCCCTATCCCCTCTTGTCCGTCTTGTTAGTGTTGTCAATTCTCTACCAATCTCTCGTGATAATTTGTTTACTTTCTGTACTTTATCCTCTGTTCTGAATCTATTGGCTTGATTTTTATTTTTAAGTTTTAAGTTACATAATTTTAATTTACGCTGTCTAGTCAATTAGGTTAAGTTTAATTTTATTCTTAATTTTAAAATTTTTGATTATTATAATCTGTGTTCTTATATGCAGAGTTCCCTACTTGTGGTTTATCTGTTTAGGGGCTCTTCAAAATATAAATAAATAAAATAAAAATAAATAAATATTTATTTTTATTAAATAGGTACAGAAGTCATTCGATAAAAATTAAACTAATACTAATAAGTAAACGAAACTTCCCACATATAATAAACCGATGGACCGATCGACAAATTTCTCTATTTTTTTACGAATTATCAAAATTGCCGAGTCATTATTGCGGGTAAATTGAAATTAAATATTTTTATTTATTTATTAGAAAGTATTATTTACAATGTTTGATAGTAATTTAATAACACTGAGTTGGCAACTCCACCAGAGTTAAAAACTTTAACAAGTTAAAGAAATGTGTTTTGTAAATGCTTACAATTTAGATCAGGAAAAAATAGCAAAAACAACATTGCTGTGAATGATTCGCTTCGCTCGCTATTAAATATAGTCGCTTCGGTAAAAGAAAGATTCATTCCACAGCCTTGTGGTATAATATACTATTGTACAATTTGTAAGAATAAGTTCTTTTACGGCCATCCAACAGTACAGTACTCATTATTCAAAAGTTCTTCCACAGTTTTATAAACAAGAGAAACAAACTCTAAGCTTGTTCAACAGTTGTCAGCTCTATATAAATTAATTATAAATAATCCGTATGGACGGTAAAGTAATTCTTTTATTCCACAGAACAATTTTCAAGGTATGCCTGCCTTTAACAATCTTAATATTAAAAAAACAACAAGAAATGAAATCGCACGTAAAATAACCTACACCAGATGTTCTCTTCAGAACCTGAGGTAGAATTTCGTCCTCGTGTGTTTTTTAATAATACTTTCCCAGCCTTCACTAAAAAAATATGTTTTTTACTCTTTTCCATGATGTAGTTTTAATATAAAAAACAAAAAATTATAACCTACTCTCTTTTAGTAATTCAGTTTAAATAAACTACATAGTATATCTAAATAACCTAGAAGAGAGACAACTAATTTAAGTGTATTGCACACGGGGGAAATTACCAGCACTAACCTCACACAATAAATACACCGGAGTTTTTCCACCTTAAACCACTATTTTTATATCTTTGCTCTATTTTTAGTTTAAAAATTATCTTTTGAAAAACTGTACGAAGACATCACTTGGATTGTTTGAAAATTTTATTGCACAAAAGATTTTTCTGTTGTTTCCTTCAATAAAACAACTGAATAAAAATCCCGTCACACAATAAGGAAAAGTAAGACTTTCTTAGAAATCTAAAGGGAAAAGTAATATAAAATAAACAATTTTATATTGAGCAATACAATAACAATTATTGTTGTTAGAGCTAATTATTGTTATTAGAGTTAATATAGTTTCATTGGATTGAGGGGGCAGAGAGAGAAAGAATTCCAGGATTGTACACAGACAAAAGTTAAGAATCAGGATTAAAATAGAATAATCTGACGCGTGAGTCAGCATACCGAGTTTCCTTTGAAATGCGTCTTCTGAAATGGCAAACTATTCTATAATAGCTAAAATAAACAACCAAAAGCATCATGAATGCTGTTAACAACAAATTTGTTAACAAATTTGTTTAACTTTACCCATGTTCTTCTTTTTTAACTTTATTCATTACTTATGTTCTTTTGTTTTTTGTACTTTAACATTGTTTTTGGACACATTGTGTCTGTTTTTGTATTTTAATAAATAAATAAATAAAAAAAATTACATCTCTTGTAATGGCATATATGTAGTAACAATCATGAGCTAGCCCTCATGAATGTGTTGACAAATTTACATTACTATAACACTATATCTTACTCTACTACTTATCCTTGCTATAACAATTTACCCTACTATAGCACTGTAGACTACTGCAATAGTTTGCTATACTAGAACAATTTACACCACTATAACACTATATCTTACTCTTCCACTTTTCCTTGCTAGAACAGTTAAACCTACTATAACACTGTAGACTACTGCAATACTTTGCTATACTATAACAATTTACACTACTATAACACTATATCTTACTCCACCACTTTACCTTGCTATAACAATTTACCCTACTATAACACTGTAGTCTACTGCAATAGTTTGCTATACTAGAACAATTTACACTACTATAACACTATATCTTACTCTACCACTTTTCCTAGCTATAAAATTTACACTACTATAACACTATATCTTACTCTACCACTTTTCATAGCTATATAATTTACACTTCTATAACACTGTAGACTACTGCAATACTTAGCTATACTATAACAATTTACACTACTATAACACTATATCTTACCTACCACCTTTTCCTTGCTATAAAATTTACACTACTATAACACTATATCTTACTCTACCACTTTCCTTGCTATAAAATTTACACTACTATAACCCTATATCTTACTCTACCACTTTTCCTTGCTATAAAATTTACACTACTATAACACTATATCTTACTCTACCACTTTTCCTCGCTATAACACTTCACACTAGTACAACACTTTACCTTACTCTATCGCTTCCCATTGCTATAAAAATTTACACTACAATAACACTTTAGACTACTGCAATACTTTGCCATGCTATAACAATTTACACTACTATAACACTCTAGACAACTACAACTTTACTACAATACTTTACCTATAACACTCTCCTGTAAGTTTATACTTTACATTACCTACACCAGTACTCTTTAACTCCGCCAACATTAAAAGATGAAGGATTGCTTTAAAATAATGTATATAATAGCATGAAAAGTATATAAAAGAAAAAAACTTGTAGGGAAGGGCTATATTTTTACACTTTATACTCCCATGCTATCAAACATGCCAAAAAACAAGTTATAAGTAATGGCCCACCCCTTTATTTTCTGTAGTTCATAATATTTTTTCTTTATAACTCAGTGTTTACGCAGGCCCTACTCCTTTCAATATCAGACAGAAAACGGCCCTTTGCTAGAAAGAAAACCTTGTTATAAGTCCCTTAAGAAAATGTATTATAATATACCTTTTTACGCTGCTTTTTTATAGTTTGGTCTAATACTTTACTGAAACTTTTTTAGATAAAGCACGTAAAAAACCTGTAAAAATTGTATTTTAAGGATAGAGGAAAAAAAGAGAAAATTATGAAAATAAATTATGTTAAGAAAAATAAAGTCAGAGAGAAATTTATAGTCTTAATAAAATATGTGAAACGAAGTAAAACAATTAGAGTAAGAATGTAATATAAAGGTAGTGGAGAATACAAAAATAACTAAGGCTTGTTTTTATAATTTCGAATATTATGAAAACAGTTATTTCATTCTGTCGAAATATTTAAAAGAATCGGGTCCGGTGTACCTCGGAACCATCCTTTACCATATCGGATTAGATATGGTGAACCCTCCTCCCCATCTCTTCGGACACGCTTTGCTCGTCCTCAGGATATAAATATATAAATCATGCCGTGTCAATTTTCTACACTGTTGAATGTTTTTCTATTATTTAAGATATTTTAAACGTATACACGTCATTTTATGAGTTTTGAACTAATTATAATAAGATAAAAAACTTAACTTAAATTTATTACTTTTATTTCCCATGCATATGCGTCAAAATATAAATCAATTCGATTTTTTAGTGTTTCACGAATTTATGAGTCATAGATGACGATTAATGACGTCATAAACCATATTTTAGATATAATTTGATACTACCGAGTTTTGCAAAACATGAATAGTTGACACAATTCATGTTTTGCAAAACTCGGTCGTATCAAATGATATATGTTTTGCTTGCCACGCATGATGGAGGTAAGAGAGCACCGCTTGTCTCTGGTAAATACTTCACATTATATTCTTTGGAATTAATTGAAGGTCAGAGTGAGTTCAGGCTCTGTCGGCGCCCTGATGAGGTCGACGTAACGAATCAGAGTGGGACATGACTTTATGTCGAACCATCAATGATGACGAATGTCGAATAATGAAACAGTTCCCAGATGTAGCATTGCATTTTGCTAGTTACATTTCCTAGGTGTCTCTCGCACAATTATATTTTTAGACTTAAAAGTTGAAATAGTGGTACCAACTTTAAACTCTCTAGTATAAACTTTTTGGGTACTACGGTGATAAATGTGACACACATAGAGCCCTAACTGGGTTAAAACCAATCATAAGGTCTTAAACACGTCTGAAGCCAATAATTCAGGTAAAAACTCTTTTTCGGGTTTTAGGAGCAAATAAAAATCCTTTTATGTATACAATGTATACAAAAGTAGTACATATGTATGTATTTCTATTAACAAATAAATAAGGACAATTAAAAAAAAAGAAACCTCTCCAAACAATATAAAACTGAAATAAATCGAAGTATGGGTTAAATTTACAAACTTTCAAAATAAGAACCCACAATACTTCATAAAATATACAAAAATCATAATAAATGACTTTAAATAGAACACTTTTATCAAATATTACTTAAAATATACTCCTCCGTATATATTTTGGCAATTTTTAGGTTAGGTTTTTGTTCTAATTTCCTAAATTTGGCGAAAAACACAAGTTTTCAGTTGTTTTATAAGTCTTATACATAGAAAAGGGATTTCTAATTACTGTAGGCAAATTCAGCAGTATAAATGGACAAAAGAGAGTCGGAATTCAGGGTCCCTAATCTATATTCAGGTCTGGGTCTTTCTTGTTCTTTAGTCGGATTCACAAAAAAACCTCCTTTTTAGCGATTTTTTCATTGCTAAAAGCTTTTGAATGAAAATACTCTTTTCTCTTTTCATTTTCTTTTAAGTATCTTCACAATATTACGATTATGTTTTTCTTTCTGTTAATAAAAATGCTTTTCGAATATTTTGTTTTGGGGTTATTAGGTATTTTTTACCGTTTATATTTATACTTTTAGATATTTAGGAGCCTAAAATACTTAAACTAGACTAGAGTGGAAAGATGTCAGTATAACATCGCTATCCTAGGACCAGAGTCATTGTCTTTTGTTGTCATTGCCATTCATTGTCTTTCGTTCTGTTTTGGGTCAGGTTTCACCACAGCTTGTACTGATAGACTGCTGCTGTTCCTTGTAAAATTTAGTTGTGAAGCGATTTTAATTACTTTTCATCACGTGTACTCCAGATATATGCAAAAAGTGTTATGTTGGCACCATAAAATTTAAATTTTTTTTTCATAATTTAACGATTTAATCTGAATTATTCGTTTCAGGCGTTAAAAAACGAGATTTTCAAAAAGTTGTTTCTCTGTATGTGTATCTGTTATCTAATAGACAAAAGCTCTCTGTATACAGAGCTTATAATAGAGTATAAGCTCTGAAAATGTTCGAAAGATAGAGTGTTTACAAGAAAGTGTCTAGAAATTCATATTTATAAGCTCTACAAAATTTTGTAAAAGAGAACATTTAGAAAATTCATAAAACGCAAAATGTTTTGATAGATTTGAAATTTACCGCTTATGTGCAATTTTTAGAAGCCTAAAATATTTCAACTAGACCAAAATGTAAAAATATCAGTATATAAGATCGCAATATTGGGACCAGAGCATATTCATTGTTTTTGATTGTTTTGGCTTAGGTTTTACGACAGCCTAGTTTTACTATACAAGACTAAAAAAATCGGGTACGGGGCACCTCGGAATTTTTACTCATTACATCGGATTCGCTACGCCCAACCTCCCTACTTCGAACTCGTTTCGCTCGTCCTCAGAAATACAGTTCTTCAAATTTTTACTGCAAATGCTTTTTGGACTCTCTTCACTCGTCTTTAGATAGTAAATAGATCCGTATAATTCTTAGCGGTCATCCATAAAGCACTGTATTTGTCGTAAAATTATTTGAAATTATTTGCTATGTATATTCTTGTATGCAATAAATGGGATTGATAAATTGATTGATTGACAACTATTCTACTTTTTCAAATTCCCCAACATATCCTTACATGTCTACAATTGTAGAATATTAGCGAGCATGATGTTTCCATATGTTTTTTAATAAGCTAAAAAAACTACTGTCAAATAAAATGTTACTACCTCTAATGTTACTGTCAAATTAGTTATGGACAGCTAACAAACAAACCAATAGAAAACCCTCATGACGTAAATTCATGGTGGTTTAAGGGTAAAATTTTTGGCACATCAGATTTAACTTTTTTATAAAACCTTTTTTTTAGCGAATTCCCTTTGGGAATATAACTCGCTAATGAGATAGGCGTCATGGCGGAAGTCGGTCGACGACACAAATCCGTTTCAGAGGTCCCTAATGACGAATACATACGTTATTATGACCTTATATATTATATATATATATATATATATATATATATACATATGAATTTCTAAACACTTTCTTGTAGACACTCTATCTTTCGAACGGATTAATATTTTTTAACAAAACTTGGGTATATAAGTCAACCATCGAGAGGAGACGAAACTTATTAAAAACCAGGTTTTTTGTGACTTCATTAAACCCGAGTCAACAACATTTTTAAAAAATCAGCAAAATTCAGAGTTAATATTTTCCGCCGCAAAAAGGTCATTTGAGACGCTGAATCAAATGAAACCGGTCCGAAGTCAAAGCAACTATTCTAAATGACCAAGAGGTCGAAAAAACCATTGTAAATTACCAAAAAACTTGAGTAGTGTCATCTTCTATGTATTTTTAGGTTCTGAATCGAATGAACGAGCAGTGCTTGACATTGAGTAACTGCTTAGGTGCTAAAGCATGAACCGGAACCTTGAGCAATGGGTTGTTTAGCACGGAAACACGCATTCTAAATGAAATTCGCCCGATAGCGGACCACCGCGCCGGAATTATTTATTTAATAGTTGTAAACTTATATAAAGTAAAAAACTATAAAAACTATCATTCCAACCAGGATTGTTGTTAAGCACGGAAACACGCATCCAAAGGAAATTCGTCCGACATGCGGATAACCGCGCCAAACTTTTTTTCCCACTAAAATATAATTTTTTTACAAAGCACTTTTTTATAATTTGTTTACGTAATAAGTATTTTTCATATTTATTTTTAAACAAAACCAATTTCATTCTATGTATAATAGAAATATTATTACAACACGTAAAAAAATCAATTTCATTAAATTTCACCATTAAGTATTGTAAAAAATTTACAAAACTTTTTAATAAAAAAAAATTTAAACATAACCTTTATAATTAATAGGGTAGAAGAAGGTTGCGTGATGGTTATATCTAGATTATGAAAAATATTACAAAGTATTCTCGCTATACACGTTCTAAATGTATTAATAAAATACAACAATTCGAAAACCTTATTTAAAGGTATATAATATAGTAGGTTACGCATAAGGTGTTAAAAAATATTATAGTTCGGCTATTAAAATATTTTTGGTAAAATATGTATAAAAAAAGGAGAAATACTTAGTTTAAAGATGAAATACAGCTTAAGGTAGTGTGGTACTAAACATCTTGTACACAGTGTAGAAATATACTATAATAATATATTCAGACTATTTAATAAGAGTCACAAAGTGAAACCGCCAAGACCTCATATATTTACAAGCATTATTGGGAACCTACGATTTGGCTTATTCAATGATCTCACAACTTTTTACGCTAGACTTGGCTCTTTTTTTACATGCATATGTTTTTGTTGAGATTTCATTCCTTTTTGTAAGCTTGAACAATATTCCTTAGAGAAATACGCCATGAAATATTATTAAATTATTAATTAGTTACAGCATATAACTATGTCATATAATATGACACCACTTATTTATTTCTAAACAGTTCAATTTTTTTTAACTAAACAATAGATAAATTGCGTAAAAATATTTTTTAATGTTCTGTCGATATTCGATATTTAAATAAAACTCTCGGTATTCTTGGTTTTGGTGTGCTCTACAAGGTAGCGCTAGTTTTCAAAATTTTTCTTTACACGTAAAATTAAGGTTAGGATTTCCATTCAATTTAGGTAGAAGGAACTGAAATGTTAGATTTTGTGGATTTTTCTTTCATTTTCACATCAAAATGTATCTATAAACCAAATTTAAAGTGTCTGCGATTGCTGGAAGTGGTTTAGAATTTTGATTAGTGAGTGAGTAGTGTGTGATACCTCAACAATTGTGAATGGTAAAGATATGAAATTCGGTAGAATGGGTCAGCTCAACAAGATCTTTTGGTTAATATTGAAATTATATTTTTAAAGTCCTTAATAAAAAGATACGAGGGGGTGAGAATAGGCTCGAGATGCTTCCTAAAAGATGATACACTAGTGACCGCTTGACTTGGCGGGGGCACTGCCGGACACCCAGATAATGATTAAATAAATTATGTAGAATAAAAAAATATTTTTGACGCTTTTGAAGTCCGTCAAAATAGCTTTAGTCTCTAATCTTACTTTATACATTCTATACGTTGTTTGCAACTGTTTTTCTTAATATAAACTGTGAGGAAATTAATGCCTTTTCGTTTCCAGAAAAACATGCTAGCTCACAATAACATGCATTGATAATGATATTGTTTCGGTTTCCATCCATCACTAGACTCGCATTATGGAGAAAGTTACGACGTATTTCCTAGGGAAAGTTGAGCACATGCTTTCCTCAAAACTTAGAGGAAAGTCTCTTAAAATTATGAACCTAGTTTAGACACTTTGACATCTTAAGTAAAGTCAGAGTAATTAGTGGAGCAACTTTACCAGGAAGGTATAATTGGTGTAACAACAGATTTATTTAGAAAATTGAATACTTAGACTTTAGTGCTTTTTGCACTTAGTACTTGATTTCAAATTCTTTTAAATTAAAACAAAATCTCGCACGATCCGCGAATTTTCTTTAGAGTGTGTGTTTTCGCGCTTAACAGCACATTCCTTGCTTCAGGTTCTGGTTTATGCCTTATAACTTGAGCAGTAACTTAATTGTAAAGCACTGCTTGATACTAACTTTTTTATATTTTTCAAAAGAAACGCATATATTAATCCTTTTGGTTATTCAAAACTATCTATATCCAAAATTCATAGAGCACACTATTATTTGCACTAGTTAGGGTAGTTAATGCTCATCGTTTAAGGTTTTAGCGAATTTCATTAGAAAAAATAGAGAAAAATAGATGTTTGAGAATGATAGATGTTTGTTTAATAGGCACTGATGATGACCTCTTGTTAGGTCGAAAGCGCTCTGCTTCACTTTTAATAAAATCTATAACTGTGGAGAGACTTTTCATTCTTTCGTTCTATTAGAGAAAAATAAGTAACTGAAATCAAACGATAGAAAATTATAATCTTTACCCGTGTGTATTTCATTCACCTCAGAGTCCCAAAATCATCAAAAATTATACGCTACTCAAAATTTGCATGTTTACCTTCATTCATTATAAAAAGACGGTGTATATAAGATGAAGTTTATCGACTACTTTTTAGGGAGTGGATAAAAAGTACTTTTTATTTCAAAGCACTCTCCTCCCTTGGAAATAAAAAGTTTTTCTTATTATTGGGTTTAGAACCAATTATATCTATTTTTAGGGGTGTGGTATCCTCTAAATTTATACAGGGAACCCGACCAAAAAAAAATTGAAATCAGCTCAAAATTTGCAGGTAAAAAGAAGTTGTTTAGAGCAATACAAAAATTGTTTTTTTGGGGGGGGGGGAGCACTCCCGACATTTATAGGAGGGACCCGACAACAATCAATAATTAATTAACTTTAATGTTGTAATATTATAATAATACTAATAGCTATCATAACATTTATAATAACATTTAGCGCTTTCAATAAATAAATTTTGTTGGAGGGACTTTTTAGTACGATCTCTTCTTTAATTTTTATAAAATAAGACAAAATGAAGGCTATAAAATAAATTTGTTGTTGTACAAGGAAACGAAATTGATCAAATTTTACTGTAAATTATTAGCTTCTTCACGAGCCTAAATTTAAAACGTTAAAAACAGGAAGTTTACCGATGATTAGAATTAATTGAATTTACTAGTTTGAGGAGGTGGAGAATAGGAGTCCGTTAAGTACCAGTTATCAACTATTGGGGTCCGCTAAGTACCATTTACCTACAATAGGGGTCCGCTAAGTACCAGTTATCAACAATTGGGGTCCGCTAAGTACCATTTATCTACAATTGGGGTTCGTTAAGTACAATTTATCTACGATTGGGGTCCGCTAAGTATTATTTATCTACAATAAAGGTCCGCGGTGATCTAAAGTTAGCGAATCTCTGATTTATAAGATAAATGCATAGTCACGCTAACATAAAGCATTCGAATCAGAAACGGCACAGTTATGTGATCCACTTAAGCATTCGCCCATTTAAAACAATCTTCTCTTCAATATATTGTTTTAAAAATAAAATTTAACATTACTTAACAACTGAACAAGTTTCTTTTTTAACAAATAAATCTCATTTTTTTTTAAAAAAAGCTAAAACATACATTAAACTTATTTATACATTTTGTAAAACAAAATATATAAAAATTAAAGTAAAAAGAGAATCAATGGAGCACGCAAATAAAACAATAAAGGGGGGAAAAGCATAATAACTCGTTCTAAAGTTAAACATGAAGGTAAAATTACAAATTTGGAGCAACAAACTGGAAAACTTCGTGATATCTGCCCTTCTGTACCATAAAACGAATAAAAATTAAATTTATAAACGACTTTTAAATACAAATATACCTAAAACAGGAAAAGCCTATTAATTTTGTTCAATATCAATTTAGGCTCTTTCTGTTAAAGTAATTAAAAATCTTTCCGTAAAATATATTTAAAATATGTATTAATAAACATTTATAAATTTATACAAACAACCACTTTTAAACTTCTACCAAATTTAGATTACGTGATTTAGCAATAAAAACATAGATCTATATCATTTGAATTTTAATTAATAAAAGTAAATAATCAATCCACAATATTTAACGCTGCACCTTGTTAGCAGTTGCAAATTTTGAAAAAAATAAATAAAAGTTTAAACAAAGTAATAAATATTATTTACTTTTCCTTATTTCCTTGAATTGGATAAGTATTGTGTTGGCACTAAAATTCCAAAACCGGAATGTCCGACTGAATTATCCGTCTTAGGCGATTTTAAGACCTTCTGAGTAGACGCACGAAGTCGATTTTCCATACAGAAAAGTTCCCGTATCGGAAACCAAAAAAAAGAGAGAATTCAACAAGATACAAACGTCAAAAACCAACTGCACATGCTTGGTACAAACTGCGCAAAATTTTAGAGACAAACTTACCTCTCAATGGTTTCTCATTGTTCATTGCTTGAGAAGGTTATAACAAAACACGCTTAAATTATCACTCACTGAAGTGGCAAAGAATGGTCCAAAATTTAAAATAGAATACGCACAAATGACAAATGTAACAATAACGAGAAGTACATTAGAATGTTGAGAAGCAAACTCGACAACCTTGCTACATAACCTGTGTTTGGTACCTTTTTTTATTATAACCAAGGGAAGGTAAGTTTGCTCCTATTTCCTTTATCTTATACAACTTCCATGAGGTCAGAAATGTTCCTTAATGCGTCATCCCCTTAATTCAAGATCCTTGGGTTAACTTAAATGAGGAAAAATTTGGATTCAATTATCACAAGCTACAAAATTAGCTAAAAATTAGCGCTGCGGCGGGCAGGTACGGACAAATCATGAACTAACCCAATAGCTTTCCAAAAATGACTGATTATATTTTTTATATTTAAATTTATGAATACCATGGCAATATTTGGTTATAACAGTTATATTTATTGTTATCATAAAATGATTATTTTCATTATTTTTTTTTCACAGAAACGGTTTACCCATAGATAAACAATATTAACATAGATGGTTCACTCAAAGATTTTTTTAAAAAAATAGTTGACAGGAGGCTCAAGTAGTACAATCTAGTGGTGGGAGCGTGAAACTGTCAGATATTTTTATTTCTGACATTTTTATTTTTTTATTTTTATTCAACCAAACAACGAGCTGTTGAGAGTAATCAAGTCTTTACATCCGCTGTTCGGCGCTAGAATGATGAGGAGTCGATAGATGAGTAATCCCAATAAAGCTCTATAAGAATTTCGTATAAATTGGTAAAAAGTGAAAAATTTAATTTCTCACTCTGTCGTCCCCCCTTGGATTTGAACCTCTAATGTCAGAGTTTCAATTTTTGTTGTTTCCTTTACTTATCCGTTTGCGCCAACCCGAGATGTTATATTCAGATAGCAAATTTAAATCTTAAGTGTAAAACACTGAAAATGAATTATTGTTACATTTTTAAGAAAACGATGGTGCTGCTTCGCGTGATGAAGCCCCCAAGTTTTTACTACTAGCGCTCTGTAAGACTCTTGTGATGACGCCCCCAACTTAAATCATAAACAAAAGCTAGTCAATTCAGTGTTCCTACAACATTCGGGAGTGAACCATCTATGTTAATATTGTTTCTCTATGGGTTCACCGTTGTCATGTTCTGTATTACAAAATTTCAGACACTAAAAGTAAAAAATAAGTTTTTTTTTTAATTTTCAACAGAACGCTTACTGTAAGTGTAAATTTCATTTAATTAATTTATTGATATAGTCAATTTTATCAGGTAATTACATTTAATCATAAGTGCGCAGCCGATATAATTAAAATACAAGCTGCATTAAATGCCAAAATCTATCTTCTAGCACGTGTAAACTTGCTAGCCACTATTTCATTATTACCTGATTGAATCAATTAAATTAATAAATTACTTGAATGAAAAACTTAAAAGTAATCAGAAGCGTTTTGGGTAAGTTTAAAGACGAAGGCCGTGCGAAGCGGTATGACTAGTTAGAAGTATAACTATACAAAGTATAAACATTTAATTTCAAACTGACTCTGGGCAAAAAGCGGGAATTCAAGCCACGCCCACTCAATTGAAAGTAGGTACCTCGCAGCGCTAGTGTCGACCGGAATCCAAATTATCCCACCATTGAGTCGACAGTCTATTACAGTCTACTGTTTAAGTATAACACCTGTTATCAGAGCAGCTCCCAATGTACTAATGCTAGAGAATTAAAACTCCACGATCTTTAGGTCTAGTTTAACAATCTAGAAAATATTTTTTGAAGACGTCATTCATTGTCAATATTGAATTAGCAAAACTTTATAAAAATGTATACAACGCGAAAACATTTTTGGTCGATTTGAAATTTAGCACGCATATAGCTACAGGACTATCATACTCAATTTCATATCATACTCTGCATTAACTCATATACTTAATACATAGCATATACTTTAATATGTTTTCAAAAAGTGAAAAATCGTTTATTTCTGTTGAAATTTAGTAAAAGTCAATCTCTTGACGTAAAAAATAAGTATAGTAAGTTTCTTTTCAATTCAGCAAGTTTACAATACAAGTTTTCAATACGGTTTTTGTAGGATTATAAAAATGAGATGCATCGAGGGAATCCACCGATGGCAAGCTGGATGGATGGATGACTGATGGAAATAAAACGTACAGTGGTGTAGCCAGAATTTAATTTCGGGAGGGGCTGATTGTAAAAAATTATATATTATATATTATATATATTATATATTAATATATATATATATATTTATATATATATATATATATATATATATATATATATATATATATATATATATATATATATATATTTATATATATGTATATATATATATATATATATATATATATATATATAATATATATATATATATATATATATATATATATATTATATATATATATTATTTATATATATTATATATATATTTTTATATCTTTCAATTTCAATGTATATTTTTTTATATATTATGATATTTTATATTATTGTTAAAATATATGTTATGTAATTTATTATTTTTATATATTTTTTATAGGGTTTATTTTTTTCACACATTTATTGCGGGTTTAGGTTTATGTAAAAATTTCGGGGGGGGGGGGGGCTGAAGCCCCCTCAGCCCCCCCTGGCTACGCCACTGAAAACGTATGTTTTTATTGCCAGACAACAAACGAAGTAAGTCCAAAGTTGTACTGCAGGATAAGTTTTTGCTTCCCTTATTCTAAGGACGAGCGAAGCGAGTCTAAAGGAATGATGATGAGCGTAGTGAATCCGAAATGATTAAGAAAAGTTCTGAGGTACCCTGAACCCGGTTTTTATTACTTTATTTGAACTAGTGTAATTATTTCCTGATTAAATTGTGGTAATAAATTCAAAACAACCCAGATAATAGAAAGCGATATTCAATAAATTCCTCAGTTTAAAAGATTTCAAAAGTATATTGTGAAAAAAATCTAAAAAAAGAGTGATATACCGCTCAAATAAAATTTTGGAAGGAAAAGATAAGGGAAAAGGATTAACAGATAAAAAAAGTCGAGATGAAACTGACATTGAAATACTGGAAACAGCGAATGAAAAAATATTTTCAAAAGTAAAGAAATAAATGAAACACACACAGAAGAGGCCACTTAAAGAAACTCCTTTGAACCCCATCCCCCACGCTAGCCTCTAAAAGTAAAAAATTTATTGCTTATTGCTCTAAACATATCGGATATAGTCAGAAATAAGTTACTATCCAAAACTTTGTATGTCAATTAATAGCATCGGAGTATCGGGACGGGGCACCTCTAAAACTTCTTCTCGCAATGTAGTATTGGCTTTGTTTCCCCACGAAATCAAGAAGTTCTTAATGCATTAGCTTCAGACGTCAGACAAGTTTTGGAACTTATAAAATTCAGAAAGTTCCAATAGCTTTAAGATAATAATTGGGAATCGCTTCGCTCGTTGTAAAATTCAGCAAGGGGTTTTCGGCTCCTTTGCTACGCAGTGTGGGCTTGTTGCTCAGAGGCATCTCTAATGGTCCAAGACCCTTAAAAGTTATATTGTACTACTTCAAACCAAATTTTTCTAAAAATACACCTTAAATTATTAAGGAAATGCATAGTCTGCCAATCCAGAGTGGAGCCCTTTATATGAATGGGCTCGCTAAAATTAGTAGAGAATCGCAAAAATTTCAGTTTATTTGTAATAAGCGGTTTTCTGTAGGTCGTGTGGAAAATATGAAGAGAGCATTTTTTAAATGTGATTTAATTTCCTATATAAAACAAGTAATTTCTATCAAAATCGGAACACTACAACAAAATGTATGGTATTTGTAAACTAACAAAGGATTCGAACTCTGGTATTCTGGCTTTAAAAGGTCATATCGACTCCGGACCACTCTCTTTCACCTCGCAGGCCCAAAAGACATCGAAAACGACTCCTCACTTGAAATATGTGGTTTAAGGGTCGTATTTAAGGTTTTATGGTAATCGACCAGTGTTTTTCGACTTTTTTGTCCTTTAAGGTGATAATGTCGAATTTAATTACATAAAAATTAATATACATATACTCTAAAGTATGTTTTATTAGCATAGAAACGCCAAGGTAAACCCTATTTTCAATAGAAATCAGTATATTTTGTGAAATCGTTTGACTGAAATACTGCTGATTTTAACGCTTGTAACGCTGTACCTTTAAAACCAAATAAACAACATGTAACATATTGGGCCTAAAACAATTATGTAAAGAGGTAATTTTAAGTACAATTTGAAAAAAATCGCCCCAGTCTTATTGGATGATAAATCGTCCTGAAAACGCCAAAATCATGAAAATCTTAACTTTCAATAATTCATCGACTCAAAAACAACTTTCAATAAGACTTTAAAGAACTGTTTTATTCTCTGGTCTACTCATTTTATCCTCGAAGTTATGAGGAAGAGAGGCGACCTTCAACCGATTTACAAGCGTATATTACACACGCCTATCCCAAAAAAAAATCGACATCCTACATAATGTAGGTTGTTGAAATTTTTGTAAACCGTTATACACAGGGTAGAGCCCAGGGGAAATCATAACTCTCTTTTGAGAAGGTCCAATAAGGAAGGACTTGAATTTTAAAATCCTTTGAGGACCAGGCTTAAATTTTTCCTTAACATTTTCACTTTAATGTTGTTTACTTTACTTAGACCTAATTAATATTTTAAAAATACAATTTTCTTAAATTGTTATACTTTTGCAATTTAAAAAATTATTTTTAACAACTTTGTTAAGCTTGGTAATTAATTTTTTTCCTTAAAAATTAACTGCGTAGGTTACTTTTTTCATTTTAATAAATAAGTGTTTTAATTTAAGAGCATTAATATAACTAAAATTTCATTAAATAAAATTCGCAAAGAATTTAAAAGAAAAATAGTTATTTGGTAAAAAGTCCGCATGCCAGGCGAAATCATACTTTAGTTTCCAGTTTATAATCTGAGAAAAATATTTCTCAGATTTTTTAACCCCGTACCCGTTTTTTTTAAACTTATACATTGTATAAGTTATACACAATGTATTGTTTTAATACTGAACACAGGTCATTTTATGAAATTGAAATGATCTAATGCTAAAATGAGGCGACACTTGTCACAATCGTAGTCATAAAAGTGTGCTCAGACTCAAATGATAGACATCTTTTTCGAAATGTTTCGCTCGACGCAGCAAACAATTTTTTGCTGAGTCATTTTTGCCTGTTAATGACGTCATAATTTTTTTATTGGAAAGCACAACTAGACCTAAATTTTAACTTTCCAGCATAAATACACTGGAAAATACTATAAGACTCACAAGACATTTACACGCCTGTGCGTGTAATGTCAAAGTCAATTTTCAAAAAGTTGTCTTTCTAGATCTGTATCCAGAAAGACAACTTTTTGAAAATCACATAAGAGGTCTTGAAACACCAAAAAGAATAAATTAGATGAAAACCTCGGTTTCGGAAGTTTACTGCAAACACAATACTTTTCCAATTTGAAATGTAGAAAAGTAAAAATGTCAGTTCGAAGAATAACCCGCAATCATGCTGCATCTTCTCGTGCAATTATGACTCATTATTATTTGAGTGGGAGGATTATGTGGAACATGGCAGTATCAAAAAGGCAATTATCTCTTAACACTTACGAAAAATCAATTTTTGAAAAAGTATGTCAAAGGAGACATAAACGTTTAAAATTGCAGTCAGGAATACAAAGAGACTATTAGGCTATGTATAAATCATTTTTATTATCATCTATATAAAGACGATATTAATAATCCAGAGCAGTAAATGTGTTGAATATTTAGTCTCGGTCATTAGTTCTAATCCGTTTGCTCTTTTGGAGCTGAATATTGACTTTTCGAAACATTTTCATCGGAAAATTGCCACTATAAGACAAATATCACAGAAGCAAATTGGTGAGATGAAAGAAGCCTTGAAATAATTACAACTATGATAACGGTTATTTTTTTTGTTTCGTAAATTGTTTCGTCCCTATTTATTGTGAAGCATATATTTTGGTAAAGACAATTAATAATAAAAGCTGATGAATTTAATGATTTCATATTTATACTGTAGTTGTATAGGAAAATTATTGTTTTTGAGAAAAACCTGGATAGCATCTGAATTATCCGTTTGAGGCATTTTTATGACCTCTTAAGTGGTTTTACAAAGATCTGTGTGTTTGTGTATGTGTCTGTTATCATCGTAACTCCCAGCGTAATTATACAAGTCAATCGTCAAGTGTAGTTGTGCTATCCGAAAAAAAAATATGACGTCATTAACTCGCAAATATGCTAGCAAAAATTTATAAAACAAGCAATTTGTTTATCGACTCTAGGTTTAGCAGGTATGTAGACACATATAAGAGCGACATATGAGCTAAGTTTTATTTCATTATTAGCAATAGTATAATTTTTATCGAATGACTGTATACTTGATTTTTAAAAAATGTAAAAAAATATCCTTTTACACAAAAAAGTACATCAACGTTTTTAGTAAAAAATAAGCAAGAATACTTGCTTATTCGATTCAATAAGCAAGTATATCTTGCTTTATTTGTTAAGAGCTTTCTTAACGGAGGTCCTGGACAGCTGACGTTTGACTTCTCTCCGGTACTGATGATGGCGTGAGCTGAAAGCCAATTTTGCCTTAATAAAGCAAAAAAATGTGGAACAGACGGAGTTGATGGTTTTTTCATTAAACATTCCTCACCGAAGTAAAAATATGAATTTATTTATAATTTGGCTCAAGATAAACCAAGTTTGTCAAGGAAGATAAGATACTTTAGACGCAAGCAGAGCATTACAACGAAGTTCGGTAAACTTACTGTATGAGCAAAGTTTTATGTTTTCAACTCAGCAAACCAAAAAAGTTTAAGCCTCATAGATTTTAGATGTTGTCAGAAGTGTTTTAGTGTACCATTGAAATTAAACCAGCGAGTCCGTCAATAAATGAGGGTACTTCGTAACTTTATCTACCTATATCGGATTCGCTAAGCTCATTCTCACTACTTCGCACTGGGTTCGCTTGTTCTCAGATTATGGGAATCACCTAATGTATATTTTATCTTCAGATTCGCATTCGCATATTTCAAGGGGACACCCTTCCAGGTACCTTGCTCGATTCTGCTTAAAATTAGTGATTCAACAAAACAGTAGAAACTTTGAAAACTGAATATACTTTGAAACTTGTGACTGAGTATCCGCGTTATATTAATTTTCGCTTACTAATAATAATAAAACTCTTTCCTATATGCCAGGAGGATGTAACAAGTCATTTATGGGAATCAAAACTAAAACAAAATATTTATGCTTAAAAAATAAGATGAGGAACTTGCGTACATCTAAGGTAGAGTTAACCTTAAAAAACTAAAAGTATATTCATACAGTAAACTGTAAGCGACAGTAAGTCATTATTGTCGTTAAATATGTCCTAAAAAATCCAGACAGCAGAAATACACCTAAAAATTGATTTTTGAACTAAGTTTAAATTCTCTACCATAAACAAAAACACACACATGCAGAGTGACAAATTGGTTAAAACTACTCAGAAGGGCATAAAAACCTGAAATGGATAATTCAGGTAAAATCCTAGTTTTGAATTTCAGTGAAAACATAATACTTTTCCTTTGTACCTGCGATATAAAGGAGCAAAAGTAAAAATTTAATCAAACTTATTTCATTGCTTATAAGGACCATCCATACTTGCAAAAAAAATACACATTTAACAAATATTTGTCAATGGCGTATGTTTTTAAAAGCGATATTTAAGTCGTCGATAAAATAAATAGCCTAAGTAAGATCCTAGTTGAAAGAGGGCCTCTGAGACTTAAAGTTTACTTCATTAACTTTTTACAATTCACTTATATACCTTTTATCGGGGACTTATCGTCCGGAAATTTCTTTAAACTGAACTTTGTTTTTCCTAACATTATCAACAAAGGGAAGTATTTTCCGATATCCTTTTTTTATAACTTCCGCTTATATACGTCTTTTAGGTCGATAAACTGGATTTTAAAGCCGTGTTGAAAGCCAGTAAGGATGTTAAATACGTGAGAACACGTTTACAGCTTCTTACTGATATCCTAAAAATACGTGCTCACTAGAAAAAAAGCACCATATGTCTTAAAACGTGATTAGAAATTTAGCTGTTTTAACAGCTTTAGACCCTAATAAATTGCTCGTCAGACAGGTCGCGAAAAAAGTTGTCTATGAGTGATATTTTAAAATACAATAAAAAGCTTGTAACACAAAGTCTAAACTCTTTATCTACAAAAATTTTGGCGCAATAGTGCACATACCGGGCAAATCCGCATACCTCGTGTTTTGAGCCTATCAATCCATTTCTTGCAAAACTTTCCGGTTTATTCTTAATAAGTTGTGCAGTTACTCAATTATTAAGCACTAATCGTAAACAATTTTTACTTTTCCTCATTAATACCGTAGCTATATCGGAAAAGTATTGAGTTTTCCGGGATGTCATCTGTATTGTCTGTTTCAGGTGTTTTAAATGCCTCCTAAGTACTTTTCACAAAGTTTTCAGTAAGTATGTATGTGTGTCTATTATCATCGTAGCTACCAGTGTATTTGCGCTGGTAAGTGTGGTTGTGGGTGAGCACACAAGCACAACTTCTTTTGTTGTGCTCACTCATGTGCAGCACTTTTAATATTACTATTCTCATTATAGAGAATAGTAATATATATATATATATAAAGTTTCGCCAAACGTATTTTTTTTGTGATTAGGGACCTTTGAAACGGATTTTGGGTATGGTCGAAGGTTCGACTCCCGCCGTGAAGCCTTTATCATTAGCGAATATTTCCAAAGGAAATTCACTAAAATAATTAAAATTAGTGCAATAAACTAATACTCCAACACGTGTATATAAATTACAAAAAAAAAATATTTTAAAAATGTTATTAATAATATCAAAGAAAAAGATTTAAAAAAATGTACTTTTTGTTCTTAAGCAAAAAGTATATAATATACAAAATAAAAGCTGAAACAAAGGCATCGCACGCAGCACCTTTGAACAAAGAGGTCTTTAACTCGCTTTGAAACCATTCCATCCCCACCTTCCTTGCTGATTTCCCCCACTCTACTACTACCCTACTCTTACTTCTGGATCTGTCTCTAATCCCTTCATCCTATTGCCTACGTTAAGCAGAAAAAACATGAAAACTAAAGCGTATAAAAAGAAATTTATATAATATTTTAAAGGCAATATAATACAAAAGGATTTTACAAAAGTTAATGTTTAATAAAGACATAGTTTTTTCCTGAAAAGTTACTGTTTTTTTTTAAATGTAGTACGTCTAATTTTGATAACACTAATTTTATTTTAAACAAATCATTCACAATTTGTTTAATTGACTTTGATCATTTTTACAACTCTTAACCTTTACAATTATTCCGTCAAATTAAGAGCAATAGAGATTGGCAAAACCAAACAGCATGAAATCAATGGTAATTTATTCATTTATTTATTATGTAATTAAAATACAGCAAGTTAAACAACATGACACTAACAAGGAAAGCGTGTTCAAATATGCGCAACAGAAAACAGTAATATATTAATATATATTACTATTGATTTAGTACATGATATGTTATAGGCCAGGAGACACAAAAAGGAGACCGTCATATCTAAAAACAACTTGGAGTCCGAAAAATTCGAAAATCCAAAAGTTGTGATTTCCAAAATGGCAACTATAATCAAAATGAGATGTTGAGGAACGAGTTACCACAATTGTGTCAAATTTTAACTAGATGGGTCAATGTTTTGATATTAACGATGATTTTTTAATTTTTGATGACTCATGAAATATAGTTTATCAAGGTCTGAAAAATTAATATTATATATATATATATATATATATATATATATATATATAAATATATATATATATATATATATTCACCTTATGACTGATTTTCGTAAAAAGTTTCAAATTTCTAGCATAAACACAGCAAGCAAGAGTTATAAAAGAGCACACACGCTAAAAAAACCATGGAAAACATCATGAAGAATGCCTGAAACAGTAATTATGATGAACCTCGGTTTCAGATGTCCAGGGTAAACACAATACTTTTCCTAAATCTCTCTTTCTCTCTCTCTCTCTCTCTCTCTCTCTCTTCTCTCTCTATAATATTATATTATATATATATATATTTTATATATATATAATATAATATATATTATATATATATATATATATATTATATATAACTACGGTAGTACGTACAAGAACTTAAAATACTAATTTCTATTGGATTTAAAAATTGTGTATTTCATCCTAAGGTTTTCTCCTAGGGGCAGAACACCCTTAAGTAATTCTTTAAAAAAATTCTTGAAAATAAGTAAGACATAACATTTTAAGGCTTGCTTAATCTAAAGAAATTATTCTGAAACACCCTTAAAAATTTTATTTTTTTAAAAGCTATTTTTTAAAGGTTCAGTAGAGATTTGAAGAAAGAAAAGTAGTCTTAAACCGAAGATGCATTACAACATTAGGCAAGGTAGGCAGTAACGAGCCTTGTAAAACAGAACTAATGTCACACTAAAATCAATATCTCTAGATATAATATGCTATAGTAATCACGCAGGGTAACACAACTGATTTGCACTAGAAAGTAATCAGCTACCTATTCAGGTGTGACTAATCTTAGCCTTAAGGGTCCTCTACTCAATCAAGCAAGTTTACTATGATTGACAAGTCAAACATATTAATCTTAGAGGGTGGCCTTTTACAAGTTAACATTTTAATGACATTAAAGGAGATTAAATTAAAAGATGTCACTCCGCTCATAAATTTATTTAATAAGAGCTAGATTTCGGCTGCATCAAGACACCATCAGTCTAGACTAGCATTGCTTGACTTTAAATAGATACTGATATCAGAGGTACCAAAACACAAATCAGTCATAAATGTGGTAAATACGTAAACTGATATACATTACTAAATAAGGCACAAGAGACATCAGTCATGGGTTTGTTAGTATTAGTAATTATTACGCATTGTGGTCTATATAGTTAATGACTTAATGCGATGAACTCCACAATGAGGCCAATTTTATTAGATGAGTTGATTAATAAATTTAATACCTTATAAAGCTGGAGCATTTGATAATTAGCTATGCATAACTTAATTTACAAGACAGTATAATTGTATGAGACTTATGGTTAAAATATGCCTGCATCCTTTAAAAACTAAAAAAAAATTGACACACAAGTAGTAGTAGTTAGAGTAGTAATTAGTAAAAGAATTAGAGTAGTAATAAATAGTAGTATTTAGAATAGTAACAATTAGTAATAATTTAACCCCGTGTAGGCAATGAAGCATAACCAAGCGAGGAATAAATTGTTAAGCAAGACACAAGCATTCGTAAGAAAATTCGTCATGCTTGTTTCTTGTTGATTCTATAATAGCTGGCACATATTATAGAATTACAAAATTTAAACAAAATGTTAATACCACCTAAATTAAATACTAAATGTTGGAATATTTAAATTCTATTTCCTCTAATTTGGAGAGATGGAAAAGAAGAATTTGAAGAAGAATGGAAATGACATTTAACCCAACTATTGAGACTTGATAAGAGCTTCAGTTAAAGAACTGAGCACTTCAGATGTCAGATTCGAACTAACATATAATAATTTAATTATACTAGTCTCCTTTCTAAAAGGGTTAAATGTAATAAAATGAAAAACAAGCCACTTGATTTTAATATTTAGATGTTTATGACGACCTTTTGTGAGGTTAAAACGCTCTCGTTCATTGAAAACGAGCAATAACTGCACAGAGACTTTTTAATACTTTTGTTTTTTAAAATGTCAAGTACTTTGACATCACAATAGGTCGTAACTACCGCATTCATTTCCCTTCAAACACTACGTTAAAGAATTCCTATCGCACGGATGAACGCCGTAAGGGGAATCAGGGTTGTAAAATGTTTAGCACGTGCGTTTGCCACTTAGACAATTTGGATTTGATCACGGTCGTCTCTAGCATGTTCATGACAGAGATGTGGCGACGGTTCCCAAGCCAGTGCGATGTCAGGTACTCTTAAAAGATCCCTTAATAAACTTAGGTCAAGGCAAAATTCAGGACCCTAAATAAATTTTCATTTATAGTTTAAATAAATTATAAATGTTTCTGCCCTATAGTTTCGAGGAAAGTTTAGTCTGGCTGAGGCGCACGTGTTAATTCCAGTTAAAGCCATTGAAACTTCTAGTAAAGCCACGGCTCTTCCATGGATTTACCAAAAAAGAATTCATAGATAGAAACAATCATAACTTCACTAATGATGGTATTGACATTATTATAGAAACTATCGATTATCTAAGCGAGTTTGATGCCCAATACACCACTAGTAACTCTAACTAGAGTTTAAACTTGAATTCTACTTATTAGAATAGAAGGTTCATTTATTTAATATAATCCTTTTTGAATGAAAAGAAGACATGTATTTTAAAGAATAGAGAAAACTATAGAGAATGTTGCTGGATATCATAGTTTTAACTGAAATATTAAAGACATGAATGAAATGAAACTTTTAGTCTATTGTGATCCTTTTCCTGAAGCACCTGACATTAATTCATTTTCTACAGAAAGGAGAGATTAAGAAAAGAAGAATATGAGTAAGGATAAAGTTGTCATTAAAAGTAA
The DNA here is from genome assembly GCA_018340805.1 of Microvelia longipes. Taxonomy (NCBI): domain Eukaryota; kingdom Metazoa; phylum Arthropoda; class Insecta; order Hemiptera; family Veliidae; genus Microvelia; species Microvelia longipes. The sequence continues at coordinate 33,846,702 of JACMZG010001913.1, forward strand.
CAAATAATGCGAACAAAAGTAATTGATATCAAAAACTTAAATAATTCTTAATAATAATTAATTAAGAATATTAAATAAGGATTAAATATCCCGTAATGAGATCGAAATGCAATTGATACATTGTTCGATTAATAAAATGTTTTAGGAGGGGTTAGGAGAAGTTATTTAAAAATTTAAGTGTATTAAAAAATGTGAAACTTATTATTAAGGGTTTTAGAAAATGAGAAACGTTATTTTTAAGGGTTTAGAAAAATGTGAAGCGTTATTTTCCAAGGATTTAAAATATATAAACATTATTTTTAAGGGTATTGAAAAATGTAAAACGTTATTTTAAAGGCTTTAGAAAAATGTGAGACAATATCTTTAAGAGGGTTAAAAAATGTGCAAAAAAAGTTCTCGTCATGTTTTGCACAAGGCCTACAGGGAACCACGTATTACAAGAAAAATGGAATTTTTGCAATTTTCTAATATTTTGAGCGAGCACATTCATATAAAGGGCTCCATTGTGGATAGGCAGATTATGCTTTTTCTTCATAATTTAAGGTATATTTTCAAACAAAATTGGTTTGAAGTAGTACAAAATGAGTCACATTTTTTAGGCTTGGCTCTTGGACTATAAGTTTTATCTCTCTGATGTATACAAACTAGAAGCTACGATAATAACAGATACACACACACACACACATACATACAGACAACTTTGTAAAAAACTTAAAATATCTTAAAAACACCAGAAATAGATAATTCAGACGAATTCCCAGTTTAGGATTTTCGGTACAAACACAATACTTTTCCTCGACAAAAATAATGATAAGTGAACAAACCTTATTCTCTACTTTGATAATCCAGTTAACTTAAAGTTTTAAAGTAAAATTTTACTTCCCCAAAGATATTTATTGCTTTACATTTTAGATTTGGTTAAAATTAAATGAAATATGCGACTTGTTCAATAAAATTGTTATTAATAACAAATACAACATTTGTGAAAATATCTTCAAAGTCAAAGCAAACAATACCTAGTTTTCAAAGATTAAATTTTCTAAAGCATCATTCCCTTTAATATAGAAGGAGTTTCTCAATATTTAGGGAGACATCTGGTTACACTAGTTCATTACATCCCACCTATTATACTGTGGATGCTTTCAAACCAAAAGGCAACCTATTTGATCAATAATAACCTTCAAGATGAATTTCTTAGTAATATAAATTCTCATTGGAATCTATATTTTAGTTAGAATAGTTCCTGTCTTTGTTGAAATTCACATAAAGAATTGAAGAAAATAAGAGACAACAAACAAATGGATTTAGATAAGTAATGTCAATAGATTTGATAATAATAAAATATAAGTTTGCATTTATGGTAGATGTCGTTAGAGCGTTAACATTTATACTGATGTGTGACATCACGAAGGACTTGGGTTCGCATCTCAAGTTAGTCTTTTAGTTTATATAAGATTTGTTCGAATAAATGCTCACCGACTTTAGATGACACTTCGAGGGTAACGGTTGCCACGATCACCTAAGGTGGTGATTCTTACATTTGATATTTGATTTGATTACATTTGATAACCGGCATTATTATTATTATTGCTACATTGGCTTTAAAAGTTTCAACTCTCTAGCATAAATACACCGGGAGCTACGATGACAACAGACACACACACATACAGACAGACAACTTTGTGAAAACCACTCAGAATCCCTTAATCACCTGAAAAGAATATTTTTAATGACATCCCTGTTTCGGATTTTTTTTTGGAAACACAATACTTTCCTATTAGACCGGATGGGTGTCCGATACTTTTCGTATCGGTTGGGTGTCCCAGGCAGAACTTTTGACCCCTAAAGTGTGTTCTGCCTGGGACACCCTTCTGATACGAGTCGGCAGAATTGCAGATCCTTGTTCAGGAAGGTATTTACGAAAAATTGAGACCGGTTCCAGCCATTACACATTTTATTAACAAAACACCCCTGGGCTCTTGGTCTATATATACCTACAAAATAAAAGAGGAAAAGTAAAACTAGAAAAAATACCCATATTTAAATTATATTGAGAATGAAAAAATTAATATTAAAACATTTGATTTGTATAAATATATACATTATATTAATAAAATAGTTTTTCACAGCTATTACCTGATTTAGATTTTTAGAATAATATGTATAACTTAAATTAATGTGAAATAGTAAAAAATACATTTATCAGATTTTTTACTATTTCACATTTTACTAACTTACCATTAACACAACAAGAATGGCCGAAGAGAGTTTTATATTACATTTTTAGGGTAAGCAGTAAATTCCTGCTCCAACCATGCTGTAATCCCAGTCTAGAGAAAACTTTTTGACTTCAGTGACTCACATTATTCCTAAATAAATAACTTTTATGCCCTAAGTTCGCAGCCCGATCTATGCCCTAAGTTTATTTCAATAGTATACGTATTCAAAAGATTTATCCAACTTTAATTAACAATATTAATTAAATCACTGAAGACTCCAGTCCTTGTTTTAAAATATATTGAAAATAAATTTACGAATAGCTTTCGCCCAGGGATCCTGAGCTTTTTCAGTTCTTAAAAATGACAAAATTGAAAAAGTTTGGAAATTAATAAAATTTTGAATGTTTTTTTTTGTCACGTGTCTAAGTAAGTAAATCAATTAAAATGAAATTTAAAAAAGGGGGGTAAAGGAAAAATTCAGATTTTAAGAAATGTATTTTTATATTAAAAATATTAATTAAATAATAATAATAATAATAATAATATTTAAATTAATTAATAATATAATATAAATAAATATAATAATAAATTAAATATATTTTTAATATATTTAATAAAATGATTTTAATAAATAATGTTAAGATTGTTAATGTCTTTGTTCAGAAAATGAAACGCTTTGGATTCCTGAGCAAGAATGAAATATATTGACATCACATGACATTTTTATAATTATCTATTTATCTGTCAGTCAACTATCAAAATATATTTTCAACAGTCTTGTTTTTTGTTCATACTGTCTTTGTCAGCTTTTATAAAGAGAATTTCTAAAAAATTCCTTTTATCTGTATGTGGTTCTGTATGAAGTATACGTCAGTTTTCTTTGTCTGGTCAGTGGTAAGATTTTGTCATATGTTCTGATAAGGCCGTAAGGTTAAGGTTGTCAAGTATTTGGTTATGTGTTTCAAATCTTAACAGTCGTCTTATCTTTCTAACGTTAACTTTAATTAACACTTAAAAGATAGTAGATACAATGTACCTGAGATGGTTGTCTCAGGGTGACTAACCCGATAGAGTATTATATATTTTACTAAAGGAGTCAAGATTCTCAGGTTGGAATTTATCAATTAACTTAATACGCAACTAAAATATAACATTTTCAAAATCATGCAACTTGATCTCAAAAGAATGCTAATTATGAGAGGAATTCCTAAATTAATTTACAAAATTAATACTGCCTATTTGGGTAGAATATCAAAGGTTACTCCTTAAAAAGTTATTAAACTAAATAACATTATGTCTCACCTTTTAACAACAAATCCAATCAGATATTCAGTAAAAGCTTTAATGAAACTGTGTAAAATTAAAAAATAACCCTTTAGATTATGCAAAAGATAAATTATAGATTACAATAAATTATTCAAATATATTCAGAGATTTACTCAAACCCCGTATACAATAAAGCATTGATATATTCTATTGTTTTCACAATAGAATGCTTTCTCTTTAATAATAAATATATTATAAATACATTACCAGACAATGGCACAAGGGTTTCGTGCTTCAAAACACATTCACGCTTGAAAAATTTAGACACTAAGTTTATTCGCTTGGGAGTGTGACATTAAGCTACATGCATGTTTTAAGAGCTATTATGCTTTATACTTTGGCAAAAAGCATGAGAATTTGATAAGAGGTTATGTGGATAGCTTGTGCATTAAACCTTACGCTAAAAACTATATAAAAGGGAAACAAACTATGGGATAAATCATGTGCAAGCTTTGGCATAAACCTTTCATGCCAAAGCTGCTGATTCTATGTAATCCAGATTTGGGCATGGAACTATTACGCTTGAGAATTTAATAGTAAGCTTTATAATTTGGACTCTGTCCTTAAAGCTCTGAAAATAGAATTTTTGACATAAAACTACATGCAAGATTTGGCATAACGGTTATCATTATGAAAGTTAAATTATTTAGCATTGAAGCATAGTTATCTAACGGTAGAGACTTTGGCTTGGATCTCTTTTACAGTATGGAATTCAAGAGACAGAATTGAATTTAAGGATAAAAGGCATATAGCCTATACACAAGAAACATTGGCATACAGCCTTAATGCAGGAGTTTTTAGCGAAAGTGCTAGAAATTGCGATGAAACCTATCATTAGAAACAACAACATTACAACGCTCCACATTGTAAGGAAAAAAGAGAAACAGGGGCTAAACTTAGACGTAAAGGTTTTTGACCATAATGAAATATAAGTAAAATTAGTTCGATACAATCCAATTTTCCAATTCAACGACGTTTTGGTGTTTAAATACACTTCTCCTAGCATCAGGGTTTTCTTGAGAAAGACAGTATATAAGCAACAGCTCTCAAAACTTCATTAATTGTAAAAAATGGCAATATATTCATTCCATCTAATTTTACTCAGGGCTTAAACTATGCGGACTTTAACAAATAAGTCTTGTCAAAAAACCAATTTATATGCACCTAAAAAGAATTTTATAACGTTATTTGTTTGCAGTCTTGATGTAGCAATGATATATTCTTTTGTTTTCACAATAGAATGCTTTCTCTTTAATAATAAATATATTATAAATACATTACCAGACAATGGCACTGGAGTTTCGTGCCATTCAATGCATCGTTACTTCACAACGACCTAGGTACCTCCAACTTTAATAAGTGAATAAGGACATAAGTTGTTTCCCTTTGGAATAGATAAAAAAATGTCAGTAAGTAACAATCACATGAATGTCAAAAGGCTTGCAGGTAAGGTCCTGACGTTTACATTAATGCTGAAGTTACCATTAGAGGCGCACAATACATCGTAAGTCCTCTGAGGACTTACAAAAAGAAAACTATCCTCTTATGTATTAAAAAAAGACATTATGTTAATTGGAAAATTTAAATTACTCATCAACAAGAATCTACTGAAGTACCTCGTTCACATAATAATTACTTACTACATTTTTTATTCCAAAACACGGGGAATACAACACCAAAAAAGTAAACTAAACGAAAAAACTCCTAAACATATCCATATTTAAAACTACATACCGGATTGGCTCGAGCTTTGAGGTTTATTTTCCGGAAGGATAGGCCCCAGTTAGGACAACTTCAATCTAACTTAATATAAAATTCATAAGGATGAGGGAATTCTGTAACCCTTGGAGCGCCCCTCTTCAACAAGCGCCCTTTTTATTTGGACTACCTTGTCAGAGGGATAAGGCGACCTAATTGCTAAGATGGATGCCTGTAAGAGGGAAAAAAAGCTTCATTTTTATCCTCCTTAAGGGCGATAACTACAGCCAATTCTTAAGCATTAGAATGATAAATAGTCTACACAGAGCCTTAGGGGAATCTTTATAATATAAAAAATTCCCTAAAGATCCCATTTTAGATTCAAACAACATTATAATCGGGTTCATCTTCAGACTCCCCCATCTACATAATAACAGGCGAAATCTCCGCTTTTTAAAAGCATAAAAACACCACTAAAAGGGCTGTCAAAACTTGTACTAACCACCCACGCTCTCCAGCATAATTTTTCCCAACCACTATGCACCATTTTGCGAATATCCTATTTTTTAAAAAAATACCGATAATAACTTTTTGCACCACTATTTCAATACCAATGATAAACGATAAACATTTATCATTCCTGTTGTTGCAAACTAATAATTTAAACATAAATATTTTTTTAAAGGTTTCTTTTTCAATGAATTATTACTTAATGTACTGAATAAGAGATCAAGGCCAATAATATAGATAGCAGAGAAATCCGTTATTTCTATTATTCTTTATTTTTCTTAAATTATTTTTAAATAAAATTTTTAAAGATATTAGGAAAAATAAGGAACAATCTCTCCAATGATGTTAAAGTTTAATGACAGAGTCAGCTTTAAGACTTAACAGTACATCATCAGTGCCTAACCAACAAAGTATAAAATTAAATCTTACAAAAAAGTACACACAAACTTAAGAACTAAATAATAAATGAAAAATAAAAAATTACAAGTTATTAAAATTGTTACTACAATTTTAATAAGTAAAGTATGTAAATAACTAAAGTTATTACATAGAACTGTTAAATATGAAAGCTGGCTCTGTCAATAACTTTAACATCAGTGGAAATGCTTTTTTCTTATTTTTCCTTATATTTGAACTCCACAACTCTATTTTTAGATATAAAACTAGACAGTAAAAACTAGACAACTAGACTAGACTTATAAAACTAGACAAAAAAAATAAAAACGCCTCCCCCTCCCCATGACTTTATCCATATTAGTTATTTTTTAAACTACTTACTCTAAGGAAATTCATAAAAATATATAATGTATGGGAAAAGAAGTTATACTCAATTCTCAGGTAAGGATACTGGTAAAAATAACTTGCAGATAAGGATTCTTACCTGAGCAATGTCTGAGAGACATCTAGTTTGCGTTCATCTAAATACAGACTGTTGATATGAGTACACGTCAAGACAGAGATAGACTATTAATTCTAAACATAATACCTTTACTTATTACATAAGTACAATCAGTTTCTATGATTTTTGTTAGATCATAAAAATTAAGCAGCATTGAGCGTGGTCAGTGCTGTATGGGTGACAGCTGAGTATGAAACGGATGCATTTACTACTAAAGACGGGCGAAGCGAATCCAAAAGCATTTGCAGTAAAAATTTGGCGAACTGTATTTCTGTAGAGGAGCGATGCGAGTCCGAAGAGATTTAGAACGGAGGTAGCTATGTGTAAGACTAACATATGTGCCATGTTTCATATCATTATCAGCATTAGTTTTTTATTAATTAAATGACTTGTGTACGTTTTTTAAAACAATTCAAAATAATCTAAATGAATTGAAATTATGGTAATGGTACACGCATATACCTTTACGTAATAAATAAGAACACAAAGTGTTATTTTAATACGACAAGTATATCTATGGTGTTGGTTGGATCATAAAAGTTAAGCAGCATTGAGCCTGGTTAGTGCTGTATTGGGTGACCGCTGAGGATAAAACGAATGTATTTGATATCTGAGGATGAGCGAGTCCGGAGAGGTGTTGCAGCATACATTTGACAAATTGTATATTCTGAGGGCGAGCAAAGCGAGTCCGAAGTAGAGAGGATGAGCGTAGCGAATCCGATGTGATGAGGAAAAGTTCCGAGGTACCCCGCACCCGATTTTTTTCATACGACTATGGTCTATGTAACAAAATTCATAGACCACAATAAATTAAAGGAAGAAATATTTTCCTTACTTAGTAGGGTGAGTTAACCAACACCAAATAATTTATTTGATTCAACTATATTCGGAATTCAGTTAATTACAGTTTTAAGATTATTTTTAGGTAGATTAAATCTTCTCTTTTTTAAATATATTCTTTTAAAATAAAAAAAAGCCCTTTTAAATTAACTTAAAATGACATTTTACACAAATAAATCCATCTTAAAAGTTATAATTAAAAATTTTCTCGTCCTTATAATATTTAGAGATTAAATTTAATAATTTTCGTGTAAATAATATTTCTCAGAATATTTTTTTATTTTTTTTAAAAAAACACTTCTTTTTTTATCAAAAACTTAAAATTCGTTTGACACAAAATGTGTCGAATAAGACACACAAAAAGCACCACAAAGATATTAGAATACATTTTAAAAAATATATAAGAGAAATCTTTAAAAGAACCCACTATTTGTTGGGACACGGTAATTACCTCGGCACTCAAGACAAAATTCATTTTTCAATGGGTGTCAGATTTATTACACATCTGCTTTGAAAGGGAGCAAAAAGAGCGACCCATCAAAGATTATTTTGAAAAAGTGTTTCAGGGAAAAGCTTCTTTTTCAAAAAAGCCTGAGGGGTTAATTTTTGTAAAGTGCCAATTAACCCGTTTTCTAAACCTTTTTTTTTTTTTTTTTTGTAGAATCCTGCATGAATGATAAAACTAAAATTCTTCTTTTATACGCTTATGTAACAAAAATTTTAAATGTTAAGTTCAAGCTTAAGAGTAAAATATAATAATAATGTCCGATTGGAACATTGCGGCTCATTAGGTATTACCCCTGCAGGAATCACTTAAGGTGGTACTGGTGTCCGTTACGCTCAAAGTGTAATCTAAAGTTGACACTTGTGATCATAAGTGTTGTGTAAATTTATTCAACAAAACCTGATTTAATCTGAGAGCTTCACCTGGGATGCGAACACCAGACCTCTCCGTGGTGTCAAAGGTTTACCTCATTACTACGATTAATATTAGAAACAATACTTTTTTCATACGCCTGCTTTAGCTGGTGAGGAAAAGTAGTAGCCTGTTCAGCACAGGCCTAGGAGCTATCATGAACAGGCTAATCTTTAAATAATTTACTTTGTAATTTTAATTAATTTATTTAATAAAGATGATTGAAAAAAAAGTTAAAATCGGGCCCGGGGTACACAGGTAATTTCCCTTAAAAATCCCTCGTCCACAAAATGTCACGATTATCCGCGGATTAAGTTTATAGTACAAGTCAAGATTTCTAGACTAGTGACATCCAACACTCCCTTCTTTCCACTTTTCCTCATTTATACTGTAGGTATATAGGAAAAGTTTTGTGTTTGCAAAATAATCCGAAACCGGGATGTCACCAGAATTACCTGTTTTAGGTGTTTTTAAGTGTTTTCACAAAGTTGTCTGTCTGTATGTGTGTGTGTGTTATCAGTGTATTTATGCTAGAGAGTTGAAACTTTAAACAAAAATCAGTCTACCGTTGTAGTTGTGCTATTCGGAAAATATTTTTTTGTCGTTTCTAACCCGCAAAAATGACTCGAAAACTTCGAAAGATTATAAAACGCGGAATAATTATGCAATTAGGTAGAGATTTAGCACATATGTAGCCATGTATAAGACTAACATGTGTGCCAAGTTTTATTTCATTATCAGCATTAGTTCAATTGTTAAATGAGTAAAGTACGTTTTTTAAAAAAAATGAAAAATCGAAAAATAATTCTTTGAGTTGAAATTTGGCACAAGTTTATATCTTTTATGTAACATAAACTTGTGTTTATAAGTACACCAAGTTTCGTTTTAATATGACAAGTATATCCATGATTTTTGTTAGATCATGAAAGTTAAGCAACATTAAGCGCGGCCAGTGCTATATGGGAGACCGCTGAGAATTAAAGGGATGTATACTACCTGTCTGCCTCCGTGGCCGTGATCGTAAAGGTGTTCGATTTCGGCGCCGGAGGTTCGGGGTTCGCAGCCTGGGCTATGCTCTAAGATTTTATGAATAGTATTTGTATTAAAATAATTTCGCCAACTTTAACTAATTCTTAGAGTGTAGTAGATGCAACCCACCTGAGGTGGTTCCGCAGGGTGAATACCCTGATGGGCCGAAAGGCCTAAAACAGGCATTTTATTTATTTATTTTTTTTATACTACCTGAGGTCACATTTTTTTCTACTTTAATTTATAAAAATTGTAAAATTATTGATGTAAAAAAATAAATAAATAAATAAAATGTGTTTCTATTCTATTCTACTATCTGAAGTCGAGCAAAGCGAGTCCGAAGTAGGGATAATGAGCGTAGCGAATCCGATGCGATGAGGGAAAGTTTCAAGGTACGAACCCTATTTTTTAAATTTATGAATAGGTAATAAGTTTAATAAGAACGACTGACAACAATTGATATCAACTAACAATATAAAATCGATAAGCTTAGTTAAATATAAGTCAAAATAAGCTAGTTAAATAAGCTTAGTTAAATATAAATCAAAATACTATTAAAATAAAAAATAAAACTAATACTTCAAAACAGAAGTAGAAAAAATATAAAAAGGAAATAAAAGAAAAGGAATAGAATAAAGTAATAACTTTTTACTTACTTACTCTGCCTCTCTACTGTTTGTGGACAATATTCGAAATTCTTTTATTTTATTGGTAACAATACTTCAGGAAAAAAGGAAATAAAAAAGCTATTTTACAGGAGACATAAAAAAAGTAAATTTATAAGGATTCAAGTTTCGAAAAAATGGAGGTCCTAAGGTTGACTTTTTCTGCTTTTCTTTATCCTGTAAAGGAAATCTATTGGCACAGGATAATAGATTACCCGTGTGAGGTAGGAATACAAGAAAAGGACAAATTTTAAATCTACCAAATATATTAAGAAAAGGATGAACAGGCTCACAGCGGCTTAGGTTTAGGAGATATAGAACCACGCTTATATAGAAATAAGCATACACTATATAGATATAGCCTACTATCATATTTTTTTCTACCGCCTATCTTTAACATTTTCTCCCGGCATAAAAGAGGGCTTTACAGGATAGGCCTAAAGATAAAGTATTTTTCTGACTTTTGTCCCCTTTAAAAGGTTAATATCGCATTTTAATGTACATATGCGGTTTTTTTGTGAGACATAAACATGAAATATGTATTCCTGTAACTAAACATACATTTTTAAATAAACTTTAAAATAAAATTTATAAACTAAGATTCAAGACAATACATTCGGTCCTATGTCGCTTCGAAAAAACAAGTATTATCTGCCATGATGTAAATAATGTCATGTCGTAGAAGTCATACCCGTAGATATAATATATATATATAATATATATATATATATATATATATATATATATATATATATATATGCGTGTAAAAACTTATTTTTTTAAGATATTACAAAACCGTTACGTATATCAACGGTTTTTGTAGGATAGTAAATTCCGCAGCATCGAAAAAAAAAGTAACAGTAACTGAAGATAATAAGTAAAAGGGCGAGCAAAGCGTGTCCGAAGACGTAGTACAATTAAATTTATGGCGTTTTTATATTCTGAGGACATGTAAAGCGAGTCCGCAGTGATAAGGATGAGCGTCGCGAATTCGATATGATAAGGAAAATTTCCGAGGTACCTCCGAACTTTTTTTTCGCATTTTTGTAGTATTGAGAGGACTAAATATGCTGCATTAGTTAGGTAGGAATATTGAATTCGAATTCAAAAATTAATACGTTCCGTTACGTTTTAATTATGTTAAGATAATTTTGAAATATTTTCTGGAATAAAATACACTCTGCGGCCGTATGTCGGTTATTGACGTCATAACAAAAATATTTTCGGATAGCACGACTCCTAAGAATTTTCGTACCGATTTTCACTCACTAATATAAATACACTGAGAGCAACGATTATAAGAGACATACACACAGACAAACAACTTTGCAAAAACAACTCTGGAGGTCTTAAAAACACTGAAACGGATTATTCGTTTTTTTAAAAACAAAGTCCTTTTTTGACACAAAATATATAACAATATTTGATAAATTATATCTCTTTTAAAAGTTCGAGTGCCACACTGGTGAATTGTAAAACCTTATGCTGTGCGGCAGTTAATTAAAAGTAATAAAATACATGCAAAAAACCATAAATAAATTAAAAATAAAGATAAATAAATTATTAATTGTTAAATAAATACCCTATGGTAATTTAAGTATAAACTAATTTTTGATTTAAATATATATTATTAGTTTAAATAATTATTTTTAAATATAATAGTAAAAATAACAGTGAATAATATAATCGTAAAATACTTAGTAGTATATTTACTATATAATAGTAATAATATTTATATTTAACTTATTTAGCCTTATTTTAGTTTAAATATAAACTTAATTATATTCTTTTCCATTACATGTTCTTTTATTAATATTATCTTATTTATTCATTTTCTATTTTATTTATACATTATGGTTTTGTTTAATCCACTTCAGTCTTATCCTTATCTTTCATTTAGTTATTAACCTTGCTCTAAAATTTAATAGTCCATATAATATTGTAATATATTATAATACATATATTGTTTAAAATCTAGGTTTCAGATTGTTGAGTGCCAACACAATCTTTTTTCTATATACGGTAAAAATTAGGGAAAGTAAAAAAAAATGTACATTTACTGACTATTAAGTTTTTCCTCTACAAAATTCGTTGAAAAGAATCAAAATAGAACAAACAACAAATAGGGGAGATTAAAGTAAGGGGCCGAGTTGATGGGGGCTTGGAGGCGGCTCCAATCAAATATTCAAATGAGCCACCCATTTTATCGCTACTTAATTCAATTATATTTCTATTATTAACGTGACGGGTTGTATTGTTAATTTAAACAAATATTTTGCTGTTGAGTTAAATAACGTTAGAAAAACAAATTTAAAAAAAAATGGACAAGAAATTATCATAAAAGCTTTAAAGAAAGGGGCAGCGTTAATTTTCTTTTTGGCAAATTAACATTAAAAAATTCGGGTACGGGATATCTCGAAATTTTTTTTATCATATCGAATTTGCTACACTCTTCTTCGCAACATTTAGAGATACGCATTAAAATAGCTAACTTCTTGGGTTTAAAAGAATTGATGGAAATGAGATGACAGACGATCTAGCCAGACAAGGTTCAGAGAAAACACCAACAGGACCAGAACTATAGTAATTGGAATTTCAAAAATTTCAAAAACTCAAGCCAAGAGTGCAATCAAAGAATAGCTCGCAATTTTTCAACCAATCATCAGCTACACTGGAAAAATACTCCAGGCTTAAGATACAGTAAAGTAAAGTCCCCCATGACTGGTCCATGACTTTTCCTCCATGATGAAAAGTCCTCCAGCCAAGTTGACCGAAAGTTTTCAAAAATTAAGCTCGAAGAACCTAAGTTTAGTAGCTAGCTCAATAACTGGTCACTGTCACCTACGCAAACATATGAATAACATAGGAAAATACTTAAAAGAGCCAGTCTGCAGACTTTGTGACTATCCTCCGAATCAGCAACACTCATCATATTTGAATGTCAAGCTCTTGCATATAAGAGATTTAAGTTATTTGGGAAAGCTACCTTGAACAGAGTTAAAAACCCTGATGAGGACTCAGTGACAAAAATCCTAGAACTAATCAAGGGAAAAGATTTTCTGTAAAAAATGATCACGAGGGTATTTGTACTAAAGACTAAGAGTCGCAGTGCATGGGTTTTATACCTACCCTCAAAATCGAATAATAATAATAACAGAGCTAAGTAGTGCAAATAATGGTGTTCACAGCCAATTTCGGATGCTTAGTTTTATACACGAAATTGATTAATATGCGTATTTCCTTCGAAAAATACAGAAAAATGAGTAATGAGTAGTGCTTTATAATTGAATAACTGCTCAAGTTATAAAGCATAAACTGGAAAGCAAGAAATGGATTGTTAAGCCCCGAAGCATTAAAAGAAAATTTACCCAGCATGCGGATCACCGCCTCAGAATTTTAACAGGAAAGAGATAAATAGAGTGGGCACAAATAAATTATTTAAAAATCACCCTCATTCCAAGTAAATATCAAATCTTAATAAAGAATATATTTAATTTTGGTTATACTTTACTTTTTATTTAAATATTAACAATCCACCACTTAAATCAAAATTTATGAAGTATAAAAAAATCCAAAAAGTAAACCTGAAACAAACAAAAAGGATAAAATTAGACAAGAAGAAATAAAACAATTTTAAATTTTTATTATTGTGAATTTCATGAGAAAATAAATGGGAAGTTTATTTTGTTTTGAGGTTATTATAATTGAAACGAGAGAAACTTTATATAGTTAGAATAATAATGTATTTATTCTTAATTATAAATTTCAAATTTTTATCTATTGATTTTTCACTTAAATTATTCTGAATATAAAGGACAATATATTTTATTTACTTGTGCCCTTAAAAATATACATTTTAAGCAACTCTTTTATAAGCTGCCAATTCTTTTTATTTTTTTTCGATCTTAATTTAGTTTTTTTCGCCGTTCTTATTTAATCATAAGATATTTAATATTAATTATCTCTTGTATATAATTCTTCTGTAAGTAAATTATGCTACTATGCAGCAAAGGAAACATTGCTGTGTTGTGCTAGCAATTACTAGCATTGTCTTTACAGGCAATTATATATCTTTAAATCACTTCGTTAGTTAAATAGGTTCATTACCATCCTAAGCTTTCGCCACAGCGTGCAATTTCTATAGTTTGCCATCATATTTGGCTCAGGGGATAATTTATAAAACTCGCCAGCAAAATCCTATTTTGCTGCCTAGTAGCATGATATACTATTAAATTTAAATGATTTTCATCGAAGCTGAACTACGACCCTACAACTTAAAAATCAATCTTCATTCTCAGTGGATAAACTTGAGTGAGTTCAAATTTAAAAATATTAAACTTGTAAATTTAAGTTTATATTTTAAGTTGTAAATTTAAGTTTATTATTACTCTTTCCTATGGAAAATTTCGCTAATGAGATGAAATAGCGAGATCAAATTTATATTTGTTATCTAAGTTTGTTATTTTCGTTTCTACGTTTAGTAAGTACAAATTTCGTTACGGGTTACATCGGAACTATTACCTAACATATCGGAACTATAACCCAACATATCGGAACTATTACCCAACATATCGGGACTATTACCCAACATATCGGAACTATTACCTAACATATCGGAACTATTACCTAACATATCGGATCTATTACCCAACATATTGGAACTATTACCTTACATATCGGAACTATTACCCAACATATCCGATACATTACCCTCATCCTCACCAAATCGGACGTGCTTCTCTCTTCCTAAGAAGTAAAAACAACCGTTTTATTCCCCGCGGTACCAACGAAACCCTACAAAAAACTAACAGTATTGAAATAAAACGGTATACTTATTTATACACAATATTAACATTTATAAACAATAGTATACACTCATGCCAAATTTCGATTTAATCAGATTTTTCCAATTTCCTTAAATAATTATAAGTTTCATTTAATAAAAATTGAAATAATGCTAATAATGAAAATGAGAAGAAACTTAGCAACTTTTTTGTAAGTCTTGTAAGAGATGACGTGCGCGCTCAATACAAACCAATCCGATTATTTTTCCAGTTTTTTTAGAATTTTTAAATTTTTTGAAAAACCTTTGTTTAAAATTTAGAAAAATTGTGACGTTCAATGAAGTCATACAAAAATTATTTTTGGTTTAACACCATACATGAAAATTGATACTTGCACTGAGTTTCAAGAATGAGTGAATGATATCCTTTATTTGCTTGCAGGTACATTAGTACCTACAAGCAAAGACTAATGTACTGATGTACAAGAAAAGACTTTTGATTGTACATTTGTACAATTGAAAGTCTCTAGCATGAATATACTTGGAGCTACGATAGTAACAAACAAATTTATTTAAAACATTTAATTAGAAATAGATATAATTAAGAGATATATTAGGTGACATTCCGGTTGCGGAATTTTAGTGTAGAGACATCACTTTTCCGATATACCGTCGGTATAAATGATTTCTTACTTAAGTTTTCGATTTATAAAGAAAGCATTTTATATCTTAAAAAAATTATACTATGTTTCAAAAAACTTTCAACTTATACTTACAAAATATTTTAAGTAATTAAAAGTCTATCATTCAAGTACTCCGACATAACTTTTATAAAAAGTGCATTAAAAGCCAAAAAATAAAAATTAAAAAAAAAAAGATATTAATATTTATAAAAAAGATCAAATAAAAATTATCCTAAAATATTACATAAGAAAAATGGGATGTATAACAATGGCTAAACACGAGGAAAGTTGTGTAAATATAATTTTACATTCATTATTTTAATTTATTAAAACAAAGAGCTTCCATCGTACCATCGATATTCATTTTACTTAGTTAAAGTAACAATAACAGAATTCGTATTATACAAGAGAGAGCTTAAATAAATAAAACTCAGATAATAAGAAAAACTCTGAATTTTTAAATTTTTTGATTTGTTTTTAATTTATACATTTAGTAATGAGACTGGATTCTTTAGCCCCTATGGGTGCAAAGATGTTTTTAGCAATCTCCAGAGATTTTATTCGTTTATATAATTGGAAGATGAAACAATTTTGGTGCGGAGGTCCGCAAACCGGGCGAATTTCCTTTGAAATGCGTGCTTCCCAGCTTAATAATCCTTTGCTTAAATTTTCGATTTATACTTCTTATCCTTAGCAGCATTATTAGTGTTTATATACGATTAGAGGTAAATAGTATAAGGATTAGTGGTATATATATCATTAGTGGTATAAAGGAAAAGTATTGAGTTTGCTCAATACTTTCATACTCGATTACGACACCGGAGGACCGGGGTTCGCAGCCCGGGTTTGCTCTAAGATTATATGAATAGTATATGTATTAAAAAGATTTCGCCAACTTTAATTGATACTTAGAGAATAGAAGACGCAACCCACCTGAGGGTAGATACCCAGATGGGCCGAAAGTCCCTAAAAACGGGCATTTCATTGAGTTTGCAAAAAATCCGAGACTTGGATGTCACCGGAATTATCCGTGTTTTTCATGCCCCTTAAATGCATTCCACGAAGTTCTCTCTCTGTATGTTTTTTTAATTTTTTTTATGTTTCCTTTAGTAATCACTACTAGAGACCGTTTATTTTCAGCACGTTCCACAACTGTATTACATACCTTTTAAAAACAAATGTGTATAAATCTGGTTTTTTCTTCTTAATATTTCTTTTCTTCTTTTGGTTAAAAAGTGTTGAATGTTTTCAATCGAATATTTTCATTCAAATTGAAATGTTGAGATTCATAAAGTTTCTTTTTCTTTTTTTTTATGATTCCAATATAATATTTTCATTTAAATTAAAATACAAATAAATTGAAACGTAAAATTTCAATTTTCCAAAATTTTGTATGTCTCTTCTTTTCTTTCAAACTGCAAATTTTATAATTTTTCTTAGGGGTTTTGTTTTCTTAGATAGCTTCAAAATCTATGCTTTCAATAAAACGTATGAATTGTTCTTTTATGTCTTTTTGCCAACGTTTAGTAGCGGGTAGAGGCCAGCTATGGCCTAAACGTCAGCAATGGTCAAAACGTGTTGGATGAGTGTGTGAATGAGTATAAGTGTGTGTGTGTGTCTAATATCATAATAGCTTCAAGTGTACTTATGCTAAAGAATTTAAACTGCACGAAAATCAGTCTATAGGTGTATAGGTTGTGCTATACGGACATTATTTATATGACGTCATTAACCCACAAAAATGATTCAACAAAAGTTTTGAAAAATATTAAATTCCGAAAAATGTTTAATTTGAGATTTCGCACGCACGTAGCCTTATATATGACTAACAGATGTGACAAGATTCATCTTATTATCAGCATTAGTTTATTTTTTTGTATTACTGGTGTATATTTTTTAAGAAAACTGTGAAAAAAATCGGAAAATAATCTAATTATTGTAACTTTGACACAAGTGTATATCTTACCTTTAAGTATTAAATAAGTTCACTAAGTTCCGTTTCAATACGACAAGTATATCCACGATATCTGATGGATCATATAATTTAAGCATTATCGAGCGTGGTCAGTGCTTGGATGGGGTGACCGCTGTGAATAAAACTAACGTATTTGCAATTTGAGGACGAGTAAAGCGGGTCTGATCGTGTTAATTTAATAATTTTAGTCTTAAAATTTAAAAAAATTTAAAAGACCTAATTTTCAAAATTAAGGCCGAAATAATACAGGGTGGATCTTTAACTGAAAGGAAATGAAATTTTTGATCATTCGCCACTTTCTAAACTGCAGCAAAATATATTAACATGGAACATGGTTAAGAAATTATCTTGGTGTCAGTACAACCCTCGGTAATTAGAACTTTACGATTGATTTTTTGCTAAGGGTCAACTCTCTAGCTGGAACACATAGACATTCAAACCAACAGTCATACATACGGGCATGATAATAACCCCTAAAAACATCATACCTGTGCTTGAAATAAATGAGTAAAAATAAATAAATGGTAAAAAAAAGTAAAAAAAAAAAATAAAACGAGAAAAAATATAACATCTCCGTTAAAGAATAACGAATGTTGGGGAGAAGTTGAAAACTTTGTACCCACTAACCACTGTTTTTCCATTTAGTAAATTACTTAAAGAAACCCTAACTTCCCTCCCCCCCAAAAAAAAACTTTCATTGTCAAATTAAAAGAACATTTTTTCTAAAGAAAAATATAACTGTTGATTGTTATTGTTTAACTTCTGATAAATTTATATATTTTTTTCTCGAGAAACTTTATTTCATAAATTATAATTTATAAAATATAAAGACGGACTTATGAAACTTAGCAGTGAATTTACAGAAGATATAAAGACTTTTTTTAAAGTAAGGTACTAATTTATATAACTTTTAAACATAAAGGAACAATAAAGATTTTAATTACTTTAAGCCCGTTAGTGTGAAAACGTTTTTTTTTGACATTATAATACAAAACACGAAAAAAATCAGTTGACAGCGTGGGAAAATAGTGCATGGGAATCAATGAGGTTAGTCCTGGATGTTACATCACGACCTCATTTTCAAATCAGGTCAATCTTATTAATTCCTTAAAATATTTTCCCGCAATATAATTGTGCGAGAGACACCTAGGAAATATATAGCAAAAAACCAATGCTACATCTGGGAACTGTTCCATCATTCGACATTCGTCATCATTGATGGCTCGACATAATGTCATGTCCCACTCTGTTTCGTTACGCCTAACTCATCAGGGCGCCGACAGAGCCTGAACTCACTCTGACCTTCAATTAATTCCAAAGAATATAATGTGAAGTACTTATCAGAGACGAGCGGCGCTCTCTTACCGCCATCATGCATGGCAAGCAAAACATATATAATTTTGATACTACCGAGTTTTGCAAAACATGAATAGTTGACACAATATAATTGTGCGAGAGACACCAAGGAAATATAACAAGCAAAAACCAATGCTACATCTGGAGACTGTTCCATCATTCGACATTCGTCATCATTGATGGCTCGACATAATGTCATTTCCCACTCTGTTTCGTTACGTCTAACTCATCAGGGCGCCGACAGAGCCTGAACTTACTCTGACCTTCTTGAGTTCAGGCTCTGTCGGCGCTGATGAGTTAAGACGTAACAAAACAGAGTGGGACATGCCATTGTGACGAGCCATCAATGATGACGAATGTCGAATGATGAAACAGTTCCCAGATGTAGCATTGCATTCTGCTTGTTACATTGTGTCAACTATTCATGTTTTGCAAAACACGGTAGTATCAAATGATAAATATTTTCCCGCGCTGTCAACTGATACTATAGTATCAGTTGACAAATTAGGCTGAATATTTGTTTTATCAACCCCCCCCCCACCATTATGTTTTCTTTATTTATTACATGATTCTCTTTAACGAATTTTACGACGAAATAATAAATATTCGGTAGTAGTAGTAGTAGCGATAACTAAAATAAAATATTTTAACTAGAAGAAACAAGGTTTTATTATGATGTGTTTAACAAAAACTGAAACAAAAACGGATATAGAAGTATGAAAATTTCGAGAAATGATAAAACAAATTAAATTTTGGGAACAGATAAGAAACGAGTGAAAAGAAAAACATCATTTACTATAAAGAGCAAGACTTGAGATTTTCATTTGTGGATAAGCGTTTTCTTAAGGAGAAATATTTTGAGGTAAAGAACAGTTTTAGGTAAGATTTTTTTCGGAACGTAGTTGTTGAAGAATATACCTTCATCCTTTCAAACGTAAAGATAAGAGCCCCAAGTTTTTCAAGAGAAATCTCTTTTAGAGATGAAAATAGAAGTGCAAAGTAAAAAACGATTTTTCAAAAAAAAAAATATTGTGGGAGATTATGAAAAACGTTTATAAGTTAATTTTGAAGGAAAAATAAATATTTGTATTTTTATACGTATTTATTATCAATGATAAATAGTGCATTGTATGTTCCAGCATGACGCATAGAATCATTCTGACAGCAACATCAGAAATCCTATGCTAAGCTAGATAAGTCAATAATTTCAAATATAAACTATCAATACAATAAAATCAATTTTTTATTTATCTACATTTACTAAATTATAAAACATTTTATAAAATTATTATAAAACTAATGAACAATTTACATATACATTGTTTTTTTTGTAAAAACAATTACATATTTATTGTTAATTGTTATTTTGCATAACAATTGTCATTTATTTATTGTTAACAATTGTCACTTATTACATATATATATATATATATATATAATATATATATATATATATATATATATATATATATATATATATATATATATATATTTATTAATATCAACAACCAATACTAATAATAACAAATATTACCAAACAATGATCAATAATACCAACAAAAACCAACGAAAAAACCTAGTTAGGCACATCACTGCAGATTGTTTATATAGCATAACTAATTATAACTGTTGCATAATGGATGCATAGTGGCTTGTAAAGCACATTTATGTTCGTTTACTAATTAGTTTACGAACCAATAATTGTATATATTCAAATATCTCTTATGTTCATAACAAACAATACCAATCAATTTATATAAATGCCTAGAGTTAAATAAATGCAGGTCGCATAACTAAAACATACAAGTAAAATAAACCAACAGACTTATTTGACGCACAATTATAGAGAAACAACTTAGGGAAAAGCCATTAGTTATGTAGAACATGGTTCCGAGTGAGGTAGGTTTCATAGGTCAAACACAAGTGCTATAAATCATGTAGAGTTTTTGAAATTTTATCTGTATAGATTATGAACAATAGTGGATCTAGTAGTTCACCTTGTGGGAAACCCAGTTTTAATCATACTTTATCATAGCAAAACGTTTACGGGTAAAAAGGAGATAATATCGAAGAGTTTGGATGTGTCGAAACATTTAACATTATCAAGGATGATTTAAGATAAATAATGGTTTCGAGTCGAAGGGGAGAAGTGGACCAGATAACTAACTCGAAGGAAATCTAGAGCGAAACACATCTGTGACCATATACTTCCCAGTAGATTACTATTCATTTCCCTACCCTATTCCTACTTCATATGATTTATAACCTTCATGGGTTTACTAAACTCTCCAACTATGCTCTAAACATATGTAATACACAACGGCACAAAAACAAGCCTATTGATGATAACGACCGAATCTAATTTAAATCTACTTTCCGAATCTAATAATCTTGTCACGTTGTATCCAAAGACTTGCATCGAAATATTTAGTACGGGATCGTGTTTTGAGATTTAAATTGACATTTTATAGTTGATAAAATTGACATAATGCATTCAACAATAAGGTATTAGTCATATTTTAAATTACATTACAATATAATTAGAAAATAAACGAAAATGGTGAAAAGAGAGTCGCTATAACTCCACCAAGGAAATGGAAAACAAATTAGTCGCTTATCAGATTTATTCAAAACATTAACCCTTTTTCTTAGCGAGCTTTCAAAGGAAAAGTGTGCTCATGCTTTCACTCTAATAAAAGATAAAAATGTTTAATTAAAAAGAAAATTGGTTAATGTAAAATTTATAAAAGAAAACTGTAAGACTTATATAACTGTAGTACAGGTAATGTACTTAGTTAATATACTAATTTCTATTAAAAATCAGTGTATTAGTAGAAATAGCTGTAAACCCAAGACCCTTGCAAAAATATTTGAAGTGAAATGAAGAATCAACAGTCGATACTTGTTGATATCCCTAGAACTATATCCCTAAAACAATTTCGCCATAACTCCACCAACCGTAGGTGGGGCGACACTCGAGCTCAACAAATAATGTTAAATCACTGAATAACTTCTTGTCTCAACAAGCACGACGAGCTCTCTAAAGAAGGCTGATTCATCTCATTAATTTTTACATATCGAGTACATGATACTATCTATTCGAAATATCGATCTTTTTGTCTTAAAAGGACTTAGTCGTACCTTAAAAACCTGACAAAAAATAATTA
The DNA here is from genome assembly GCA_018340805.1 of Microvelia longipes. Classification (NCBI taxonomy): domain Eukaryota; kingdom Metazoa; phylum Arthropoda; class Insecta; order Hemiptera; family Veliidae; genus Microvelia; species Microvelia longipes. Next base: position 33,868,767 of record JACMZG010001913.1, read on the forward strand.
TGAAAATATTATACAGAGATGTATAACATAGATATAAGAAACCTCTTCTGAGCTACCTATTTAAGTCTACTCATGGAACGGTACTTAATGAACTACTTAAAATGAATTTAATTTCCTATTTTAAGATGGTCCACACACATACATACATACATATACATAATATATATATGTATAATATATATACATAATATATATATATATATATATATATATATATATATATATATATATATATATATATATATATATAATATATATATATATTATATATATATATATATATATATAATATATATAATATATATATATATATATATATATATATATATATATATATATAATATATATATATATATATATAATATATATATATATATATATTATATATATATATATATATATATATATATATATATATATATATATATATATTATAATATAGTTATTCTACCGTTAAATTATGAAATTTATTGTTTTATCAAGTAAATTAAATGCTGCCAGCTAACTTTCAGTCGGCTCTCTCGTTTTAATATTATATTTATTAGTGGATAAGTTTAATATTATATTTATCAGTTAACCATACTCTACAAAGAAGCAACTGTGATTATAACATAATTATTTTTAATTATACCTAAATATAAAATTAAAAATGTCATTAAAAGTAGATTTTTCCAAACTCATCTTGAAACTCTTATCAAATTTATAAAAAAACTAATAATTAGACTGATCTCTGGAGTCGCTAAAGACACTTTAAAAGGACCAATCTCTAGAAGAGCAAACTTTTTGAGCCAAAAGATAAAATCTTGTTTCGGAGGGTTATGACTTGTCTTAGAAGATGCTTTTAAAGAGCCCCATCTTATTTGGCTCTCTTTATAAAGCTCCCTTTAATTCGACCCCCTTAAAATACCCCTTTTTATCGTTCCACCATAGATAAAGCCCTTATTGCTCTCTCTTTCTCGCTCTTATTCTAATTTCATAGTCTCCGTTAACTCATTATTAGTCTTTTCTTATAATTTAAAGTTTAATTAAAGTTTTTTTTCCAAGCTTTCGAGCTTGTTGAGTCAGGGGAATTTCAAAATTGTGTTAAAATCTGCATTAACACTTTGACCTTCTTTCGGAAAGAAAACTTAAGAATAAATCAATAGTTTTTTACGCAGCAAGAGAATATTGTATAGTAAATATTAAGTATTGCATAGAATTGTATTGTAGTGAATATTAAATGGTACACCCTAAAAACAAAAAATCGATCCTGATACTTTTTTTCTGGTCCTAGATCAAGTTATACAGTATAAATATTTAACGGTATAAATATTTAAAAGTGCAGTTTAAATTCCACTTGTTACTGTAAATCCTGTTAAAATTTGTGAACCGAAGTTTAATGAAGTACAAAACATCAAGTACACCTCGGGACTTTTCCTCATCACACCGGATTCGCTACGCTCATGTTCCCTACTTCTGACTTGCTTCGCTCGTCCTCAGAATAAACAATTGGCCAAATTTATACTCCAACACGTCTTCGGACTCGCTTTACTGGTCCTCAGATAGTAAATACATTCGTTTCATTCTCAGCGGTCATCCATCCATGCACTGAACATGCTCAATGCTGCATAACTTTTATGATTCTACAAATATCATGGATATACTTGTCGTATTGTCGTACACGAAATTTAGTGAACTTGTTTATTACGTATAGGTATATAGTATAGTATATAGGAAAAGTATTGTGTTTGAAAATAAATCTTAAACCGTGATGACACCGGAATGATCCGTTTCAGGCGTTTTTAAGGCCTCCTGAGTGGTTTTCGCAAATTTGTCTGTCTGTATTGTGTGTTTTTGTGTCTGTTATCATCGTAGCGCCCAGTGTATTTATGCTAGAGAGTTGAAATTGTGTACAAAAAACAGTCTACCACTGTAGTTGTGCTATTCGGAAAATATTATTTTCCGAATCTCAAACCCACAATAATGACTCGGCAAAAATTTCGAAAAATCATAAAACGCGGAACAATTATGCGATAGGATTGAGATTTGGCACTATGTATAAGACTAACATATGTGCCACGTTCCATATCATTATTAGCATAAGTTCAGTTTTTATTGAATGACTTTTGTAAAGTTTTTGAGAAATTGTAAAAAATTGGGACAAGGTCAAATAGGGTTGAAATTTAGTACAGGTGTACATTATTACATAATAAATAAGTACACTACGTGTCGTTTCAGTATGACAAGTAATAATAATAATAATAATTTTTTTATTTTCACCAAAAATCATATGTGCAAAAATATTTTTAAGTATATCCATGGTTTTTATTGGATATACTTAGTGTTATTTTAAGCGTGGTCAGTGCTAAATAGGTGAACGTTGAGAATAATACTGATGCATTTACAATCTAAAGACGAGCGAAGCAAGTCCGACGGCATGTTGCAGTATAAATTCGGCGAACTGTATTTCTGAGGACGAGCGAAGCGAGTCCGAAGCTGGTCCGAGCGTAATAAATTCCGTGTAATGCAGAATAATTCCGAGGTACACTTTACCCAATTTTATTTTTTTAAACCCGTACACAAGTCCATTGATGACCTAATGCTGATAATGGGATTAAACTTAGACGTATGTCAGTCTTATATATGGCAACATCAGAGCTATATCTCAAATCGATGAAACCATTTTCAGCGATTTATGATTGTTTGAAATTTTTCCTGTCAATATTCCGGGTTTATGACGTCATGAAAAAATATTTCCAAAAAGCTCAACTACACCTAAAGATTCATTATTGTACAAATTTTTAACTCTATAAAAACACAATGGGTGCTACGATAATAACAGACACACACATACAGTCACACAACTTAGTGAAAACCACTCAGGAGTTCTTAAAAACTCCTGAAACTGATAATTCTGGTTTCATCCCGCTTAAGGATTTTTTCGCAAACACAATACTTTTCCACTATACCTACGGCATAAATGAGGAGAAGTAAAAATAATATTCTCACTTTTCATTTATTCCATATGTATAGGAAAAGTATTTTGTTTTCACTTTAAGTTTAGATTTTTTAAGACCTATGGTTATACAAAGCAGTTTCTCTGTATGTGTGTGTCTATTATCAGTAAGCCTGATGACGAACAGTAGTATAACTTATGTGATTTCCATATTCTAAAGGCGAGCGAAGCAAATCCGATAAGGAGATGAAAGGTTTCTAGGTCTGCTGATCCAATGGGATCATAGATGAAAAGTCATGAATCAAAACAGATGTATTTAATAAATAGGATATCAAGACATAGAGATTATTTTTAATATAATCTCCAAACTACGAGAATAATATTGATAAGAGTTTTTTGCAAATAGATGTTACTAAGTAGAGCAAAAAGTTCTGTTGGTGAACAAAGTTTTCTAATTAATTATTTCAAAAGTGGCCACGAACACTAGAATTGCTATTCGGGTCGCAATTGCTACTTTGCTTACGTACTACAAGGGTTTAGTACTTATAATAAAAATAACCTTAAATTTCTCTCTGAAAGTTAACTGATAGCTGATTTTTTTATACTATCGAGTTTTAAAAAACATTATATTGTCTATTTATGCAAAACATTATAATGTACAATTATATTGGGTTTATTCAGCATTATTTACCAAGTTAGCTTATTTCCATAGCCAAAAAAAGACGGAAACAAGATTTCTCCGTCACTCTCTCGTCCATTGAAAAATCAATATTTACTCCATTAATAGATAAAAAATAATAAAAAAAAGTTAAAGAACCTAATTTATTTCAGTAAAAGTAAAAAAAATCATTCAGGATCTAGACAATAGCTATTTAATTTTTATTAAAAAAAGTCCTTATTATTTCTTAACTTTAACATCTTATTGAAAAAAAGAACTGCCAGAACAAAAACTTCTGCCTCCTTTTTCCTAGCAAAAAGAATTTTTTTTCATCTATTGTTTTTAGAAAAAAAGGGAGGAGGAAAGGCCTTATTTTTAATATGGAAGGGAGGGTGGCAAAGGAAGTATGCCCCCTTTTAGTAGGAAAGACACCCTGGGGTGCTTTTAGGCTAACCTCGCTTCTGCAATGCTCCATTTCCTTTCTTTGTTTGACTCTGCTCTTATTTTTTTTCCAAAAGAATAAAAAAATGTTTTAGGATAAAAATGCTCTTTTTTAATTTTCCTCCCGAGAATCACAATCTAAAATATATAAGCCGTTATTTTATAAAACCACTAAAAAAAACTAGAAGATAAAATGTCTATAATATGTTACTGTGACACATTTTTTTAAAAGGATATATTTTATAGAAAAAAAGTAGAAATATATTTATTACCTGTAGTGATATAAAAGGGATATGGGAGATAAAATCTCTAACAGTAATATTACAGCATCAAGAGAGGTATTTATGGGAGAGGAGAGATATTTACGAAGAAAATCTCACACTATCCGTTAGTCTGGGTATGATTGAGAATTCTTAGATTGAACGATATTTTATCCAAATAAAGATGACGGTCGACCCATGAAATATAAAGTAACTTTTTTTGGTTAATAATATATATATATATATATTATTATTATTACATTGGTTAACATATATATCAGTATAATGAGCAAGAATGGAGTCCATCATAAATAATAAAAGAAAAGAAGTCTCTCCACAAAACAAAACTTTATTGGCAAAGCGCTTTAAATCTAAAAGAGGCCATCATCAGTGCAAACCCTATGAAATAAGTTACATAGAATAAATAAAACAAAATAATTATAAAAAAAAAATAAGAAAAATATAAAAAGCAATATGTATAAAATACACAGGAGATCAAATAAGTAGGTAAATAAGCATACATATTTTATTTTTAATAGAAAATAAATGATAACAGTAAATAATAACAGAAGTAAATAACTGAAGTAAATAATAACAGATTGTTGTTATCAAGAGTAAACTTTTTAGAATCCACGATTGTAAACAATCACTCCACCGTCGTATTCTAATATAGTACAGACGAGTTCAAATCCCCACTCTAATAAGCCTTCTGTAGCAGTTCCTTCAGAAATCAAGGGGTTATTAACGAAGCAACCTTCTAACCATACTCGCTCTCTTCCTTCTAGTCCGGCTCAAACCCCCTCTACTAATACTGGTACAGGGAACTCAGTAAAATGAAACGGGAAATCTTTACACATTCAACCTAGCCCTATTATTACTAACTTTGAAGATTCTATTAAGCCTGTGAGGAAAGCTTGGCAACCTGTTCAGCAGGGTAGCCAAACTAATTCCAAATTATCAAACCGGTTAAAAGATCTGCTCTTTCATAACTAGACTTCATCCCAATACTGCACTAAAAGAAATCGAAGACAATATCAAAGATAATACTGATATTACTGATATTGTGATCACAAAACTTAAGACTCGCTTTAATTCTATTCTTCTTATCATCTATCTGTCTTGGAATCCGATCTGAACAAAAATTAACAATCCTAATATTTGGCCACCTCACTGTTTTTTTAAGCCATTTATACGCAGATTAAGTAGCGATAACACCGTCCCTGTGGACTCTTCTCTTGAAACTCCTATTAGCTAGTCTGTAATAAACTAATGCTCTCTTTGGTTTATCAAAATGTTCGTGGTTTACGAACCAAAGCTTCTGAGTTCTACTCCTCTGTTTGCACTTCTTCCTTTGATTTTATAGCAATTACCGAAACTTGGTTTACTGATTCTATACCCAACTGTTCCTATTTTCCGTCTACTTATAACGTTGAACGGACTGATAGAGATTATTCTAGACTTAATTGTTCTAGAGGAGGAGGTGTTTGTCTGGCAGTAAAAAACAACTTACAATATGTACGCCGTCGTGACTTAGAATCAAACTTAAAATCTGTTTGGATTGAACTGCGTGCTTCGGCTCAGAAAAATCTATTCATTGGTGTGTTATATCTTCCTGATCATCTTTCTGATAATGATCTTAAAACGTTTTTTGATAATATATCTGATATCATACCAAGTAACAGTGATGTTATTTTACTTGGCGATTTTAATTGTGACGGTATTGATTGGCTTAATTATACTTTTTCTGGTCAACCTAATAAAAGGCAAAGATCAAATATTATTACATCTTTTGTAAACAACTTCAGCTTTATCCAGCATAATTCTGTTCATAACATGTACGACGGTCTACTTGACCGAGTTTTCAGTAACATTGGAGTTTCATCAGTTCGCTTGCCTGATCCTCTTGTAGCCGAGGACAATTATCACCCGAGTCTTTTTATAAACTTCGCACCATCTCTTAAACCTTATCACTCTACCACTGAAGGATTTGTTTATCGTGATTACAAGAACTGTGATATGAAACTACTCTCCGAAAATGTATCTTCTACAGACTGGACTTCTATTTATAATGAAACTGATGTTAATTTAAAAGTTGAGAACTTCACTTCTGTTATTAATTCTGCTATTTCTCAGTCTACACAGTTAAAATCTGTTAAAAAATCTAAGTTTCCTCAATGGTATTCTTATCAACTTAGAAAGATTATTCAAAAGAAAAACCTCTATTTCATGAATACAAAAGATCTAACAAACAAATTCATTTTAATCTGTTTAGAATCTATAGAAAATTGTCAAAAATAAAGTTAGATGAAGATATTGAAAAGAGAAATTCTAGAATTGATACTAATTTAAAGAAGAACCCAAAGTATTTTTGGCGTTATGTTGATAAATCCAAAGATAGTAACAATTCTGAAATTTCTCTTAAACATAATAATCAACTTGTATCTGATAAAACTCAAATAGCTAATATTTTTTCTAATCATTTTCAATCAGTATACAGACCTTCCTCTTCCTTTCTCTTCCTCCTCCAACTAATCCTTCTCCCAAAGTTCGTATTCCTCCTCCTTTTTTACTCGTTATCAATCCTATACAATGCTTAAAAATGTTAAAAACAGTTTTAGCGCCAGTCCTGATAATATACCTAGCTTTGTTGTCCGTAAAAACGCCTATACTTTGGCTCCAGTTTTTTTAGATATTATAAATTGTAGTATCTCCGTTAAAATGTTTTTCCTTTATGGAATCAAGCCTACACTATTCCTCTCCACAAATCAGGTGATAAATGCTTAGCATCTAATTACAGACCCATATCTATACGCTGCATCTTTAATAAGTGTTTGAAGGACTTTGCTTGCACACATCGATAAATATTTATCTCCCTCGCCGTCGTCTCGTCAACATGGGTTTATCTCTAAAAGATCTACTATTACAAATCTAGTCAGTTTTCTCTCGCCTGTTGGTTCTGGTTTGTTTTCAAGATGTCAAATTGATGTAGTGTATTTCGACTTAAGTAAAGCTTTTGATGTTGTCGACCATGGTATTTTACTAAGCAAGCTGTACACGAATGGCTTTCATCCTGACCTTGTTTTGTTCTTATCAAGTTATCTGTCTGTCGTACTTGTTGTGTTAAAGTTTCGAATGCTCTCTCCACTCAGTTCTTAACTACATCTGGGGTATCATCAAGGCTCCAGAATTAGTCCTAGGATTTTTAGTTTGATGATGGATGTAAGTTCTGTTCTCACTTGTGAGCATGCGATTTTTGCCGACGATCTCAAATCTGGAAAAAGATTACTGATATTGACTCATGCTCTGAACTTCAGAATGATATAAACGCTGTGAGTCGTTGGGGCTGTAAATAATAATCTTATTTTAAACTGTGATAAATCTAATGTTATTTCTTTTACTCGTAGTTCTAATCCTTACCATTTTCAATATTCTCTGTGTAATAATCTTTTGTCCTTAGTGTCCTCTGTGTGTGATCTCGGTGTTATGTTAGACAGCAAGCTTACCTTTGAAAATCATATTGAAATGATTATTTGTCGTTCTCTCCGTTCTTTAGGTTTTATCAGTTATGTTTCTCGTGGTTTGTCAATTGATTGTTTTTTATCTCTTTATAAAACTTTAGTCCGTCCTATTCTAGAGTATGCTGTGCCTGTGTGGAACAATCTTGGTGTCACTAGATCTGATCGAATTGAAGCTGTTCAACGTCGGTTTATAAGAATATGCTATCTTTCGCTATTTCTACCAACGTTGCTATTACTCTTATGAAAGACTGTGTAAGAAACTTGGTCTTGAATCTCTGAGCCTACGCCGAAGATCGCACGAAATTCTTTTTCTTAGTAAATGTTTAAAAAATGAAATAGACTGTCCTGAAGTTCAAAAGCAAGTCGTCATACTTCCTGAAGGTCGCCGCCGAGGCAGGTTTCTTTATGTCAAAGAATTGTCCTCTATTTGTCCTATAGTTCGTTGTGTGTCCTCGTTAAATTCTCTTCCTATTAATAGTTCCAACCTTTCTACCATCCAATCCTTAAAATCAATTCTAAAACTATCTTTTTCCTCCTAATTCTAGTTTTAAATTTTGACTTATGTTACTTTAAAAATGTTTTATATATTTTTAACCCTAATTGTTAGTTATTGTTTTATTGCACCTATAAGCTGTAATTGTATTGTAGTTAATTTTATATCGTAATTTATTGCATTAATTTAACTTTTATCTTACCATGTATCCTACTTGTGGACATTGTCTATTAGGGTAACATGTAAAACTTTTTAAATAAATAAAAAAAATAAATAAATAATGTGTTTTATGCATTATGCTTCATTTTTTTATATTTGATTTATATTTTTTTCATAATTATTTTGTTTTTATTTATTCTATTTTAACTTTTGTTTTGCATTAATAATGGCCACTAGTTAGATTGAAAGCCATTTTTGGTACTTTAACGGTCGCTTCTGGCAATAAAATCATACTTAACTGTCACGATAAGTTTATTGCTTGACTTCGCTAAAGTACTGTACTTCCTTCTCTTCATTTATACCGGGGGTAAGTAGAAAAAGTATGAAGAACTAAGGTGAGCGTTAATGGAGTTCATCTTAATAAAAGAGGAAGAAGTCTCTCCACAAAAATATATTTCTTTATAGCAAAGCGCTTTCAACCTAACAAGAGGTCATCATCAGTGCTAGCCGTTGAATAATGACTTGTATATGTTTAAAAAAAATCTAAAATAATCTAATTAAAACACGCTGGGATAGAAATTATTGTTTTAGAGGTAAAACCTATATTACCGGCAGCCAACCCAGGTAGAGCGATAGCAAGGTAGACATTATGAACAATATTATCAGTTTTGTACCTCATAGAACCTAATGGTCTGAACCCTCAATAGAAGAAACGGAGTATGAACTAACTTTTATTTACAGATGGGTCTAATAAAGGTAGAGGCCCTTACTGGTTCAGGAATCTTAATATTCTGTAGAACTTATAGTGCGAGAAGGTAATGACAATTCCATTATAATCTGTGTTGATAGTTAGGCTGAAATTAAACCCCTTACTTCCAATCCTTCTAGCTCCTCTGCCCTTATTCGGGAATGTAGAGCTCACTTGTCTTTCTAGACAAAGAGTAAAACAGTTAAACCTAAGTGGATACCAGACCATATGGGTGTTGGGGGTAATGAGGAAGCAGATAAACTTGTTAGACAGACAACCTATTCATTGGACCAGACTTGTTCTTCATCTCCCAGTAACACATGCTAAGACACTCTGGAATAGCTGGTTAATGAACACCCTAAAACTTAACTGGCATGCCTTTGCTGGTAGCAAACAAGCAAAATTGTTCATTACAGGGCCAATTGTAAAGAATACAAATTATTTGATTAACCTCAGCAATCCATGCCTTAAGAAACTAGTTAGTGTTCAGACCAGACATTGTAGATTAAATGAACATATTAATACTTTATTAATAATACATTTTAATACTTTACGCATAATCTCAGAAGCTATCTGCTCTGTGTAAGGGCCATTATGAGGTGACTTCCACCTCCTTGCAGAGTGTCAGGCCTGTACTCTCGTACAGGACACATATTTGATGTTGTCCTCTTGCATGAAAAGGATCTTTCTTCTCTTAGTTGGAGAGATATCCTCCAATGTATTAACCTTTTCAAGAGATTCTTGGTGGAGTAGGAAACTGCTAAGGAATAAGGGCTGCCAAAAAGGGCCCTAAATACGTGGCCTATTTTTCTGGCATTACCTTCCCACCCTATTAATACTACCACTAATAGGGCTGCCAAAAAGGGCCCTAAATACGTGGCCTATTTTTCTGGCATTACCTTCCCACCCTATTAATACTACCACTAATAGGGCTGCCAAAAAGGGCCCTAAATACGTGGCCTATTTTCTGGCATTCCCTTCCCACCCTATTAATACTACCACTAATAATCTAAATAAAGTTAAAATTTGGTACAATTTAATTTCTCTACGTATCAAAAAAGTAATCTAAGATTAGTTTTAATCCGGCAAGTATATCTAAACGTTTTAATACGTTTTCATTGGATCATATAAGTTAAGTTGCATCAAGCGAGGTCAGAGCCTGGTTGAGTGAACAAATGAAGATACAATCTGAGGACTTTCGAATCGAGTCCGAAGACGAATTGTATTATAAACTTGACGATTTGAAAATTGTGAGAACGAGCGATGCGATTCTCAAATAGTGAAGATGAGCGTAGTGAATATTATGTGATGTGAAAAAGTTCTGAGGTACCCCTAACCCGAATTTTTACTGGATTTTGAGCTCTTTATTTTTGTTATACTGAAATCTAAAAATTGTCTCACTTCAGTTGAAACATAAAAGTTAAAAAAAATAAAGTGATAAGAATAAAAACTCGGTCAACTATATGAACTTCTTTTGTTTTTCTTTCACATAGAATTCACATCAAGTTTTCTCTTTCTTTCTTCTTACATTGTTATATTACATTGTTAAGGACATATTTCTTCTTGTTTATCTGATTGTATCAGCAAGCCCATGAAATTACAAAACTGAAAAATACATTTAAACAATTATTTTGGATAAATTCTATAGCTTATTGTTGTATTTACCACATTTTTTGTTTAATTTTATATTATAAAACAATGTTTTCTAATAAACACTTTTTATTTTAACTTAAATAATACAAACTATATGAAAGAAATATAAAGAGATACAGAAACAAAGTTTTTTTTTAAGTATTGGAGGGGGTAAGTGTTTTTATTTAAAGTATAGTCAAATAAATAAATAAATAGCATCTCATTTTGCATAAAATCATTAATTAAGATAATATAAAAGTGAAACAGAAGTCGTACAGAAACAGATAATACAAAAGTTAAACAGAAGTCGTAGAGAAACAGATAATACAAAAGTGAAACAGAAGTCAGAAGTCGTACAGAAACTGATAATACAAAAGTCAAACAGAAGTCAGAAGTCGTACAGAAACTGATAATACAAAAGTCAAACAGAAATCGTACAGAAACAGATTATACAAAAGTCAAACAGAAGTCAGAAGTCGTACAGAAACAGATAATACAAAAGTCAACAGAAGTCAGAAATCGTACAGAAACTGATAATACAAAAGTCAAACAGAAATCGTACAGAAACAGATTATACAAAAGTCAAACAGAAATTGTACAGAAACAGATAATACAAAAGTCAAACAGAAGTCAGAAGTCGTACAGCATTAATTCAATTTTTATCATATGACCAGTGTACATTTTTTATAAAATCGATACAAAAATCCAATTGCGTTGAAATTCGGAACAATTATATATACCTTTACGACAAAATACGCACATAAAATTGTACGACAGCATACCAAAAAGTATACTTGTTCGTATATAAAATACGAAAATTATATCCTTGATTTTTTAATTTACTACCAGAGGACGAGCGAAGCGAGTCCGAAGACGTGTTGCAGTATAAATGTACCGACTTGTATTTTCTGAGGACGTGCGAAGCAAATCCAAAGGATAGAAAGATGAGCGTAGCAAATCTGATGTAATGAGAAAAAGTTATGAGGTACCCCGTACCCGATTTTTTATTTTAAACTCCTTATTTCAATCGTTTACTACATTATTATTTAACTTACTACATTTTCTTCCTCCTACAAATCCAAACTATAACTTTGAAAATAAAATTCTGATAAGAAAACAAAACCTTTTATTTCTATCGATTTTATCTTACAAACCTAAAAACCTACCAAGACTATCCCAAGAAAAAACTTTTATGTTCCCTTCGTCTCACAGTCTCCTTGCCTATACCAGTGTATAATCCTTACAAAATCCAGCCCGAATGTGTTTTTTGGAGCCAAAAACTTTGGAAAAACATAATAAAGGTGTGTTTGGGATTATTTTTCAGGTTCCTTTTTTCTCCAATAGCCAAGAAGGTGTTTTCTTTTGGAAAATTTCTTTGTAGCACCAAGTGTTTGTGCTCATGGAACAGCGTGTTAGTTATCAAACTTTTAGATAAGTATCAGTACACAAGTTGGGATCAATTCTGAACTTTTTTTCCTAGCCTACAAGAATTTTTCTCAAGAGTTATTTTTTTACAAGCCTATACAATTTTATAGATATTTGGGATTACTTGCTTCTTATTTATTACTTTTGCTGCCCTAATCTGAAATTCGAATCGATATATTTTTAATACGAATTAAAATAAAACATTTGAACGTAAAAAAATAAATAGGTTCGCTTCGCCACAGGCTTAGTTTATGCTGGTCTAACCTATAGGTAACAAAAATATAAGCTACGTAGAGGTTCGTAACTCATTTGGCACTCTTTAGAATGGCGTCCACTTTGACTATTGTGGTTAGCTTTCAAATGAGGAGGTACCCGCAGGCGTTATCCCTGATAAACTGCATAGCTTTCTGTCTAAATAACCTTTTGGCTTAAACAACAATTCATTAAGTTAGTGTACCACAAAGTCAAGATAAAAAGAGATATGTTAAGTAATTTCAAATGAAATAGGCCTTTAAAGTTAAGAAATAGTTGAAAGGATAAAATGTTTCCCTTATTCCTATTAGTTAGGGTTGTCAGAATAGGGTTAGTTTTAGTTTCAAAGAGAACATCGATATGTACGCATAGGTCCAATTTATATATTGGGTTTCTTGGTTAAAGAGTAAACTTTTCTAAACTGTCTAATATTGCTTCTATTGAAGCAAGAAACAATACAATATATAAGTCATTGAGATAATTAGAACGGATTTAAAACAGGAAATGACATGGTATTGCTCTTCACTTAAATTAAGTATCATAACTTGGAGTTAAGAGATTGATTTTATATTATAGTTATAGTCAGAGTGTTTGACGTATTAAGTTAACAAGTCTGTTAACTGCTAAGTTAATAAGTCTGTTATCTGTTAAGTTAATAAGTCTGTTAACTGTTAGCGAAAGCCTTATTAAGCTATTCATAAAGCACATTTTGTTGTACAAATGTTTACATTATAAAGTATCACACAAACACAACATTCACACAATAATTACTATATTTGTGAAATAAAGGTCACAAAATGTAACTGAACTCATAATTATTTATAACGACACAGACAGTTAATAATTTGATCATTTTTATTTTATAACCAATGGGACAGGTAGGACACAGAAAATGATTTTCCACAACAAAAAATCAGTTGAAAGAAAATTAGTAGGATTGCTTTTAACCTAATTTGACTAAGTTTTAACTTCTCGTATAGAAGTTATTCTTCCAGACTTATCTTGCGGTGCAACATACCACTTCATCTCAATCACTGAGTCTCATTAGCACTCTCGCATCAAAAAAACGCATTATATTTCAAGCTAATTTAATACGGAAGATAGTTTCTTTAGTTGCAAGTCTATAGTTTCTCTAGCGAACAAGTACATCTTATGCTCCATTTATTCCGATTATTTTACATTAGACATGAATATTATGGGGTTAGATGACATCGAATAAAAGGCGAAGGCGAATAAAAAGAGTACTTAACCTCTTGCATTTTCAGTTCATAAAGTCATCGCTTTCTTAAACTTAAACTTACAAAAATCCACCAACCTAACTCAATCTAGCTCCAATTTCTCATTAATCGTTAACCTTTTAAAAGTCAATCAATAAATGTCAGTAATTATGAATCATGTTAATATTTTCCGATTAGCATTACTAGAGCGATAGACTGAATTTTGTACGAAGTTTTAACTCTCTAGCATGAATAGACTAGGAGCTATTATGATAACAGACACAAATACATACAGACAGACAAGTTTACAAAATCTTTTGACTCTGTCTCTTAATAATAATACGTGCCTAACCATAAAAAAATTGAAACAAATGCTCAAGCATAAACTCTCGCCAAAAATGATCCCTAAACCCATAGCAGTCATAAACGAAACAATACCAAAGGAAGTTGTATATGATTGGTTATTAACCTATCATCTGCACCAATGTAGGAGATCTTCCGGCATAAAGACTTTAAAAGGACCCAATCCCAAGCCTCGGGCCTAAATTAAGAAAAGGATCTTTCTGACAAGGATTAATTTTGGGGAGTGTACAATTCAACTCTGGTTATAGTACAAATGTGGTCTATTTACGTCTTCATCCCTTGTCAATAATAATAACATAAAGTGAAGATAAAATTATACGAAGTAAGATGAAGTACTTTTTGTAAAAAAGTAATTTTATTAACAAACATTTTAATAAATAGTTTCAAAACGTATTTAAATGTGTTTTGTATCTAAAAAGAACTTGTAGTAGGACGATTATGAAAAAGGGTGCTATTTCTCATGCTGTATGTTATTCACTTATGATGATCGATAATATGGAAGATATGGAAGTAAAATGGGACAAAAAATCTGAGTTCAATATTTACTAGATTTTTTTTTATGATAACCTTAATACACAACCCTTAAAGTAAGTTTTTGTCAATTATCTAAGAATGAGGTCTAAAAAGACCTCGGTTTCACAGTAAAACTATTTGAAACATAGTTCTACACGAGTTTATCTCAATAGACAAGTATTAACGTCTAACTTGGGTTAAACCTTTCAAAGGGAAAGGCTTCGACGGAAGAGTAAAGTAAACCTAGAAAATACAACTTTATACAACCCACAACTATTTCCAGTCAGAAAACACCAATATTCCTCGTCAACAGTAATTAAATATTTGAATTTTATTTAAAATGATTTTTCATTTAAAAGATACATTTAATCAAATAACATTTATTTATAATATTGGTTAGCTTAATAAATAAAACGCTGAACTGTGAAGTAAATTATTAAATATAAACAGCAGAGTCTCCACTAAATAAATTTATTTACAGAGCCGGCTTTCAACTAAGCCAGCTCTGTAAGCCATAACTACTATGTACGCTAACTAACGCTCTTAGACCCCCAGTCAGACGGGGGTTTAGATGGAACCCTCTGCCACAAATTAAACAAACCGTCTACTTTTTTACATTTTCTTTCGCACCTCACCGGTATGTTATTTGTTGTTTTATTTATTTGTCTTTCTCATTACTTTTTAACTTATACATTTGTTTACTTTTGGTTGTATTATTATATTATTATTTATCTTTTACATTGTTTGTAGGGACTGATGATAGCTGTTTAGAGTTGAAAGCCTGCTCTGTAAATAAATTTTACATTTAGTGGAGAGACTGTTGTTTATATTTATTGTTAAGCTTAATTAATTTTTTGAAGGTAATCAAAATTACATTAAAAATACATACATACATACATAAAAAATAAAAATGCATTTTAAATGTATTTATCATAAATGAATTCATCTACAAATGTTAACATAAAAAGTTTGTGTAAATACTTATAACTAATATATAACTTTGAAGTAAGCTAATATTCTAAAAGGGAAACAGTCCTTAAAAATAAGTGTAAAAAAGTAGTAACGATTGCAGTTTAACGCTACTTAACATAAAACTATACAACATAGAAGATAACTACTTTGGTCTAGCTATAAAACGATACTAACCTTTTTAAATACAATAAACTTCCAAATAAATAAAAATATTACCTGAAACAAAAATAGTAATGGTTAGTTTACAGATCTATCTAGGAACAGAAGAACGAGAGACTGTACTCTGAGTACAGTCCGAATTGAACTATAGGTTTTTATAAATGGTTGAATTAGAGATCTAAATCATCCATGATCCTTCATAACATATAGCAATACTGTGGGAGGTTTGAATGATTATAAAATATATTAGAATGCAGTTCCTTTGGAAATTATTAATTATTTAATTCATATTTTTATAAGTCTTAATTTATGTTTTAAGATCTTACTCTATACCTTACTTAATAATTTTCAAGATGCTTTTTCCCATAATGCTTTAGAGTAACGGATTTGTCGAGATGGCCGGCACGCACTCGTTCTTTTCCCTTTGGCTTATAGATAGATTAATCTAAATTAATCTAACTTTATATCAAATTGAATCGTGGTAATTTCAATTTGCCTACATCTAACAAAGGATGTAACAATGTCGCTGATAAATCAGCTGATGTTGTATTTTTAATTCGTCCCATCGAGTGTCTAATAAAGACATCAAATTTATTTATTTATTTATAATTTCAATAATACAATATACAATATAATATAATGTTGAAAAATGTACCCCTCACAAGAAGGCTCAAAGCCTTGTGTCGTGAGGGGGAGTATTAGTAAAGGTACAGTGTATATTCATTCTATATACTTTCTAAAATTATGTATTTATATTGTATTGTCATCTTACGATGACCTAATCGGTTGACAATTGCCATGCCTGAATACATAATTTGTTGAGAGATTTTTTTTATCATTCATTAAAATTGATAAAAGTTTATAAAACTCAATACAAATACTTAATTATTTTTTTTTATTTTTAATTAAAGAATAAATAGCAATTAATATTATAAATAAAAGTAATATAAGTCTTTCCACAAATGCAATATTAATATCGTTAAAACCTGAGCCTAATTAGAACTGCTGACAACAAAAAAAAACTGGGTCTGTTCTTAAGACTGTGTCTTAGGACCCCCCATAAAAGCTTCGGAAGGTGGGTGAAAGATTTTCAAAAATGCCAAAATTTTTCTCACTACCAGAAGATTACATCTCTCGTAGGCTTCTAATTGCTGGGGATATGCTTTTATAAAGACTCTTCAAGATTATCTTAAGAGATCTGTAACTCTTCAATCTCCTTTTAGGCTAAGGTTTTAATCATGGAGCAAACCAGCTTTCATCATTGTCGGTTCAAATATTTTGACTTAAGCTTACGATGACCTAATCGGTTGACAATTGCCATGTCTGAATACATAATTTGTTGAGAGATTTTTTTTGTCATTCATTAAAATTGATAAAAGTTTATAAAACTCAATACAAATACTTGATGAAACTATAAAACTTGATTGAAAATTTGATAACTAACCTGATAAAAATTGATAAAACTCGATACAAATCTATTTAATTCTTCCAATTGATTAGTTTTTAAGGTCATATTCTAGGAATAAGTGCGACGCTATTAATAAAAAGGTGTAAGTATCGAATTCGTAACCCTTTATGTTGATGGTGAATTGGCTATTCATCTATTTATGAGTTTAATTCAGAGATATCTAACAATAAACCACATCTGAATAAATGAAGATGAGAGAAAACAATGTAACAAAAACAATGTATAAGGTTTAGCATCACTAGCCAACTAAATTAAGCCCCACGTGCTGAGCACTACTATTAGAGAACAGAACTTTTACACATCTGAGAACTAAAATGAATACTAAGTGACAGAGTTGTAACAAGATAAGTCCTGTAGAAGTTTAGTTGCCAGGTAGAGCCTTGGTTTTTACCCGGACAGCGTTTTAACTTTTTATCATTCATACTGTAGATATATAGGAAAAGTATTGTGTTTACAAAAAAAAACAGAAACCGAGATTTCACATAAATTATCCGTTTCAGCGTTTTTTATGATCTCGCGAATGGTTTTCCAAGAGTTTTCAGTCAGTTTAATGCGAATTTATGCGTGTGTGCGTGACTGTTACCATCGTAGCTCCCAGATAATTCATTCTAGAGAGTTAAAACTTCGTCAAAAATCTATCTTCTATTATGTCTCATTGTGGTATCCGGAAAATATGTTTTGTCGTCACTAATCCGCAATGATAAAAAAAATCGTAAAACGCGGAAACATTTGTCGATCATTTGAGATTTAGCAGGCAAGTAGTAGTATAGAAGACTAAAATATGACCAAAGTTATTTCATCTTATTATCTGCATTAAATTTATTTTTATCATCTTGTGTGTTTTTTTTTTAAATTGTCAATAATCGAAAAATAATATAGTTGAGTTGAAATTTTGTAGAACTGTATCTCTTTTTTGCGTGGAACGTAAGCTCTTGGGTAACCGCTGGGATTAAAACTAATCATTTTGTCTGGGGATGAATAAAGCAAAACTGAAGATTCACTAAATTATAAATATAATCATAAATAACCATACAATAATAATACATTAAAATAATCATAAATATCAAGTCTGAAATGGCAAGGAAAAGCGAGGAAAATTTCCGATGTACCCCCTAACCAATTTTCCATACCGTAATACAAGTTTGTCCTAAAAATGTTATTGGCAACCTTTACAGTCCTTCAGTGCAAAGTAATTCTTACTATTTTTTCAGAAGTAGGCTTTTTTAATTCGATAAGCTAGAAAAAACTCAATAGAAAATAAACTACTTAGAAAATCTAATAACTTCGAAAACGATAAACTACGATGAAATTCGTCCAAAAAACGAAAAAAACAAACATTCTATTTTTAACTGGATTTAATTAAGTTACTAAATCATTCCGAATTAAAAATAAATTACTGGAGTTGAAACAGACTTTCGACGCAATGTAGGTCAAGAATTTCTCCAGTAATTAACACAATTAAATGAAGAAAAAAGAAATATAAAACGCACATCTTAAAAGGAAGGGGTGAAACATTTTTTTAGAAGCACTAATAGAACCATTTCATTAGATTAAAACTTTAATATCATCTTATAGGCTCTAAGTGATTACTAACATGACCCATAATTTATTGACTTGCAGAAATTTGTGACCAAATGACTTTTTAAAACTACAATGTATATAATTAAAGAATCAAAGAAAAGAGTCTCTCTAAAATATTTTATTCAGAGCGCTTTCAACCTAACATTAGGTCACTATCAGTGCCTATACAAAGCGATAAAACCATACAAAATATACATATATATGAATATTAAGGGGAACCAATGTATCTGTTTCCAGATATAGTCCTGAACCAGTCAATCTATTTTAATCCTAGTTTTAAGTATTACTATTAAGAGTATTGTATTAATATTACCTTATAATATATAATTAATATAATATTAAATATTAATTGGCAATTTACTATTGTTTGGAATTATGGTTCGTTTCTTACGAACCATAATTGTGGATTGTTTATCATAATGGTTTGAAAAACTTAATATAAATAAAGCAATTATTATTATTATCACAACTTACCGACATCGTCGTGTCGGAAAAGAAGTAAAACTGTTAAATCTACGGTTTGACCTGTGTTTATCGTTAATGTCTTTCTTTTAGCCGTTTTTTTTGTTTAAAAAACATCTGGCAATTTTCGTTCATATTTTCTGAATTTTTGTTTTACTTATTTAATTTCGTTATTATTTTTAATTTGACTATTTTTAATATATTTCTTAAGAGAGAAATACTTTATTTATAATTTTTTATAAGTTTTATTTCTTTGTACAGGCACTATTGATGGCCTCATGTTAGGTTGAAAGCACTTTGAATAAATTATTAGTTTTGTGGAGAGACTCTCTTCTTCGTTTCTTTAATTATGAACAACTCCACTGATGCTCATTCAAAATCACACAACGTATAATTTGGGTGACATCCATCATATAACTTAATTATTAACATATAAGCATTATTTTTGTCCGATAAACAAGTCTTCTTATTTTTTTATACTAAAATTAATAGATCGTTCCTCGAACTAACTAATTCTTATCGTTATTAAAAAATTTTATATATTAAAAGAACAAGAGAAATTTAAGTTATTGTTTCAGTCAATATCTGAATCTACCTAACACATCATTACCTGGTTTAGTAGTAACAGAAAGTAACGAGGAGCAATTCATAGTCAGATAACACAATTTATACCGCATGTATCGATTACATTCATTATTTTCCATAATGACCCTCTTGACAGAATAGAATGATAAATAAATTAAAATCATTAAAATACTGTGGTCCTTCGAGCCGGATACACAAAGTGACTCAGCAAATTAGATGAAAGTTTTTATTCATGAATTTAAAACATTCGGAATTCGCGTTCTTATACAGCAAACTATTTAGGGGTTTTTTTTGGAATGTATGTAGAAGGTCTACATACATTCTTCTTATTTTTCAGACTGTATGAAGTTAAGATACCCAAATAACCACAACCCATGACGTAACAACTTTTAGCCAATACTTAAACTTAACTTAACAACTTAACTTATTGCCAATAATAATTTATTAGGGCCACAAATCGAATACAATAATCGGGTAAGGGGTATCTCGAAACTTTTTCTCGTCATATCGTCTTTGCTACGCTCATCTTCAGACAAAAAATTCGTTTTATCCCTACCAGGTTCCTATCCAGATACTGACCTAGCTCGATACTGCTTAACACTTGTGATC
Source organism: Microvelia longipes (assembly GCA_018340805.1). Classification (NCBI taxonomy): domain Eukaryota; kingdom Metazoa; phylum Arthropoda; class Insecta; order Hemiptera; family Veliidae; genus Microvelia; species Microvelia longipes. The sequence goes on from JACMZG010001913.1 coordinate 33,889,217, forward strand.
CGACAAAACACTAATTGCAGTTTGTCATATAAAAAAATAGTATACTCATTTACTACATAAAGGAATAAAAGTGTGCCAAATTTCAACTTAAATCGAATGTATGATATTTGATAACAATTTAACTAATGCTGATAATGAAATGGAACATAATTAGACATTTATTAGACATAATTGTTTGCCTTATATATGACCACATGCGTAATAAATTTCACATCAATCAGGATATTTTTCCACGTTTTATAAATTTTTGTTCACTGATTATTGCTGATTAATGACGTCATAAAAAAATCTATCCCGACAGCTCAAGTAGACCTTTAAATTTCAACCCTCTAGTATAAACACACTGGGAGCTATGGTAATGTCAGACAAACACACATATATACAGACAGACAACTGTAAAAAATTCTCTTGAGGTCTAATCGTATTTTCATCGCAAAAGTTCTATTTTATGTCCAAAATTATATCCATAACTTTATCAGAAATGCACTAAACTAGAATTTTATGCCATACTATAACCCCTAATGGATTTATCATGTTCTGCGTAAGAGTTAATTAATGAGCAATTCATTCCATCACATAAGTTACCCGCAGAATGACATACCTTCGTAAGATATTATTTAATAAAGACAGCCAGGGGACAATGGCCCTGATATTATATTAATTGACAGAAAAAATATATAAATATATTATGCGTAAAAGTATTCCAACTTATTTCAACAAGAGTCTTCTAATATATTAACTAAATTCTTTAAACAGATTTACAAAAATATATATTAAGCATAAAACTATATTTCAACAATTATCTCAATGCATTCTTTTATATGGATTTATCGAACAATATATTAAGCATATAAAAGCATTTAAACTATATTTCAACAATATTCTTACATTGCATTTATTATATTGTTTTATACAGCTTTGCAGAAAAAAAGTATAATTATATTTAGCGTAGAAGCATTTAAACTATAACTCAACACCTGTTCACTTAATTGTAAATACAAAACAATTTCTATTAATTATTACTTTTAAACTTAACAAAGAACATTAATAAGATCAGTATCAAGTTCTTTTGAAATGAGTACATCGAATTAGGAGGGATTTTACTAGAAACTTGTCAATTTTATACACTATCAGAGCAATATTGTTAACACGAGAACAGGAATTATCTCAACATTATGTTGTCTAACTGGTTTAACATAAGATTGTTAGGCTTTAACAAGAAAACGCTGAAGGTAAGGGTCTAGATAAGTTTAAACCTGTCACGTTATTATATTACATAGTAAAGAGTTTCAACAGTATTGGGTAAAGGATGTATGAAGAGTAATGACATCATATATAATAACACCTTACGTCACGGAGGTTACCTAGGACTAAAGTAATATATAAACCAAGTAGGAAAACAAACGCGATTTTTGTCGGACCTGGCATGTAGTTCACATTTTGTCTATCAGGGAGTTGGCTCAAATTTTCCTATGACCGCGGCCATTTTGTTTTACCCTAGTAAATGTAAACAAACTATTTACGGTACTCAAAATTTTTGTTTTTATTGCATTTATTTGAACAGTTTAGTTTAAAATGTTAATAATTTGTGTAAGAATACATTTTTGCCACATCCAATAGTGGTTTAAGTCCGAATCTTTAAATACTAGGTTTGTTTAAATTACTTAAAACGAGGGGTTAATTAAACTTTTTTTCGTGTTCACTACTTAACTTAGTGCATTTTTGCAAATGATATTTGTTTTTCCCCTTCAAATATTAATTGTAATTATAACATTTTTAATTGTAATTAGTAACATAACAAATTTAACCTAATTTTTTTATCATGTAATAAAAGCAATCGTAATTTTAAGGCAATACACTGTCGTCTGCATTTTCTTCAAAATCTTAATAACATGTGGTTTACCTATACTATAGTTTCTCTTTTTCTCTAACTAATTTTTTATTATAAGAATTATTTAACAGAATTTAACGAAATCATTAAATTATCACGTACATATTGAAGTACGAAAACACGATAAAATGTAAAACTCACCTAACGTTATCAGGGTTGCCAATAAAATTAAATAAAAAAACCTAAATCCGAAAAGGCGCATGCGCAGTTATACAAATTTTGATATTTTTAATTTTGAGCCAGGTATCAGCTGATCGGGCAGGTCTGAATTTTTTTACATTTGTCAGTATAGGAGTTTCCCTACTTGGTATATATATTACTTTACCCAGGATAAAGGTATGGTTTACTTCAGTTTCTTTTAAATTCCCCTAGATTGCAACATATTTAAATAAATAATTAGACTTTATTTTTCCATGTATAGACAAGGTTAGTAGATCAGACTGCTCCAACCCTTAACAGAAATCTAATATAAAATTATTGACCAAACTATTTAAACTAGATAATTTTACGAAGAAGTGGTCAGATAGGTAAAGAAAACACAAAATTTGAGCTTTCGGCCGTAAATTAGGCCTTCATCAGAAGTAGTTTTATTCCAAACTGAATCATTAATATATGTTAGATTAATATATCTAATGTTTTATTTTTATGTGTTATCTGATTCAGTTTGGAATAAAACTACATCTGATGAAGGCCTAATTTACGACCGAAAGCTCAAATTTTGTGTTTCCTTTACCTATCTGACCACTTCCTCATAAAATTATCTAACTTAACAGAAATTTCGGACAACATACAGACCTACATACCCGGTACATCTTACATCTCTCCTTAATCTTATTAAAGATAAGTTTTAATTAACTCTTATTAAAGTTTTAATGGTTTTGTCTGTCTTTTTATATTTAACTTTTAGCATTACTTATAGTTTTATTTTTTAATAGTTTAACTTTTTATTATGATTATAACATTGTTCTTTTGATTTTGCTATGTCAGGGACAGTGGAATCTTAACGGGATTTAAAGGTGTTTTCCTTTTTGTTTGCATTAATACATTATAATTTGTTAGTTCATTTGCATTACTTTATGAGTCTTAATTATTTGATAGTTGCCTCAGTAAAAATAGTCTTAATCTGCTTGCCGCAGGTCTCGGCGGCGAAACTATATATACCTAAGTTATAATAAAAATCTTACTCCCTAAAAACTAGTCAATAAACATACAATTTCTGCACCGTCTGGAAATAAAAATGTATTAACACTTTTAATTTACAAGTAATTATTTAATGACTAAATACCAAAAGTAATTAAAAATAATTGAATAATTTCATTAAACCTTATTTTAATTAAATCGTGACAAAACGGGATTTTTTAATTTATTCAAAAAAAGGCTTCATAATTAACATTTTAGCAGCATTTTATTAAACCATTCAAAACCATCTGGAGTAACAATGAGAGGAAAACTCAAGTTAAATCCTCTATTGACTTAAAAAGATAACTTGATATTTCTTTGATAAAGTAATTTCAATAATTACAGATGATAAAAGACGATAATAAAAGGATTTAGAAATTTTCTTTGGATAAAAGAATAATTATTTAGTCTTCGCACAAATGCGTAATCGAAGTAAGTTGTTGAGTTAGTTTAAGGCTCATCTATCACTCTTATCTTTTTTAATGAATAGCACTGATGATGGCTTCTAGTTAGGATGAAAACACTTTGCTCTTAATATGGTTAATATAGCCGTAGAGTACCGCAACGGCACTTGTGAAAAATTATTGCTAATTTAAATAACAAAGTCGGCTTTCGACCGTCACTAGTACCAGTAACAGTAAGGCTAACAGTTAACTGGTATATTTAAACACACTGGTTGAGTATTAGTCTCATTTTCACCGGCACTATCGATGACCATAACCGGTGAAAGCTGATCTGTTATTTTAATATAATAATGTCTGGAGAGACAAAAACTGTTCTTTTATTATTCATATTTGCTATAATGATCATTTTCTGTGGAGTGACTTTATTTTAGCGCCTATAAAGTGGCTTGCATGGCATGCCTGAGAACCGGAATGAGACACGAATTCGTTTCAGATCTCTCCACAGGGGGAGCATATAGCCAAAAAAGTTTTGCCCCGTTTTCAAGGAAAATAGAAGACCATGGAAAAAATATCCCATAAAGATTTTAAAAGTATTGGAGAAGTGTATAAAGTTTGTGTTTTTCACTTTTAAAGTTTGTGCTCCTCACACTTAATGTCAGCATACTTTAATTAATTTCTTTTAGTATTCATAACTTGATAATCTCAAACAAGTTAAGAATAACATTAAATATACTCTAGTCCTAACCACTACATAATAGCAAAAGACCTAAATTTTCACTCAACATGTTTATAACTTGACGTTAGGAAGGATGTAGTAGAGTTATGAGTGTAGACTAGATAGTAGCAGCACTGCTACTAGAGATTAGTAGTGGGAGTTGGCAACACTTTTTTGTATTGGGCAAGCCTAATACCTCCCTCTTTAGCTTCCAAGTTCCTTGAAGATCTCTGATATCTTGAAATAATTCTGGCGCGGTGGTCCGCATGTCGGGCGAATTTCCTTTGGATGCGTGTTTCCGTGCTTTTTACATTATATAAGTTTACAACTACTAAATAAAAAATTCCGGCGCGGTGGTCCGCTGTCGGGCGAATTTCATTTAGAATGCCTGTTTCCGTGCTAAACAACCCATTTCTTGCTTAAGGTTCTGGTTCATGCTTTAGAACCTAAGCAGTTACTCAATTGTCAAGCACTGCTCGTAACTCATTTTGTCTGTATTTTCCAAAGGAAATGCGCATAATCATCCAGTTGTTGTACAAAACCATGCCTCTAAAATTAGAAGTACGCACTATTATTTGCACTAGTTTAAAGCTTAGTTACTTATCTTTAAGCTTAGTCAGTTATCTTTAAAGGTTTTAGCGCATTTCCTTTGGAAAATACAGACAAAATGAGTGACGAGCAGTGCTTGACAATTGAGTAACTGCTTAGGTTCTAAAGCATGAACCAGAACCTTAGCAAGAAATGGGTTGTTTAGCACGGAAACAGGCATTTCTAAATGAAAATTCGCCGACAGCGGACACCGCGCCGGAATTTTTTATTTAGTAGTTGTAAACTTATTATAATGTAAAAAGCACGGAAACACGCATCCAAAGGAAATTCGCCCGACATGCGGACCACCGCGCCAGAATTATTTTCTAGTTGTAAACTTATATTAGGTAAAAAACGATAAAAAATTATTGTCCCTACTAGGATTTGAACCCAGGTACTCTGGGTTTGAGTGCTCGCATCCAAAGGAAATTCGCCGACATGCGGCACCGCGCCAGAATTATTTCTAGTTGTAAACTTATATTTAAGTAAAAAAAAAACGATAAAAAATTATAGACCTTCCAGGATGTGAACCCAAGTACCTGAGTTTGAGTGCTCGTATTGACTCCGGACCACTGGCATTCAACTCAGAGGCCCAAAAACATTGAAAACGACATCCTACTCGAATTTTAATTTTCAACGACCGTAATTTTGGTTTTCTATAATTTTTGTGGTTTTTTCGACTTTTTGGTACTTTAAGTGGTCGTATCGACTTCGGACCGGTTTCATTCGATTCAGCGCCAAAATTACATAGAAACGACACCCTACTCGAATTTATTTTTTATCGACCTAAATTTTGGTTTTGGGTAATTACATTTTGGTTTTTGGACTTTTTTGGTCACTTAGAGTGGTCGTATCGACTTCGGACCGGTTTCATTCGATTTAGCGTCTCATAAAACATATATAATGACCTTTTTCGCAGCAAAAAAATTAACCCTGAATTTGCCGAATTTTTGAAAATTCGCTGACTCAGCAAACCGGGTTAATGACGTCACAAAAACCTGGTTTTCAATGGGTTCGTGTCCTCCCGAAGGTTGATTTTTGTACCAAGTATGGTTAAAAAATATTAATCCGTTCGAAAGATAGAGTGTTTACAAGAAAGTGTCTAGAAATACATATGTGTATATATATATATATATATATATATTATATATATAATATATATATATATATATATATATATATATATATATATATATATTATATTATATATATTATATATATTATATATATATATATATATATATAATATATATATATATATATATATATATATATATATATATAATATATAAGTCTCGCGAAACTTATTTTTTCGTCATTAGGGACCTCTGAAACGGATTTGTGTCGTGGTCCGAGGTTCAAATTCCGCCATGGCCTATCCCATTAGGCGAATTTCCAAAGGAAATTCGCTAAAGTAGGAGTGTAGTAATAATTTTATATATATATATATATATAACACACACACATATATATATATATTTATATATATATATATATATATATATATAATATAATACACGCACATACATGCATAATAGAGCATACATCTCGTAAATACAATGTTCATAGAAATAATTGCTAAGACAAAAATAAAAATTAATAACACTTATTACATTAAAAAAAAGTTAATTTAACCAAAGCTATTATTAGAAAGAAGCGATGTAAAACTTGATTGGAGTTTTAAAGTTTTCAACTCATAGCAATAATTAAGTAACATTAAACAAACAAATTAATATTGTGTACTTTCTGTTAATAACATACTCTACTATCAATTCCAACGAAACATTCTATTAAAACTTTCCGAACCTTTGTAAGCCGTATGTATAATTTAGACAATTTAATAACAAGTTCCACTTGCAAGCTTAATAGAAAGCCAACAAACCCTGATATTACAAAGCTTGATTTTCGTATTGATTTTATAAACTATAATTATTAAATGAACAAGAGAATGGCAATTATTTCCATATTATTAATGTAAAAAGCAAGGATGGATGATTTTATCATGTAAAAGTTAGTAAAACAATTTAAAACTTATTGATAGTAAATAAAAAATTTATTAGTCAAAGTGACGACAACTTCGTTTTTCTACAAATAAGTTTTTAAAAGCATAAGGTAGTTCTTTTAACAGCACTACCTTTCACTATTAACAGCGGCCAAACATGTAAAAACTATAACTTATTAAGAATTAAGTTTAATGAGGAAAAATAATAATGAAGACAGCAGTCCGAGTTTTTGTTAGTTTAATTTATTAAACTCTTAACTGTTGTTTAACATATGTGGTGGTGTAACTATATTACTCATTATTCACTGAGGATGCCAAGCATCGCTTGTGCGAAAGCTTTGATGTAATAAATTAATCTAACAAAACTCGGACTACTGTCTTTATTATTATTTTTCCTCATATAACTTATTAATTCAACTCCATCTTAACCAACTAAATACAAAGCCGAATATACTCTCAGGTTTTATATATGCTTACATCATTTATAAATTACAAGTTTTGGGTAGATGGAAAGGAGATGCCTTAGTCTACTATCCCGGTCGGTTGCGCTACATAAAAAGTGAAAGACACTCTGTCCCGCATGGTTTTAAGACTCTGCGCTTATTGTTTATATAAATCTTTATTTAGATATTATTATTTATATTTTGTTTGTTTATAAATAAGGCGCGGTCGAATATCACGACCTTCTAGAACATTGGATCACCAACAAACTTTTTATAAATTTTTTTTTCAAAATTTTCAGTAATTAGCCGGATTTGTGATAAATGAAACCTATTTCCGTAATCTGAACGCTCTTTTGGTTAATCTCAAAGAGTATTTACATTCACTCAACGATTTATTTTTAATCTAACTTGGTACATACATAATACTGTTAGACGTCAATGTTAACAATATACATGTCAAAATATAACACAAATCAGGTAGATAACATTGACGTCTAACAGTAGTTATGTATGTACCAAGTTAGATTAAAAATAAATCGTTGAGTGAATTTAAATACTCTTTGAGATTAACCAAAAGGGCGTGCAGATTACGGAAATAGGCTTCATTTATCACAAATCTGGCTATTACTGAAAATTTTGAAAAAAAAGTTATAAAAAAGTTGTTGGTGATTCAATGTTCTAGAAGCCGTGGATATTCGACGCGCCTTATATGTGCTTTTATTTGTTGTGTCATGTTGTCATGGTAACTGCGTTTAAATAAACTATTACTTTGATCTTGTTCTTATAATGAGTTTTAATTACTCAATTCAAGTAATTATATTTAATTATTATTAAATTAACTGTTTATTATATACAACATTATTTTATTTATAAGTTATATGCTTTGAGAAGTTGGAAAGAGATATCCTACCTCCACCCTGGTTATAGCCTATCATCTCAATCAGTCAGTACAATAAGTAGCCTCGAAGCGGGACTGCAAGACAAGGTGGCTTACGAAGCGAGGTGATAAAAATGTTCTTAATACAAGGCAAAACACATAGACTGGGATGTGAGTCCCGGACCATCGTATCCTATCTGCCAAGGAGGCAGATAAGACATTTAACAACATATACTTGGTGATAAACCACAGTAAAATACTGTTAAAAAAGGGCGATCTCAGTGAGAATCTAACTAAAAAACTTGAAGTTAAGAGGTGAATCTGCTACCAACTTAAAAAATAAGAAATGAAGAGTGGAAGTTAAATAGCTATCATAGCAAGAAACTCTATTTTACTCCTGCTCGTTACTTTTCCCCAGGTAGTATCTGACATAAAGTTGAGTGTCACTTTTCTCCCTCTATAAAATTATAGTTCTATAAGGTTAGAACTATACCTTGGGTTGGTACTTTCTCCCTTTCTGGACATTAATGTTATAAACCCTTAAAAAATAATAATTTACAAAGATTTAAGTAAGTTATAAAGTATGCTCGACATTACAATGAAAAAGACAAACATATGGAAAATGTTTCAATATTTTAAGTCCAATATTGTCCGAGTTCCTGAATTTTAACGACACGATTTAGACTACTCGAAAGGCTAACCAATTCGTTACATAAGGTATAAAAGCCAATGTCACATCTAGGTAACAAGGAGATAACTTTGCAAAAGCGTTTTTCAAATACCATGGAGGGTGATTTTTAATTTAAGACTGTTATCTTTGGTTTATCACCTCGTAGGCTGTAAATTTTGTTCAAGCACCTTGTATAGTCATAATCTAGATAATCGTGTCATATGTACAATACTTTTTCTATCTTAAGAAGTTAGCAACCAAGAAAGTCTATTACAACTCTAAAGCTAAGACACTATAACACTGTTAACAGCTTAGCAAACAAGTGGGTCTATCAACACTGTTAACAGCTTACAACAAGTGGGTTTATCACACTGTTAACAGCAAACACTATCAAACTGTTCTTAGCAACAGGGTTTATTACACAGCTTAGCAAACAAGGAGTTTATCAACACTGTTAACAGCTTAGCAAACAAGGAGTTCTATCAACACTGTTAACAGCTTAGCAAACAAGGAGTTCTATCAACACTGTTAACAGCTTAGCAAACAAGGAGTTCTATCAACACTGTTAACAGCTTAGCAAACAAGGAGTTCTATCAACACTGTAAACAGCTTAGCAAATAAGGAGTTCTATCAACACTGTTAACAGCTTAGCAAACAAGTGGGTCTATCAACACTGTTAACAGCTTAGCAAACAAGGAGTTCTATCAACACTGTCAACAGCTTAGCAAACAAGGAGTTCTATCAACACTGTTAACAGCTTAGCAAACAAGGAGTTCTATCAACAGTTAACAGCTAGCAAACAAGTGGGTCTATCAACACTGTTAACAGCTTAGCAAACAAGTGGGTCTATCAACTGGTTAACAGCACAAAACAAGGAGCTGTTAACAGCTTAGCAAACAAGGAGTTCTATCAACACTGTTAACAGCTTAGCAAACAAGGAGTTCTATCAACACTGTTAACAGCTTAGCAAACAAGGAGTTTCTATCAACACTGTTAACAGCTTAGGCAAACAAGGAGTTCTAATCAACACTGTAAAGCTTAGCAAATAAGGAGTTCTATCAACACTGTTAACAGCTTAGCACAAGGAGTTCTATCAACACTGTTAACAGCTTAGCAAACAAGTGGTCTATCAACACTGTTAACAGCTTAGCAAACAGTGGGTCTATCAACACTGTTAACAGCTTAGCAAACAAGTGGGTCTATCAACACTGTTAACAGCTTAGCAAACAAGGAGTTCTATCAACACCTAGTAACAAGGAGTTCTATTACACAACAGTTAAACAAGGGTCTATCAACACTGTTAACAGCTAGCAAACAAGTGGGTCTATACACTGTTTCAAACACACTGTTTAACAGTGGGTCTATCAACACTGTTAACAGCTTAGCAACAAGGAGTTCTATCAACACTGTCAACAGCTTAGTAAACAAGGAGCAATTAAACACAGTGGGTCTATCAACACTGTTAACAGCTTAGCAAACTCTATCACACAGCTTGGAAGCAAACTATCAACACTGTTAACAGCTTAGGTTCTATCAACACTGTTAACAGCTTAGCAAACAAGTGGTTAACAGCTTAGTGCTATCAACACTGTTAACAAGCAACACACAGCTTAACAAAATCAAGTTAACCAAGGAGGTCTATCACTACTCCCAACATAAATATCACTATCAAAAAGTACTCCTCCACCATAGAAACTTTCTCATAACATAATCTTCTTAAAAAATCTGCTAAAACATAGAATTAATCTCTTCTCATTAAAGCAAAATTATTTTACATTTTTCGATAATTAGAGAAGTTTTTTAAGTTCTTTTCCTCTTATCATGTAAAAAAAAGGATATTTTTCTTTTGTGCTTTACAAAAACTGAAGATGGAATAAAAAAAGTTGTAAAAAATTGAAAAGCCCTACTGAAAATTGTTCCCTTTTTCTGTTAAAAGGATTCAATTAGAAGCGTTTTAAATTGGGAGACGATTTTTTAATTGAATTTGAGGCTCTTTTTGGAGCTTTTTTATTATAAAGGATCCCTTTAAGAGTTTACAGTATGGAGTTTGAAGAATTTGACAAAAGATAGGAAATAAAACTGTTTTATTAAAATTAAAAGCAGAATATGCGAGTGGATCTAACCTACTTCGTAAGGTCACTTACGATATATCATAAATCGCGATATTATCATTCATCCTTCAAATATGAGAATAACAAATGCCGACACGAACAACCTTATAAGGAAAATTTTCTGATGGCTTTGAATTTTCGAAAATAAATATTAATGAAACATCCAAGTCCCTCCACATTAAATATTTATTGACAGAGCAAGATTTCAACCTTTCGATCATGATCAGTGTCAATGAGTGAGTCCGATTTGTCACAGCTAACAAGTGGCTTCTTGTATTTAGATTGATGATTGTACAAATAGTTATTGTGAAATGTGTTTTTGCCAAGTTAAATGTAGTTTTTATTTAAGTTATGAATTATGGTGACATCATTCTAAAGTTTTATAATTGTAAAACATAATGAAAATAAAGCTATTATTATTACACTTTGTTGTAATCTCAGTGTTCCCACTGTTAAAACGAAAGTACGGACTAAGTCAAGAACTCTCCCTTTTTTAAACGAAATCCACAATATGGGATGTGTTCATTATTGCTGCTTTCTGTAATTGCTCATACAAACTAGGTTTCAGGTCAAGCTAGAATAGGTACTGGTGAATAGCTTTAGGAATGACACCTGTATTGGGATGACACCACTAATGGGACTATTTCAACATTGGACATGTTCCACATAGACTTTATGTCGAAATGTTTTATATTTATGCAATTTTTCTTGGATGAATTCCTGCAAATTATTAGTACTGGGTATGGCAATGTCTATGAGATAAGTTGTGCTGAGCTGTTTATCTTAAAGTATATATCGGGTCTATTGTGAGGTATGGGTTTGTCTGTCATAATTGAACGGTCGAAATATAATTTAAACTATTTTTTTGCTAAAAGTTCTTGTTATTATTATTATTACTGTCAATATACACTGATGACTGATGACTATATACTGATGACTGAAAGGTTGAAAGCTGGCTCCAATAAATATTGGAGAAACTGTAAAGAGAGAAGAGAAACTGTGGAGTGACTTAGAAGTTTTATTAATACTTAATATTTCAATTTCGCTTCTTCTTCTGATAAATAAATTTATTATTTATTAATTTAATTCATTGAATTGAATGATATAATTCATTGAATTAGATCACAAAGCACAAGTAGGCCACCTAGTTATATCGCTGTTAGCCAGCTCGCTAAGATAAAAGATAGCGCTCTATTTCGTATAGCTCTAAAAATAAACATTGCTGTGTTAGATTCTCAGGAGAGTCGTGACTGCTGCACGGCTTTCTATTGCTAGGAATAACACGTATGATACTGGATACGTGATTCGCGACATTACTACTCTTGAGACCATAAGCTAAGACGCTAATCCAGTAGAATAGGATACCTAGCTTTAACACAGTGATAAGGGGTCTGGGAATATGACTGCTTCTTTCAAGCACTAGAAAACTCCACACCACTACCAAATACCGGGGAACCTTGCAAAACATTGCTGATCGACTAAAAATTACTTCATAAAAGAGTAAGAAGTCTCAATACAAAAATATATTTCTTTATAGCAAAGCGCTTTCAACCTAACAAGAGGTCATCATCAGTGCTAGCCGTTAAATAAAGAAGAGGGTAATAGATGAGTCTTGCAGATCAGATATAAAAGATAGACAGTCTATCTTTGATATCTGATCTGTAAGACTCATCTATCACCCCCTTCTTTATTCAAAGGCTAGCACTGACGATGACCTCTTGTTAGGTTGAAAGCGCTTTGCTATAAATAAATATATTTTTTGTAGAGAGACTTTTTCCTCTTATATTAAGATGAACTCCATTAACGCTCACCTTAGTTATTTAAACATTTCTTCCTTTATTTTGAGTTTTGCAAAGCTAAACTCAAAATGTAAACAGAACCTACTTTATAAAAACATAAGAGATCATAATAGCAAGCCTTGATTTTACAAATAGTATCTTTGAATAAAACTATTTTATTTACAGGTTTAACTACCCTAACAACTATCTTAACTGAATTATTTATGTTAAATATTGTTTTATTATTTGAATTATAAGGTAAAATGCCAAATTATGGCAGATGTCATTAATCTATTGATGTCAAGGATCTTGAATAATAAGGATGACGCAAATATAAATAATAAAGTGACCCCATCGAAAACCAAAAATAGAGAGAATTCACACGTCAACAACCAACTGCACATGCTTGGTACAAACTGCGCATGCTTACAATTCTTATAACAGCGCAGGTCTTAAATTTTAGAGGCAAACCTCTCAATGGTTTCCCATTGTTTATTGCTCGATAAGGTTATAAGAAAACACGCTTAAATTATCACTCACTAAAGTGGCAAACTATAGTCCAAAATTTAAAATTAAATAAACACAAATGACTTAACAAGAACCAAAAATGTAACAATCACGAGAAGCACAGAAGAAAGTTGAAAAGCAAACTCGACAACCTTGCTACATAACCTGCGTTTGGCGCAATTTTTTCGTTATAACCAAGGAGAAGGTAAGTTTGCACCTATTTCTCTATCTAATACAACTTCCATGGAGTCAGAAATGTTAAATTTAGGACTCTCGTCAGAAGCTTATACAAATATTGATTCTGCCTTCTAAGCTTTCGAGAGCACGAAAGCTTAGTCTGCGAGTGGGGCACGTGTTGATTCTAGTTAAAGCTACAAAAACTAATAGTGAAGTCACGGCTCTTCTGTGGATTAAAAGAAAATGCCTGCACTAGGACTCATAAGGTAGAACACTATTTTCCATATAAGAGAGTTTAAAAATGGACCCCATCAACGTAGCCTACTTGCTAAGTATCACCTCTCCCTCCTAATTACTATCACTATAACTCTCTAGCACAAATATAGTACCAGTTGTATGTGCCAGAGACATATATATACATAAATACATAATGCTAAAAATCACTCAGAACATCTGAAAACGCCTAAAACGAAATATAACTAGGCAACCTTTTGAACTCCATCTGTGAATCTAATTAGATAAAGAACTCTAAATTCAGTAACTGGATTAAAACAAATTGTATTGAGACAAAAGTGATTTAACTCTGACTCGGTATCAGTGACTCGGCCTCAAAATTACAAGACACCTGAAACCCCCCTAGAACCTTAATTTTTATAAAATTGTGATTTTAATTTTTTAGAGCAAACAAAACTTTTTTATATTTTCACGGTATTTTTAAGGAAAATAAAATTACGTTTAAAAAATATCCACGCAATAAGACAGCAGTACTTCCAAATATGATCTACTTACCTTTTTACCTAAATATTTTATATTATAAGAGGTATAAAAACTAAAAAAAAAGGTAAGAAGGATGTTTTTACCTAAATGTTTAATTTAAAATGAAAATGTTAATATAAATAAGTCTGCACCTAAAAGCGTTTTATTATTAACTCTGCTCATATTTTACTGAGTGGAAGTCAGGGGATGACGTCATATATTAAGACTTTTCAAGCCACATTTATCACAACAGGTTTATTCATATCAGCTTAACACACTAAAACCTGAATAAAACCCCTTCAAAATCAAGTTTTTCTCTATTGTTATAAAAATGAAAAAATAGAATATTTTAAAAAGTATAAGTATTTTTTTTAAAGGATGAAATTGAATGAAGCAAAGAATATCAGAAAAAGTAAAATAGTTGCTCCTCTAGCTTGCTTCCTTGAGAGCAACCAGCGAGAACCTGCTTTAAGTTTATTTTATACTATTTTTTTATCTTTCCTATCTATCATGAATGGAGAGGAAAGCATTGTAATACTTTCCTTTAAAATTCTGGTGGTCCGCATGCTAAGCGACTTTCCTTTGGAATGCAGGTTTCCGTGCTTAACAATCACTTGCTTTTCTTGGTTAAATTTCCGGTTTATGCTACTCAATTATCAAGCACTACTCGTTTATCATAACTCATTTTTTCTGTATTTTTTTTTCAATGAAATGTGCAAAAGTATCAAGTTATGCCTCTAAAATTGGCAGAGCACACCATTATTTCCAGTTGTTTAAAGATCGTTTATGTTTAAAGGTTTAAGCGCATCTTCAAAAAAATACATAAAAAATTAGTTACGAGTAGTGCTTGAGTAACTCCTCAAATTATAGTGAATAAACGGGAGACGTATGCAATAAATGAATTTTAAAGCACGAAAACACACATTCCAAAGGAAATTCACCCGAATGCGGACAACCGTGTCAGAATTATTTTGTAGTAATAACTTATAAAATGAAAATAAAACAAAAAAAGCAATCGTCCTTACTGGGATTGGAACCCATGTACACTTGCTTTTAGTACTTTAAGTGCTCGTCCATTTCCATTTAACTAACCGGCCCAAAAACATTAAAAACGACTTCCAACATAAAATATGTTGTTTATTGGTCGTATTTTAGGGTTTTCCAGTGATTAACCAGTTTTATTTTTACATTTTTTGGTCCCTTTAAGTTTCGTATTGGCTCCGGACCGGTTTTTATTCATCGCCCCAAACCATTAGAAACGACACACTACTTGACATTTTTTTTCAGCGACCGTACATTTTGCTTTCGGTATTTATTATGTTTTTTTACTTATTGGTCACTTAAAGTGGTCATATTGACTTCGGATCAGTTTTATAAAAACATATTAACCTTTAATTTTGCTTATTTTTTTTTTTGAAATTTTGCTGACTTATCAAATCAGAATAATGACGTCACAAAAACCAGGGTTTCAATAGGTTTTGATACCCAAAGGTTTTTTTTAACCTTTAGCAGTTTCTTCTATTAGTTCTTGATTCTATTAGTATACTTCATATAGTTAGACAATTAGCTGTTAGACAAATCAATTTACATTTTTTTTCTTATTTGTAGTTAATTTAATTGACATGTTAGATTTGTCTAGAAGAAAAAATGTAACAACACAATGTTGATTAATGTAGTGTAGTATTTTTAATACTAAATGACTAGTACTTAAAAATACTTCCCTTTAAAAACTTACTTATTTATAGAATCCTTTCCCACCTTGCAAATCGATGGTCAAACCCGTAAATATTGACAAAATAGATCTATAATAACCAGGAAGACTCAAAACTTCTAATAAATATTAAAGGTTGCGAATGCAACACTTTCTTTAAACCTAGTACTAGTTGAAGAAGAGTAAGACATATAAACAAGAAAATGTAAATAAATCAATAATTAATGTAATCATGAAAATGATCTCTAAATTGAGAGAAAAATATATGAAACTTAAAACGCAATGTAGAAGGTGTAAATATTGAAGCTCTCCCTTAACAAGTTTATAACTCGGTGTAAATGGAGCAGAGAGAGGAGCAGAGCTATATTTTAATTAAAGAGTAAAAGTTATTGAAGCATAATACCAGCTTAAGAGCTTATATACTTATAATTATTTCTATACCGCTATATTTTTCAAGTAACAGCATAAAATAAATTTACCTGCATTCTGGTTAATATAGAAGAAAACTAAATTCAATTACAAGCGTCTAATAATTAATTGGATTACGATAATGGACTGAGAGAGGCGTTAGACACGCGTTTTGGTTGCCTCTAGCGATCACAGGAGTGTTCAAAAACACCGTAGAGTTGAAGTAAGCACAAAGGCGTTCATAAAACTGCTTAGCACAAGCTATCAAAACAGACGTTTAGAAAACGCTAAGGCTACCTCTCCGTCTTATAGCGGAGATTTGTTTATTTGTATTATTTGTTTATTCAATAAAGCCATTAAAAAACTGGTTTGCAGAAGCCATCGAAAGGGCGTTTATAAAACTGGTCAGCCCTAGCATAAATCTGGTTAGCACCAATTATTTTATATAATTACTAAACATTATAACACTCAGAAACATACCATACAGTGGTAACTAAGTACTGGGTCATACCTGCAAACAGAGAAACAAACATTTTAATGTTTTAACAATTTTAAATTATATGCAACAGGTAGAAAATAAAATATTATAACTTCAGATTTCTACTTTTTTACAAACAAAAAAAGTTTGTATACAATTTCTAAAACTGGGATGACACCGGAATAATTTGTTTCAGGTGTTTAAGACATCCAGAGTAGTTCTCACAAAGTTGTCTATACGCGTGTGTGTATGTATCGGTTATCATCATAGCTCCTAGTGTATTCATACTAAAGAGTTGAAACTTTGTACACTCTCTATAAGTGCTATCTCTATAAAATAACTTTTTATATGACTTCATTGACCAGCAATAATGACTCTTTTTTTTTAACTTTATTGATTATTGTCTACAATAAATGTATTTTACATAGTGCTCATACAAGTCAAAGTGGCTTGGTTGTCGTGATAGGAGGAATCGCCCAGTGATACTTCTTGGAGTGGTAGGGAAAATGTTAATATTTTACTTATAATATAAAAATTTGGCTTAAACTAAATTAGTGGAGTAGAAATTAGTTAAATTTTCTGAAATGTTTTGCGTTTTTGCATTAAAATTAATATTAAGTGTAACAGGAGATCATACGGCCACTGTCGTCAAAGGCGTCGTGGAGGATTAGAAGAAATGGTTCTGGAATTTAGGGTTTGGACAAGAGGTTTAGGATGGGAATCTAATTTGGAATGAAAGGAATTGTATGTATTGAATGAATTGAATTTTACAGGAAGCATATCACAGATATTTTCGTCCCCTTGTATATTTTCATTAAAAAATATTTTTTTTTACATTAACTAAAAGATCTTGTTAAGCTGACCTATTCCACTAAATTTCATATCTTTATCATTTACAGGTGCTAAGATATAATGGCTCAAAGTTAGGCACTTTTGACACTTATTCACTCACTTATAAAAATTCTAAAGCACTTCCAACAATAGTAGACACTTTAAATTTGATATATGGATAAATGTTAAAGACAAAATTAATGAAAAATGGTCGAACTTTATTATTTTCAGTCACTTATTTATTACGTAATGGGATACATTTGCACTAAATGTCATCTTAATTGGGTTTTTCCGAGTTTTTACAATTTTTTAAAGCGTACAAAAGCCATTCAATGAAAATTAGACTAAAGCTAATAATGAGATGAAACTTTTCACATATATTATTCTTATGCATGGCTATACATGCGTGCCAAATCTTAAATTGATTGCATTATTTTTCAGCGTTTTATCATTTCCTAAATTTTTGCTGTGTCATTATCGCGGGTTAATGACGTCATAATAAATATTTTCCGGATAACAAAACTATATTTAAAGATTGATTTTTGTTTCAACTCTCCAGCATAAACAAGCTGGGAGCTACGAAATGATAACAACCACACACACACCCACATACAGACAGACAAATTTGTAAAAACCACTCAGGGGGTCTTAAAAACACCAGAATAGATTAAACCAGGTTTACATCCGGGCTTCGGATTTTTTTTTGTAAACACAATACTTTTCCTATATACCTACGGTATAATGAGGAAAAGTAATAAAATGTTATAATAACGCGATCGATTCAAATTTTAAAAACTTAATATTTTAAGAATCACTAACAAACCTTAATTAGACGAAACGAAAAATATTTCTTTTGCACAATTTAATTATAAAAATTAAAAACAAAAATTTAGAAAACAAAAATATTTAAAAAACAAAAATGCCATAGACCGTAAACAGTTTTCACATTTACAATGGTAAACAAGATTGCTGCGCCCATTAAAAAAATTACTGACAACTCCCTAGTGGACAAAATAACTACCTGCTATGTCTTACCAGAATTACAATTGTTTTCTACTTGGTTTATAATATTACTTTAGTGCAGTTATTTATTATAGGTGTAGTTAGTGTAGGTAGGTGTAGTTATTTATTATAAATAACTAATAGTAATATTAATACCTAATATTTACTATAATAATGCCTTGTAGTTTTTTTTAAAAAATATTAAGAATTAAATAAATAGAGGAGAAAAGTAATAAGAAGAGAATTATAAGTTCCATTTCAAAGAAGAATAAGATGAAAAATAAGAAGTCATTTTATATATATTTTCATTCAACCTGACTACGTATCTAAAAGAAGTCTAATCAAAATATTTTGGTTGAAAAGAAACTCTTCTGGACTTCAGCATTAAGTAGATTAATAATCCTATTTTTGGATTGAGACCCTTTGCAGCTTCAAAATAATATTTCAGCTTTCTGTAGACCGTACCATGTGTTAAGGCTAGTTCTTCGATCGTTAAACACATCATAATAAAACCTTGTTTCTTTTTAGTTAAAATATTTTATTTTAATAATTGCTACTACTACTACTTCAGAATATTTATTGTTTCGTCGTAAAATTCGTTAAAGAAAATTATGTAATAAATAAAAAAGACATTATGACGTTTTAAAACAAATATTCAGCCTTGATCTAACCCTTTCTTTTAGGAAGATTGCTTCAGTAATGTATTTAAATAAATCATTGCCATCTTCTATGTAAAAAGAAAAATACAAAAACCCACATAGAAGGAGATTGGATTATGGTTTAAAAAGGGTTTCTAGTTCTCATCACAAAAAATATAATATAATATCATATAATAATATATATAATATATATTATATATATATATATATATATATATAATAAATATATATATATTAAATATATATATATATAATATATTTATATATATATTATATATATATATATATATTTATTTATTTATTTATGATTATTTATATAATACTCTTGCATTTAAATATTTTTGTAACTATATTCCATAAATTAATGAAAAATAGGTTATATCGTTTGTGTCTTAAAATTTGGAATTTATTACGTAAAGGGATGAATTTGTAAGTCTTAATTGGATTATTTATCGATTTTTAATAATTAAAAAAAATACGTTATAAGTTAAAATCGATTAAATCGATAACAAATGAAATAATGCTCATAGCGATGTATATTGGTGATGCTGAGATAAAATTGGCACAAAGTTAATTTTATATAGGACTAGATGCATGCCATATCTCAAATCGATCAAACATGTTTCCACGTTTTGTTTTTTTAAATAATTAATGAGTCATTAACGCCAATTAATGACGTCATAACTGTGAATGACGCAAAAGGTGATTGCTATGAAGTCAGTACTTCTAAACATTTGCTTCCAACGTCCAAAGGTTTTATATGACGGGAAATGGAAGGAAACCTAAAACATAATTTTAGACCAAGTTTCAATTCTTTAGCTTAAACACAGAGTTAGTTATTCTTGAAACACACTGACATCAAGATGATAACTACTCGGAACCAATGCATCAAAAATCAAAAGCGATCATTCTGCTCGTTTTCGCGTCTTAAGGACAAACAAAAGACATTTATCTTTATATACAGAAAATAGGCGTGCAAAAATAGTTGAAAAACAACTACCGAGCTTTCAACCAGGGATCCTGGTCGTCATCAGGGTAAATAGATTTATTAAAACACAAAACAACAAAACTATAAACTAAATAAAAACCAACATATACAACAGTTAACATTATGTAATAATGTAAGAGAAACAACAACATTTGATAAGAGTTATCAAAAATTAAGTTATCATAAGATTAGAGAAATTATAGAGTAGCTAAAAATATAATAACCGCAGGAAGATAACATTGCACCAAAGATATAAAACAAAATTAACAATAATAGACTAATAAAAAAAACCATTTCCAACTATAATCTATCTACTTTTATTGAAGAATTGTAAAAATATTCAGTTTAGAATTTTCCCATCAGTAAGGCAATTTTATTTTATTTTTCAAATAAAATGTATCTAAAATTGCAAAATAAAGATAAAATATTAAAATCCAGGAGTCACTGTCAGAACAATGGAGGGTTTAATCTATCCGAAACATTTGGAATAAAAACGGATTTCTGATGTTAAAAACGTACAGAAAATCGAGATAAATAATTTATATTTTAGTAAATCTAAAAAATGTAAATAAAATTACAACCAAAATGAGTTATATACGATTTAGAGCATAAACCAATATTTTCTCAAATTCAGCTTCCATAACAAGAATAAACATATTCGGATCTAATCTCGGTTTCGGATTTTTAAAGAAAACACAATACTTTTTTAACGGTGGTTGACTAAGAATAGCAAAAATATAAACTTACATACTATGTAATTCATTAACTTACTTTAATTAAAATATGGAAGTTATAAGAAACCTAGAGCAGGTTTTAATAAAACATCATAAATACTTAACACATATGAAAGAGGCTAAAACACCAGATAAACTGAGGGTTTCTCATTACAAACCCTTCTAAAACTCATAAAATATTTATAATCAAATTTTAACGGCTTGAGATATAAGGGAGGCGTCGAGGGTGAATCATACCCTGGATTTGGTCGCAACCTTAAAATATAATTGTAGAGACAGATTTTAATCTTTGAAACAACATAAGAACAATTTTATAGGGTTAAAGGCCGTCATAGAGAAGTTTCTTTATATTGGGTGTAAGAAGGTTACAGGCAACAAACATTGAAAAAATGGAAGAACCCATAATATTTATCTGATTAATAATTTCTTACCTATGCAAATTTAATTCTACATTTATGTCAAATTTTATCAAGTACCTATATTTGTTATTATATTATCTATAATAATACATTACATCACGTTATCTATGTTGTTACAGTCTATTATGTGGTAACAAAATGTATAAATAAAGCGACAAAACAATAAATGAACTATGAGATGAAACTTGTTATACATGTAAGTCTTACACATGGCATTTTAAACGCTTTAAACACCTTATACGTGCCAAAGTGTGATTTTTCGAAAATTTTGCTCTTACAATGGCCTGTAAATGACGTCATACAAATATTTTCCTAAGGCATAACTAACCTATAGACCAATTTTTGTACAAGTTTTACTCTATAGCATAAATACGATGGCAGTTACGATGATAACAGACACACACAGACAAACTCAACACTAAGGAGGCCTTCAAATCACCTGTAACGGACAATATACCTCTTTTTCTCTCATATACCAACGGTGCAAATAAGGAATAGAAATAACCTGTTCTAACGATAGCGGGTACACGAAAGTCCGCTAAAAATACACACACACAAAATATATACCACCCACACACATATATGTATGTATATATATATATATATATAATATATATATATTATATATATATATATATATATATATATATATATATATATCGTCCAATACCTTTTGCGTTTGGCGTCAATACACACACATATATATATAATGATTATATATATATATATATATATATATATATATATATATATATATATATATATATATAATATATATATATATATATATATATATATGGTATTGACGATTTGACGCCAAACGGACAGGTATTGGACGTCCTTCTATACGGTTTGTAGAAGGGTTTTATCGTCTCCACTACTCCTCTTTCGCTATCTAAACTGAACAACCCTACAAACGTCATTTTCAGATAAAAATTTATTAGATGATAAAAAAAATATTACAAAACCAGTTGTCAAGACAGATCCATATATTATAAATTTATAATTAAGTTATAATTATTTAATATGAGGCGGGTATAAAACTAGATTGGATAATGGATTGAAAATCCCATGGAAACTAAGATCCAACCCTTGAGAACAGGAAAAGGAAACACTAATCAGTTTCACTTCTAATTATTGCGTCCCCCCCCCTAGAAAATTAACGTTGACTTTGGTTTTAGGGGCTAAAACTTGTACTAATTGTAGACGGTTCTTAGCATTACTCTTTGGGGAGTTGATGGGTTAGCAAAATCCCCCCCTTTGCTGGAAAGTTTTAACTTTGAAAGGGCTCTAACATTCCCTTGGTAATTCCTTTTAGAAGGTTTTACAGTTTCGATTGCTTTTAGTTTTTAAAGTCTTAATATTGATTATAGCGATTTTAAAAACTTAAATTTAGTAAAAATAACTTGCCCTACTAAAGCATCAGGTAGATCAATGTTAAAACGCTTGCCTTAAAAATTTAAATCTAGCCGGAGAGGATCTTCTTTAAGTTTTTTTCCCCAAAAAAGTATCCTGGAAGGGTCATAGATTCGTAGGCTGATAACAGGTTAGGTATCAGTTTTGTTCGAAAGAATGTTTAGTTATCTCCGGCTTATTAGAAGTTATTCAGGTAAGTAGTATTTATCTAGCTAGTGTTTAGTTATCTCCAATTCAAGTAGGGCCTGTTACCTGAGCCGACCTAGCGTCTCCCTCTCGAGCAGGGGTAGACTGGCATAACCGGCAGCCTAGATGGATAAGTGAGATTAGATGAGATGGTGAGATTAGTGTAGACAATGATAATTGGTGGAGACCCAGATAGTTGACCAACATTGAGCGCTTTCTAGGGATTGTACGATACACCCAGTTATATTTATTTAAATTTAATAAATACAACAAATTAAATAAACTGATTTTATTTAAATAAAATTAGTAAGTTATTTAGACATCAAAAGAAGTAAAGATTCAGGCGTGACGCTTAAAAAGTCGCGTGTACCCTTACCGTGGGTGTACCAAAAGGTAACTTACGCCAAAACGTTGGACTTGCTTTACTGGTCCTCAGAATATGTTTATTCAAATCTTTTGGGCTTTTCCAATATAACTACGGTATTAGCAGAGGAAAAGTAAACAATGAATAACCAAGAAGATATCAACGCAGATCACCAAAAACCTAAATAATAAAAGAAAGGAAGTCTCTCCACAAAACAAAACTTTATTGGCAAAGCGCTTTCAACCTAACTAGAGGCCATCATCAGTGCAAACCTAACAAACAAGTTACAATAGAATAAATAAGCGAAAAAATAAAATAAAATAATAAAAAACTAAATAAATAATATAAACATAAATAAAGCTAATGAATAAAATACATAGGAGATAAAATATGTACGTATATATTGTAATAAAAGGAAACCCTAAATAAAAATATAACTTAACTAACGAAATAAATAATGAATAAATAAAATGATAATGAAAAAATTACCGTTGAGATGTTGAAGAAGTAGAGAAGTGAGTCTATGTTTTCTTATTAGGTATTAGAGTCAGACTGACAGTAGGAGGCGACTGCGCTTGTAGCGCCGTTTTATTACAATTATATACGTACATATTTTATCTCCTATGTATTTTATTCATTATGCTTTATTATGTTTATATTTATTTATTTAGTTTTATTTTTTGTATTTTTTATTTTATTTTTTCGCTTTATTTATTCTATTGTAACTTGTTTGTTAGGTTTTGCACTGATGATGGCCTCTAGTTAGGTTGAAAGCGCTTTGCCAATAAAGTTTTGTTTTGTGGAGAGACTTCCTTTCTTTTATTTTTTATGATGGACTCCATTTACGCTCATTCTACTAGTATAAACCTAAATGTTCAATTAATGCTAAATTACACAATAACCTCCAATTATTCTCTAAAATATCCAATATGTACGATAGTTCAAGAGCCGGAC
This sequence comes from Microvelia longipes, assembly GCA_018340805.1. Classification (NCBI taxonomy): domain Eukaryota; kingdom Metazoa; phylum Arthropoda; class Insecta; order Hemiptera; family Veliidae; genus Microvelia; species Microvelia longipes. The sequence goes on from JACMZG010001913.1 coordinate 33,913,465, forward strand.
TTGAAAAAATGTCTCATTTTTTACTACTTCCAACGAAATGTTTCTAAAAACATATCCTAAATTATGAAGAAAAATCATAGTCTGCCTATCCAGAGTAGAGCCTTTCATATGATTGCAAATGCTCAAAATTTTATAAAACCGCACAAATTTCAGTTATCTCAAAATAAGTGGTTCCCTGTGGGTCGTGTGCAAAACACGAAGAAAACATTTTTTAAAGCTGATAAAATGTTCTATAAAACGAGTTTAAAATCACCAAAATTTACAACTAAAATTATAGCTCTTTCAAAACTACCAAACAAATAGTTAATTTATGCAAATTCAGCGAATTACTTTTTAACAAAATTTTGTGCTTTTTTTGGCCATTGTATCAATCTCATAACTTTAGTTATAGTTATCCGATTTTGATAAAAAAAACACACGTTTTATTGAAAATTGTATCAGCTTTAAAAGACCTAAAGGGTCTATAACCACTTATTAAAAGAAAACTGGATTTTCTGTTATTTTAGCGAGCGCATTTATATAAAGGGCTCCACTCTGGATCGGCAGATAATGCTATTTTTCATAATTCGAGGTATATTT
>JACMZG010001913.1:33916543-33936297 GCA_018340805.1 Microvelia longipes
CCGGCTTTATCGAGTTATCTTTCCTATCGTTTATACTCAGCAAACAATTTTCTAATATAAAAATTGGTTAAAAACTCAATTTTTACTTCCTAACGTAAATCAATTATTAAAAATATATTTTAATTTCTTTATGGGAGTTAATAACTAAAAACATGCCAATCATGGAACAAGGTTCCCTTGCTTTTTTAAAAATTTTAAGCGGTATAATTTTGCCGGTAAAGCTAGCGTGGAAAAAAACACATTTCTTGTATTAAATATATTAAGGACTGTGTTATAGAAAACACTTCGGGTACGGGGTACCTCGGAACTTTTCCTTATCACATCGGATTCGCTTATGTCCTCCTTAAATAGTAATTATATCAGTTTCATTACCAGCGGTCACCTATCCAGGCACTAACCACGCTCGATGCTGCTTAACTTTTATGATCCACCTCAAACACGCGAAACGAATAATCCCAGTGACACCTCGGTTTATGATTTTTTCGCAAACACCTTACTTATCCTATATACCTACTCTATAGCCAAAAAATCATGGATAGACATGTTGTATTAAAACGCAACATAGTACACTTATTTATTAGGCTAATAAATACACTTGTACCAATTTTCAACTCAATTAAATCATTTTCAGAGTTTTCACAATTTTTTTAAAAATGTATTTATGATCCAACAAAAATCAAAGATATACTTGTCGTATTGAAACCAAACTTAATGTACTTATTTATTACAGAATGGTATAATTACAAACATGGTATTTTAGTTTGTTTGTTTGTATAAAAATGAATATTATCGTTAAAATCAAAACAATTAATATTTATGAATTTTTTATTTATTTTTATTAAAAAGATTTAATTTATTACTTATATAAAACAATAACAAAAGTTCATTTTATACTTTAAATTAATATAATTATAACTTTAATAATTTAATTGCATCATTAAGTGGTTTCTTATTTGCAATTTTTTTAAATGATCTTGTTAAAGGGCTTGAAGGAGGTTTGTTTATGTTTGGGACCAGGATCCGTGTCTTCAAGTATGCAGATGACCTTGTTATTGTGGCATCTGAAATTCATGTTTTACAGTGGATGATTAAAAATTTAGAAAGGTATTGTAAACAATGGAACCTGGTCCTAAACTTGGAAATCAAAAATTATAATTTTTAAAAATGGAGGCAACGTGCAGCAAAAGAAAAGTGGTTTTACGAAGGCTATAAATTGAAATTGTAAATAAATAAATATCTAGGGTTGACTCTTACTCCTCAGTTATCTCTTGATACACATTTGAGCGATAAAATAACAGTATCAAAATTTGCTATTCACACCACTTGGTGTCAGTTACTTGATAACAATGATATCCCTTTCTTTCAGAAAGTTAAAATTTTTAATTCTGTCATTAGATCAATTATGTGTTACAGTGCCCAGGTGTGGGGCTATGCACACTATAATATCATAGAGAAAATCCAATTGTTTTTTGTCAAAAAAGTGCTTAAACTGCCTCAGTCAACACCTAACTATTTGATTTATATAGAAACAGGGCTAAATGAATTTGTACTTATATACTCTAAAACTCCATTTCAATTACATTTTAAAAGTATTAAATCTAACAGATAATAGATTGCCTTTTCATTTTGCTAAAGAAACAATTAAGAAATGTTTTTGGTTCCCAGAATGGCAAAGACTTGGTGAGATGTTTGATGTCAAATTTGACAAAACTTTAGCTGATATTAAAGATTGGCTTAGTAAAACTAAAATAATTATTAAAGGTCTAGAAGAAAAGTTTAAGAAAAGTTGTCTTGATAAAGCACTTCTGTCACAGTCTAGACAATTATATAAAAAACTGAATTTAGAAATAGGTATTAATTATGTTTACAGTAATTTAAGCTGTCAATCAGTCAGTATTATCTTTCAATCTAGAGGTGAACTCCTTTGTCTAAATAACAGAGTCTGAAGAATGACGAGGAGTGTCTGTGTAACCTATGCAATTATGGAGTAAAAGAGGATGCTGTTCATTTCTTGTCAGTCTGTCCAGCCTTCAGGCCCTTACGAATTAGATATTTTGAATGGGACCCTTTACCTCCACAATACTTAATTTCATATTTGAATGGTTATGATAACTGGAATGTCTTAATTAGTTTTGTAAAGGAAGCTAAACTGCTTAGAAGTAAACTTTTATAAATATAAATATTTATATTCATTAATTTGTCATCAAATTTTGTATCCTGAAGTAAATTTAAAAAAAAAAAAAAAAAAAAAAAAAAAAAAAAAAAAAAAAAAAAAAAAAAAAAAAAACCTTAACTATTACAACCTCCTTAATTAAATAAATAAAGTTATATTAAAAATTATTATACTATGTATAAGTAACTAAATTTTGTATATTAAATATTTATGTGAAATATCTAAATTGACCTAAAAATAATAATAAATAAAAAGATATGAGTCAAATTGTATATTTAATCAAAGTTTAATTTATGTAGAAGTACTTAATATATAATTTTTGAAATAAATAAATGTATTCTTTAAATAAATAAATAAATAGTTGATTTTGCTAGTACTACTAAAAAAAAATAAATAAATAATAAAATAAAATAAAAAAAAATATAAATAAATCAATAAAAAATAAAATAAATAAATAAATAAATTTTTGAAATAAGTAAATTTATCTTATAAATAAAAAAAAAAAAAAATTGATAATTTATTGTACTACTAAATTTTTAAGTTTGTTTTAAACGTCCAGCTGACAGCCCAGAGGCTAAGCAAAAAAGACTACATGTTGTTAACCTTAATTATGTATTTTTATTTTAAATAAAGCATGTTTTGGATTGAACTGAATTGAACAAAAGTTCATTTTATACTTTAAATTAATATAATTATAACTTTAATAATTTAATTGCATGTTTCTATATTTTTATTTTAATATTTTTTAAATTATTTAATTTATTCTGTGGCCAACTTGGTAATATTATTACATTAGTAGATCTCGAATTCTAGTAAATTATGTAATGAAAATTAACATCAATTTTTTATTTTCTCTCTGAGAAATTGCTTAAACTTTATTGTTTGCTTAAAATTAGGACAGTGTACTTGATTTATGTGTTTTTATTCTATCTGTACTTATTAATGTATTTGTGGCAGACAAGTTTTTTATTGTGTAAAAACTTTGCCACATTTTATAGTTGTAATTGATTTAATAGCATAAATTTTATTTCATATCATATCATTTCATTTCATACACTTAGATCTAAACACATGAAATCAATAATTCCAGTGATATCTCGGTTTAGGAGTATTTTGCAAACACAATACTTTTCCTATATACCTACTGTATAAATGAGGAAAAATAAAAATATTTATTTATAATTTTTATAATTTTGATACGGAGTACCTTGGTACTTTGAACGTGCTATGCTTATCCTCAAAATATAATGATTATCCAAATTTAAAGGCGATAAAAAATGATATATTCACTTTATAGAAAGTCCTCCCCTGACTGGATTTGAACCCTCAACCTCCAGGTCGGAAGGCGAGGGCGCTAGTATTGAGCTACCGATCCTCGTTTTGTGATGATTCCATTGCAGAGCAAGTTCATTACAAAAGTGTAAGCGAGTGAGGTTAATATCTAAATGTTTTAAATATTTATATGACAACAAAGTTTATTTTTTCGCCTTAGCAATGAATCATACTTTTAATGACAATATAACGCCTGTTAACTATCTACTTTACTATCGCCCTAATAATAATAATTAACCTTATAAAAGCTCCTCCCCCGGCTAGATTTGAACCCAGCTAAAATTTTTATCATAATTATCACTCTACTATCTGAAAAATGATAAAACATCGAGGAGAAACTCCAAACGTGTAAAATTCAACATAAAGTACGAAAGAAGAAGCACAAAACTCTACTTTTCAAAAAATCAAGTTTGTACTTCAAGGAAAAAGCTGTTGGACTTTTTAAGTGCAAGGAATACGTGACGAGAAATAGATATCACTAAGCATAACTTAGTTTCGGATAATTTAGAAACTATATTTTAGTACTGCGGTAAGAATTTTAGATTTATATCTATTTATAAGAAACAGATTTATGTGTCGCTTTAAACTGATACATTCAAGGATTTACACTTAGAAACTGAAAGTAAATACATAACAATATTCTTTATATTATTATGTATAGGACTCATAGGACAATGCTAGAGTATAAAATAGTATATTATGCTACTAGGCTTTAGAATAAGATTTTCTCACAACCGCGGCAATAATAAATGCTGTCGAGGGAAGCGAGTTAGAAAATATTGCCAAGCGAATCAATAGCTAAAATGATCAGTGACTATAAAAACATTGTCATTATTCCTATTAACATTGAGTCATTATTGCCAGTTCATGACGTCACAAAAGTTGGACACAGGGTACCTCGAAACTTTTTCTCACCACATCGGATGACTTCCCTCATCCTCACTACTTCGGATTGGCTTCGCACATCCTCGCTACTTCGTATTGGCTTCGAACGTCCTCAGAATATAAAAATTGCCAAATTGCTCATCTTCGTACCCACTTTACATGTCCTCAAAGAGTAAATACATTCGTTTTATTGCCAGCGGTCACCCATCCATGCAATGGCCTCACTCGATGCTGCTTAACTTTTATGATCTAACGAAAAACGTAAATCTTCTAGCTGCATTAAAAAAACTTAAGTATAGTTGTTTATTACGTAAAGAAACACAATTCTATCAAATTCCAAATTAATTGGATTATTTACCGATTTCTATACATATTTTGAATAAGATTTTTAAAGATTTCATATTTTTAAAGATAAAAAATATAACATTTTTGTCTTGATGCTGCGTTGACCGATTTTTGGTCTTGTTGCCGCGTTTTGATCGATGCTGCCGATCGATTTTGTGGCATTGCTTACAAATTATTTAAGTGTTCACTTATTCATCACAGGTGTATACAATATTATGAGTTCTATGAGGTAATAAAATGTTTATAGGTAATTTGCTATAAACAGTTAAATAATGTCGATAATGATAAGATAGTGTGCAAATTAGTTGATCTTATACATAACTATATTCGAGCCAAATTTTAGTCAGTCCGTTTTAGTCCTCTATGAGTTTTTAAAATATTTGTAGTCATTAATGGCATCATAATTTCAGTTAAAACCCCGAATAAGGATAATTAGTGCAAACACTTTGCTTTCCCTTTACCTACGGTATGAATGATGGAATTAAAAAAAAAAAAATAAAATAAATAAAAAATAAAAAAATAAATAAACAATATCCATAATATCATTTAATAATTAAAATCCAATAAAATAATTGGAGATAATAAAATATTTATCAAGTGTTCAAACATAAACACCAAGAAGAAATAACAAAATTTTTGAGCAAGTATAAATAAATTATATATTATATGGCTGTATGGTCCAAGTCGACCAATGCCAAAAAAAAAAAAAAATGATGGAAAGTAAAAACAAAATAATAAGGCTGTTTTGGGGCGTGATTCATCTTTACGCTCTAGAAAAATCGAGATAGCGCTGCTTTTACGTATAAATTTTCAATTACCTTGTCCGTATTACTTGTTTATTTGTTTTTTTTTTAGGAAATCTAATAAATGTTGGACATCGTAGATCCTTAAAACTAGTTAGTAAACATTCACCTAAGCCACTTAATTTAGTAAATACATGTTCTGAGGAGAAGCTAAGTGAGTCCATAGTAGATAGGACCATAAATACTATCTTCCGTCTGACAAAGACGGAGTCTTCTGATCTTCACGTCCGAAGACTTAGTTAAGCGACTTTAGTTTCTATATTTAGTGACCTGACTCTGTTTGCCTACTTGATCATCTTCTGTTGTTGCCTTTTCGCTCTTCATTTGTCATCTTAGTTAGTTGTTATCTTTTCTCTCTTCCTTTCCGTCATTCATGCAATCTCATAAGCGTCATTGCCTGATTAAAATTGGCTGTAAACAACAAACGCTGGGTTGCAGAAGCAAGCGTCTGATACCCAGATACTTTATCTCTTATTTATTAACTTGTTCTTAAAATTGTAAGTTAGGATCAAAAAAAGAGAAAAGAGGCTTAAAAGTTTATTTTTTACAAAATAAGAGTTAAAGAGTCCTTATTTCTTAAAAACTACTTAGACTTTAACTTATTAAGAGAGCTAATTTATTTTATTTTACTCTTTCTGGATAACGAAACAAAACCTTCTAGAAAAAATTAGCGAAAACAAGTTAAATGGAATCGAATTTTTCATCACAGCGTAGACTCTGACATAAACTGTAATGTTGTTGATATGTCAGTACCCTATCTTTCTTACCTGTCAAAATGTAACAGATAATTTAAAGCAGTTACATTAAAACACAGTGTAACTGCTAATATAAGCACAATTTTACGAGATAAATTAAAGAAGATAAAAAAGAATAAATTAATTAAGATAAAAAAAAGAATAAAACACAACTTAAAAAAACAGGTACGGTGTACTTCGAAACTTCTCCTTACCAAATTTGATTATATTAAAATACATCTTTAAGGTCACTCCGCTGGTCCTCTCATATGATAAACATCCATTATTCCCACTGGTAACTCAACCAAGTACTGACCTGTCTTGCTGCTTAACATTAGTGACCAATCAACAGAGACTGTACATATACTAGCCATTTAAACTTCCTATTTGTATTAATTTTAACTCAATTATATTATTTTTCATTTTTTTTTTCAAATACACGTCATTTGACAAAAATTAAAATAATGTTGATTAAGAAAAAAAACATGAGATGTTTGTAGTTTTCATTATACATGACGCACGCCTACCGAATCTTGAAATTATCCTAATATTTTCAGCATTTTATAAATTTTCGACATTTTCGCTGAGTTTGTATTAATGACGTAAATGACATCATAAAAACATTTCTCGCAGAAAGCACAACTAGACCTAAAGATTTCTTTTGCGCCAAGTTTCAACTCTTTAGCATAAACACATTGGAAGCTACGATAATAACACAACGCACACTCACATAGGCAGACAACTTTTAAAAACCACTCAGGAGGTCTTAAAAACCCCAAAACGGATAATTATTCTGGTGACCCAGTCTCAAATAGTAAGTGCAAACGAGTAAAAAGAAGTGAAAAGAAGTAAAAAATATAAAAGTCTCTTCCCAAAAGATATAACACAGGACAACCAGCACAGGTCAGAGTCAAGATTAGACGAAAATGTGAAAGCAGACAATAAAAAAGAGGTCCTCAGGATCCAGGGTTCAGACATAGCTCAACATGGCTTTAGAAAATCAAGTTCCTACGAACCGAGAAATCTAAAATAAATCACACCAAAAAAGGATCAAAACTGCGAAAGAAACTGACGTAAGGAATGGGAGGAAAGGAAAATTTATGAATATACAATTCCACTAGAAATTGAGAAATATAGGTTTGATTTTGACAAGACAAGTGCGGGTAGAAAAATTGACAAATCTAATCCGTATAGTTGGGAAAAATTTGGGTTAGAAAACATGTGAAATATTTTATTCAAGCATGAAAACATCCAGATGTGTGTAGGGGCAATAAAATGTTGCATATAGAATTGTATGACACCTTAGAAAATATTTTGGCATCATATTACAAACTATTTTGTCTCCATGGCCGAAGTCGTTAGAGCGTTAGTAAGTACACTGACCTTAGTTAGTACACGGACCTTTGCCACAACGGAAGTCTGGGGTTCGCATCCCAGGTTACGCTCCTAGTTTGTATAAGATTATTGTTTAAATAAATTATCGCCAACTTTAGAATACACTTTGAGCGTAATGGCTGCCTCTGTCACCCGATGTTGTTCCCGCAGGGTTTATTCCAGATGGGCCGCAAGTCTCTAAACGGGCATTTTTATTATTATTGTTGTTATTATTTCAAAAAAAATAAAGTGTTATTAGGTTTCGGTCATAGTAAATAAAAAGATCATTTAAGCTTTCGACCATATGATTAGGTGTTCCTTAGGAAGTGTTTTTTTTATTATGATCAAAAATTCATTTTTGTTTTTTTCTACATATGATCAATAAATGCTATTTGTTATTGTTATTATTACACACTAATGATGAGGAGGTTACACCCACGGTTATAAGAGTGAACACGCTTTTTATCGTTTCTACTTTCTACCGATTGTTTTTTACTTATTCCGTCAATATTGTTAGCCTTTTTTTGCTTTAAAAATTAATTTTGTCTTTAAATTTCGTTAAGATTAATTGATTTTTTAGTTTTGCTTTTATTATTAGTTTAAGACGAGTGATTATATGTTCGTGACCAAGTCACCTAACCTTTCCAAGCGTAAAAGGTCGGGAGATAAAAGTGCTTCAACTTCGCCTGAAGCTTTAAATCCAAAGAAAACTGAAAAATTGCAGACTATCACAATGTTCCCGATCGACAGAAATCTTCCTTTAATGAATGGAAACTTCAGGCAATTAATTGACGCTCTAGTCATAGTTATGAAGGATAGCTTATAACGATAATTTAGTTTTAACAAAATTAGTTTCAATTATTATTTAAGAAACATGTAGCCCTGTTTTGATAATTGTTAGTTTAAGTTGTTTAATAGTCTTATTAGGGTAGTTTTAATCTTAAGTACTAAGAAGAGGACCTGAGTTTCAGCTAATCCAATTTCCTGCCCCCAAGCTAGTCTGACTGAGTGGAGGGAGGAGCCCTCTAGGGGTCTGCACTGAGAGTTCCTGGTCAGCCCTTAACCAGGACAGATCTGTGTTTGTTCGCCTTGAACTTTTTATGTTACTGGCTGAGGCCGGATTTTCGGAACCGTTTCGTTTTTGAACGCGTACCGTCTCCGAAACGTTGACAAGTTCGTCGGTCACATCGAAAGTCACGGTTACCGGTAGTGAAGTGGCTAGTGATTGTGAACTCTGGATCGTGTGTTAGTATCCAGGATAGAGTCAAATTCGGAGTGCATAAAAGTTAGTCTAGGTGTACTCAAGGTGGTGCTCAGGAAATTTGGTCATCCTACCCATAGTCTCAGGACAGTATTTTTATAATTTTTACTTTCTTTTAATTTTAAGAATTGGCTTATAATTCAAATATTTTAATTTTAAGATTATTGGTTTATCACAACCTGAACCACATTTATTATTCAGTTATTAATTTTGGACACTTTGAATAACCGATCCAGGACAGCAAGATTGTTTCCCCAATTATATTATATTAATTAACATAAATCATTATCATCGTTGTCATTCAGCACAAATAGTTTACATAAATATTTCTGAACGCTTTCTTTTTAAGTCATATAATAAGTTAACTTTTCCCACTAATTTCCCTGTGATAGACATAGTAATAATTTTTAAGATAAATGGATTTAAATTGTAAATAATTTAATTTAGTATAAGTTCTTTGTTTAAACCTTAATTATTTTGTTTTTTATAAACTTTTATAGTTTTAAGGGCTACAGTAGTTTTAAGTTGTGCACTCTCCTTGTTACCCTATCCGTGCTTTCCCCTATCCTAGGTTCTTCTTTGTTCAACCTTAATAGAACAAAGTGGCGCTTAACGTTGTTTGTTTATATATAGACCTTGATTGTGGCAATTTAAAATTCATTGTCCCGAACCACCCTCGCCAACAGCTCCCCGGGCTAAAATACTTGTTACAGATTAAATGATCGCCCAACGCGGGGACCTGAATATTTATTGCCACATTAATTACCTTAATTTTGTTTTAATTAATCATAACTCCAATTTTCTTTTAATTTTGTTTACAAATTCAGTTTTACGTTCCATAACTATTTTTCACAAAATCCACTTTTGTAACTTTTGCTATTTTATTGATTGTAATAATTTTAAATATTCTTATGGTAAAAATTTGTATTTTAAGATCAAGCTAAAATTTGTGTGCTATACCTGCCGATATCCCTTGCCAATTACTTAGCAGTCAGCTGCATCCTGTATTATTCCTTGTAGTACCCAATCTAATTATCCTTTTTATCCCCTTACCCTCTCTAATCTTACCCTTACCATTTTGGATACTATTCTTATTTTATCTTTTCTTATTTATACCCATGATTTTATATTTATTTCTTTTAAATTTTACATTTCACTTTTATCTAATTTCCCTATAATCTATCTTACTTTAATTAAAGAGTATATTTCGTATACTTCTCTGATTCTCAGAATTTTTCCTTTCGTTTTTATACTTTTTACCCTTCTATCATTATACTTTTTTCAATTGAATTCTGTCCTTACTTCTTTATAACTTTTATACGCACTCTTTTCTATTTAAATATTTTTATAATCTTTATTCTAATTTTATTTGTAATTATTTTATCTAGTTTTAATTATCATTTTATGATGGATCTATCTAAATTAGGTAAAGAAGAGCTCCAATACGAGTTAAAAATTAGAGGTATTGTAGATCTGGAGACCGTTGCAGAGATGAGATCTACACTTAAGTGTATTTTTGACAGAGAGAAGCAAGGTCAATTTTTATTAGCTACTCCAGTGACCTACAGTTTTAAAGAAGAAAGTACAGTTATCAAGAATAAGTTAGCTAAAATTGAGAATATGATAGATAACTATAGTGGAACTAGAGGTGATAACTTGTACAGGAAAATAGATACTGTTTTAACTCATCTTTTAGGTAGGATTGAGAGACTTCAGCCTGAGAATGAGGAACAAACTAAGACTAGATCAGCCTATTTAAAATCTGTTTTAGCAATGTGGCAACGCCTTGAAGACTTTTTTAAGATTTCTCAACCAAAACCAGATGTTACCCAACCTCAATCTAATCCTAAACCTAATGATGACCAACCTAATCCTGGAGATGCTTATAAAACACCTGCTAGAGATACTCTTGATCTGAATACTAGGAGACGCTTATCTAATATGAGCTTCTACTCAAGAAGAGGTTCTGAATTTGTCTGTGACCCTGATAATTACCTGCCTATGGTTCAGAAGTTACAAGTTCCGGTTAAGGATTGGAAACTTACCTTCTCTGGTGACGGCAATGGACCTAGTTTAAGATCTTTTCTGGATGATGTGGAGATGTATAGAGAAGCGAGAAACATGAGTCAGCGTGAGGTGTTTCTGTCTGCAATTGATCTTTTTCACCGGTCCAGCAGAGATATGGTACAGATCTGTGAGACATCAAGCTAAATCTTGGCTTCATTTGGTCGATCTTCTTAAGGAAGAGTATGAACCCGAAGATTATGATGACTCACTACTTAGAGAAATAATGAACCGTACTCAGGGTACCGAAGAAAAATTCACTTCTTACATTGCCATAATGAAGACATATTTTTCTAGAATGCCAACTCCACTCACAGAAGATAGGAAACTTAAGATACTCCTTAAAAATATATCACCATTTTATTTTGACCATTCGAGGACAACCTATCTATACTGTTGAAGATCTCTTACAATTTGGACGTAAAATACAGCGAGACAAAGAACATATGGATAGTTTTAGACCTCCTTCTTCTTATAAAAAAAATATGTTAGAACCTTCTCTTGCCTACACTGCACCTAGAAAAGAACAACCTAAATTTTCTGACATTTCAACTTCATCTCAACTTCATTCAAACTCTTCAACTTCAAATTTTGCAACCCGCAATAGTCATCAGAATAACAGACACTATAGTAACCCTCACAACAATAGTCTACCTTCCACGTCAAATACTACTTCTAAATCTAACAATAGAACCTGCTGGCATTGTAGTTCTAGCTTTCATAAATACCAGCAGTGTCCTGAACTTAAATTAAAATTTTGTACGCGTTGCGGAAATAAAAATCTATCTCACGGAGAATGTTTGCGATGTGCTGAAAAAAGAATGAAGAATTTAAACTTGCAAGCGAGGAAGAAGTAAGTGGTCGTTCTTCTGATTCGCAAATAAGTCTTAAGACCACTCAAGAAGAAAGAAAATCTTGGTTAGATTTTATTAGAAAAGATGCGGTTGTAGATAGCATAGAGTATCTGCTAAAATCTTCTCCTCGTGATCAGAGACCTCATCTTACTGTTAACATCCTTGGTGTCTCGATTAAAGGCTTGTTAGATTCCGGAGCCTCAAGAACTCTAGTCGGACCCAAAGGGATTAAATTATTGTCTTCTCTCAAGTTGACTACCAAAACTTTAGACTCTAAAACAAATCCTACGACAGTTAAAGTTGCTGATGGACGGAAATGTGATATCTTAGGAACAGTTGATGTCCCTTTTGAGCTCGAGGGCACTGTCAAAGTTCTACCAGTTTTACTCGTTCCATCTATTACTCATTCATTAGTTTTAGGTCTAGATTTTTGGAAAGCCATGAACTTAGTTCCTAATTTAGCCAAAGGAACTTGGAGCTTTAGTGATGAAGTTCACGTATCATCGATTGCAACTGAAGGCCTGAATGATGAGTCTAGTCTAACTCAAGATCAGAAGAGATTACTGAAAAGCGTGGTAGACGACTACTTTATTAAGTCAGGGACAAGACTTGGCTGCACTAACCTTGTCGAGCATGTAATTAACACAGGAGATGCTGAGCCGATTAAACAGCGCTATTACCCGGTCTCGCCCTATCCAGAAAATAATGCATGAGGAACTCGACAAAATGTTAGCGGAAGGTGTAGCTGAGCCCTCATCAAGTCCATGGTCATCACCGGTGGTCATGATTAGAAACCTGATGGTCCCTAAGATTTTGTGTGGACTACCGCCGTCTTAATTCTGTGACCAAAAAAGACGCCTACCCCCTTCCGTTCGTGAGTCACATCTTAGACCGTCTTAAAAATGTGAAGTACCTCTCCTCATTAGATATTAAGTCTGCTTATTGGCAGGTGCCTGTCCACAAAAACTCTCGTGAAAAGACAGCTTTCACAGTACCAGGAAGAGGGCTTTTTCATTTCAAGAGACTTCCTTTTGGACTCCACAACAGTCCAGCTACATGGCAAAGACTAATAGATAATGTCCTAGGCCCTGAACTAGAAGAACACGTCTTTGTGTACCTAGATGACATTATTATAGTAACATCCAGCTTTTCTGAACATCTAGCTATTCTGAAGAGAGTTTTAGAGAAACTACATGCAGCGGGACTTACCTTGAACGCGGAAAAATGCAAGTTTTGTCAGCCTGAACTTAAGTATCTAGGATATGTTGTAGACCGCCAAGGCTTACGTGTAGATCCGGATAAGGTGTCTGCTATTGTAAACTTCCCAGCTCCTAAAACTCAGAAACAAGTAAGACAATTCATTGGTCTAGCCTCGTGGTATAGAGGATTTGTGCCTGATTTTTCTTCTATTGTCAACCCTCTTACAAGCCTTCTCAGAAAAAATGCTAAGGTTGTATGGACCGAAGCTTGTCAGGATGCCTTTCTCTCGCTTAAAGAAAAACTTATATCAGCTCCAATACTTACTGGTCCAGACTTTACCAAACCTTTTCTCATTCAGTGCGATGCTTCAACTAGTGGACTAGGAGCTACTCTATCTCAGGAGTTCGACGAAGGAGAAAGAGTTATAGCTTACGCCAGCCGTTCTCTCACTAAGTGCGAAAAGAACTTCTCAGCTACAGAGTTAGAGTGTTTGGCTGTACTGTGGGCTGTTGAGAAGTTCCGCCCCTACATCGAGGGTACAGAGTTTACTGTGATAACTGATCACATGGCACTTAAGTGGCTACAGAACTTAAAAGATCCTGCAGGCCGTCTTGCGAGATGGGCACTTAAGCTACAGCAATACAGGTTTACCATCCGTCATCGTCCTGGAAAACAACATAAAGTAGCTGATGCTCTATCTAGGTCTATTCCAGAGGAGCCATTAGTTAATACCATCACTGTTGAAGACCTAGAACAAGATCGCTGGTACTCTAAATTGCTGCTTGGTGTGAGAAGCGATCCTCAGAGTTTTCCTCTATGGAAAGAACAAGAAGGACAGCTCTACAAACGCGTCAGTAGGAGAGAAGATCCGCTTCAGGAAAATCCGTGGCGTGTTGCTGTTCCTAAACCTATCAGACAAGAGCTAATCACTAAATACCACGACACTCCTATGGCTGGTCACCTGGGTATTTTTAAGACTGAACGACGTCTTCAATCTCTATATTACTGGCCTGGTATGCACACTGACGTAGTTAGGTACATAAGGAAGTGTTCAATATGTAAAGCTACCAAGCCAGAACAAAGACCAATGAGAGGATTGATGGGTGATCCACAGATTCCAGTTAGGCCTTGGCAGATTATCTGCATGGATCTTGTTGGACCCTTTCCTGCTTCTAGTAAGCAACATAAATATCTTCTTGTGGTTGGTGATATTTTTACCAAATTTATTCATCTTTTTCCTCTTAAAGCAGCCAACGCACCAGCTATACTTGCTCATCTTGAGAACAGTATATTTACCACCTTCGGAGTTCCTCAAACCATTAAATGTGACAACGGCACTCAGTTCACCAGTAATAATTTTAAGGCAAAGATGACTGAATATGGTGTCAAAATAGTTTACAACCCTTTATACAGTCCGCACTGCAATCCTGCCGAACGGATGAATCGATCGGTTAAGACAATGATCACTGCCTTCATCAGGGAGAATCAAAGAAAATGGGATGTACATCTTGCCAAATTTAAGTTTGCCATCAACTCAGCTGAGCAAGAATCTGTTGGTCACACTCCTTACTTTTTAAACTTTGGACAGAGACCGATGTCATCAGGTGAGAATATAACCTTCTGCACAACCCAGAAGAACCAGACGAAGATCCTTTGGAAGCAAGACTTGAACGTCTTAATGGACTTCAACAGCTACGTTTAGAGGTTTGTAAGAAGCTTAAACGTGCTAGGGAGAGGAATGTGATACCCTATAATCTTCGACGTCGAGCAGAAGAGTTTCAGGAAGGTGATACAGTCTGGAAGAAGAGTTACACCTTGTCTGATGCTGCAAGACATTACTCCTCCAAGCTTGCTCCAAAGTATGAGAAGTGTTATATTGCTAAGAAACATTCTTCTCTAGTCTATGATCTTGTAGACGAGACTGGACGAGATCTTGGGACATGGCATGTCAAGGATCTGAAGAAAGACCTTTAATTATGGCATCTTACTGTTTTTATTTGTATATATGGTGTATATTTTATTAGCTTAAGTTTTATTCTTATCTATATTTTATATCGTAAATATCTATAATATTTCCTTATCTATTCTTTACTATTACTTTTTTTTTCCTGAATCATTCCTCATCTCATCCTTTTCTCTCCAAGGAGGAGTCACATATAACGATAATTTAGTTTTAACAAAATTAGTTTCAATTATTATTTAAGAAACATGTAGCCCTGTTTTGATAATTGTTAGTTTAAGTTGTTTAATAGTCTTATTAGGGTAGTTTTAATCTTAAGTACTAAGAAGAGGACCTGAGTTTCAGCTAATCCAATTTCCTGCCCCCAAGCTAGTCTGACTGAGTGGAGGGAGGAGCCCTCTAGGGGTCTGCACTGAGAGTTCCTGGTCAGCCCTTAACCAGGACAGATCTGTGTTTGTTCGCCTTGAACTTTTTATGTTACTGGCTGAGGCCGGATTTTCGGAACCGTTTCGTTTTTGAACGCGTACCGTCTCCGAAACGTTGACAAGTTCGTCGGTCACATCGAAAGTCACGGTTACCGGTAGTGAAGTGGCTAGTGATTGTGAACTCTGGATCGTGTGTTAGTATCCAGGATAGAGTCAAATTCGGAGTGCATAAAAGTTAGTCTAGGTGTACTCAAGGTGGTGCTCAGGAAATTTGGTCATCCTACCCATAGTCTCAGGACAGTATTTTTATAATTTTTACTTTCTTTTAATTTTAAGAATTGGCTTATAATTCAAATATTTTAATTTTAAGATTATTGGTTTATCACAACCTGAACCACATTTATTATTCAGTTATTAATTTTGGACACTTTGAATAACCGATCCAGGACAGCAAGATTGTTTCCCCAATTATATTATATTAATTAACCTAAATCATTATCATCGTTGTCATTCAGCACAAATAGTTTACATAAATATTTCTGAACTCTTTCTTTTTAAGTCATTTAATAAGTTAACTTTTCCCACTAATTTCCCTGTGATAGACATAGTAATAATTTTTAAGATAAATGGATTTAAATTGTAAATAATTTAATTTAGTATAAGTTCTTTGTTTAAACCTTAATTATTTTGTTTTTTATAAACTTTTATAGTTTTAAGGGCTACAGTAGTTTTAAGTTGTGCACTCTCCTTGTTACCCTATCCGTGCTTTCCCCTATCCTAGGTTCTTCTTTGTTCAACCTTAATAGAACAAAGTGGCGCTTAACGTTGTTTGTTTATTTATAGACCTTGATTGTGGCAATTTAAAATTCATTGTCCCAAACCACCCTCGCCAACAGCTCCCCGGGCTAAAATACTTGTTACAAGCTTCGCAACAAAAGAAGAATTTAGTGCTTTATCTAAAAATGTGGAAGCTATCAAGGCTGATACTAGAGAAGAAATTAAGGAACTGAGAAGAATTATTAAAATCCAAGAGGAACAATTAAAAACACAAACAGACCAATTGGCTGCACAAGACATTCGAATGAACGCGCAGGATAGCCGAATGAATTCACATGAAGATCGAGCACGGAGAAACAACCTTATATTTAGAGGACTCCAAGTAAGTGACACAAAAAAATGTAAGGATGCTATTTTAAATTTTTTAAAAAATACACTTCAGATTCAGGAAGACGTCATTATCAATCGATGCCATCCCTTGGGAGACACAGACGCAACAAACCTAGTTTTGATTGCGCATATTCCTAGAGATGAAGATATAAATAAAATCTTGTCAAACTGTAACAAGCTAAAAGGACTAAACTTCTCTGTTTCGAGAGACTTTTGCAAGGAAACAGGTAAAAAAAGGAAGTTTCTTATGGCATTGAAGAAGTTCATTACAAATAAATCACCGAATAAACGACTCTCAGTGGTCAGAGACCAACTTGTCGTAGAGAAAACATGGTTCGATCTAGGCTGTAATTATAAACTGCTCCACAACAATAAGGATGGTGTAGAAGAACTCAGTACTTTGCTGGAGACTAACATAGCTGAGGAATATCAACAATTTGTTCATAAGTGGTCTAATAATATGCCCTCTAAAAAGTGATATAGGAAAAAGTCTTGTAAGAGAAGTAAAACGGGTAAGAAAAATGGGTTAGATGAAAGGGAATTATCTCTCATATTTGTGTGTATAATGTGGGGGGTTTAAAAAGAAATATTAAAGATCCTTTTTTTTATAGAATATTTAAAAAGTTTTGACTTGTTTGTTCTTGTAGAAACACATATTTCAAATGAGGAAGAGAAAGAGATCATTGCCACGACACGAGTTTTTAATGAATTTAAACTGCACTGGATACCTGCCACTAGAAGAGTTAAGTTTGGAAGATGCAGCGGTGGCATGTTGATGGCAGTTAAAAACTTGTGTCAGGGCATTGATTTCACTCAGGAGGATGGATATCACTTCTTCAATATCAAGTATAATCAAAACAAAACAATCTTCCTCTTACCTTTTTATATTAACTGCAATGCATGGCATGAGGATTTTAATAAGTTAATAGCTTTTTTTAACACAGAGAGGAGTGATTTCATTATTGCTGGTGATGGTAATGTTCGCATAGGAGAAGAGCAGGTCTTGTCGCCCGAACTGTTAGATACCTTAATATGCAATGTTAAGCCAGAAAGAAAATCAAACGACAAACGCACTGACTCAAAAGGTAAAAAGTTTGTTGAGTTCTGTGATGATAATGATTTCATAATTGCAAATGGACGAACACTTGCAGACTCAGAAGGACATTGGACCTTTTTAGGACCGATGGGCCAGTCTGTGAATGATATTTGTGCTTTTCAATCTAATATTAACCAATATTTTAAAGATCTAACAGTGGGTCGACAGAACTTCTCTGATCATATGCCTTTAGAAATTCAAATAAGCGTGCCATGGCATAAGCCCAACTTACAGGTCTTGCCACTTTTGCCAAGACTGCAGTGGACAGAAAAAGACGGTAAAGTATATAAAGGTAAGATGCTTGAATATTACAAAACAATACAATTACCCAATAATATTGAAAAAATAATTGAAGAAATTAATATGAGTATATATGCATGCTCTAATACTGGTGGTGGGAGTTGCAAGCCAAGATTAAAGAAAACGCGTATTGCTAAGCAACCTTGGTTTGACAAGGAATGTTGGAAAGCCAGAGATGAGTCATATAAGTGGCTCAATATTATAAGAAAGCTTGATACTCCTCACAATAAAAAATCCTATCAGAAAGCCAATAAGCTTTATAAAACTTTATGTAAAGAGAAAGAAAAAACATATAACCTAAATTTGATTCAAAGAGTTGGGGAAGTGAGGGACTCTGAGAACTTTTGGAAAATTGTTAAAGAATTTAAAAAATATAATACCAGAATAATACCAAAGATAAGCTCTAGTGATTGGATTAAGTATTTTAAAGAGCTCCTGACTCCCCCACTTCTCTCTAACTCTATATCTTATGCTGAACCTCTTATAATTAATAAATAATTTAGATAAACCCATTTCCTTGCATGAACTGAAAAAAGCCATAGAGCACAGTAAAACCAATAAAGCACCTGGTTTCGATGGCATACCATATGAATTTTATAAGAATGCCCCTGACAATACATTAGATTATATATTAAAACTATATAATAATATGTGGGATCAGGAAAAAATCCCGAAAAGTTTTAAAAAAGCAATAATATTTCCTATACATAAAAAAGGAGATCCTCATATTGCTGAAAATTATAGAGGAATATCTTTTTTAAAAACCTTGCTAAAACTTTACACATCAATCATACTGGGACGCCTTGAAGTTTGGGAAAAGAAAAATAATATATTGGTGGAGCATCAAGCAGGCTTCAGAGCTGGTTATTCCACCTCAGACAATATCTTTAATTTGCTTAGTATTATTAAAATAAAAACAGTTATTCCAGGCAAAAAAGTCTATTGCTTTTTTGTTGATTTCAAAGCTGCATTTGACAGTATTATTAGAAAGTCTCTTTTCTATAAACTCTTTAATATTGGCTTATCTACCAAAATAATTTCAATTATAAAAAGTCTTCTTACAGAGACTGAAGCTGGGGTCTGGAGCTGTGGTCAGTGCACAGATTGCTTCGATACAGAATCCGGGCTAAGACAGGGTTGATTGCTTTCGCCCCTTATTTTTGCCTTCTTCATTAATGATATTGTAGATTTTCTTTCAGGCGGAGTTTGGATTGGGAATGTAAACATTAAAGTACTGATGTATGCAGATGACCTTGTCCTATTGGCCTCTGATATTGTGACTCTTAGAAAAATGATAAGAGAATTTGAAAGATATTGCGACATGTGGAATTTAATTGTTAATTTAAGTAAATCAAAAATAATGATATTTGGTGGTGAGTTATTCCAAAAAAAAATGAACAGTGTTACTTTAAAAATGAAAAAATACAAATAGTTAATCACTATAAATATCTGGGATTAACAATTGATCGCAATATCTCTCTTCAAAAACACTTTAATGAAAAACTATCTGCTGGCAAATTTGCCATCAATAGTGTTTGGTCATCATTCTATAGCAAAGATACCCTATTTGAAAAAAAATTACAAGTATATAAATCTACTGCACAGGCTATAATTACATATGCATCACAAGTGTGGGGATATCAAAGGGTAGAATCTGCTGAATTACTGCTCCGATATTTTATTAAAAAAGTATTTAGTCTTCCAAAAAACACTCCTAACTATGTAGTCACAATAGAAGCAGAACTACCCCCAGTCTTTGCCACCTCTCTTAGGCTGCATTA
>JACMZG010001913.1:33936397-33951397 GCA_018340805.1 Microvelia longipes
ATTGGCAATAATGTTTGTGACGGTGTAAATAATTATGCTAATTGCATAATTGATTGTTTTGATGGTTCTAACGTGGGCAATAATAATTTTCATGAATGTGCTAATAATTATACTGAGTGTATTGATAGTGCAAATATTGACAGTAGTGATACTTATGAGTGTGCTTATAAAAGAAAGAGAGGGGGAAGTGAGAGTAGTGATGTTGTTTTTTGGAAAAAAGAATTATATATGTCAGCTTTTGAAGATGAAGATTATGATGTTATTAATTATAACCTGCCATGCTGTAGTAAGCAGGTAATGAGTGTTATTTGTTATTATTGTTACTTGAGATATGTTATTCATAAATTGGTTATTTACCTTGTAAGCACCTTGGAATAGTACCATATATAGAAGGAGGATAACTGATAACAGTAACGCCAGTTTTCTGGTGGTGGTCTCTACTGAAGCTGCCACCCTAACAATTTACAATTTTTTAACATATTTGGAAAAATTTCCAGTTGTTGGAGTATTAAATTAAATCATTAATTAATGCTCTTTAAATATTAATGTGAACATTGATAATTTTTTTTGTGTTTTGTAATTTAATTTTTTTAATAAAAAGCATTTTAAAGTAGTCCCCATCTACTCCAATTCTCCGTTAACCTTTTTGCTTTCTGAAGTCTTTATGACAGATTTTATTAAATGTTAAGCTGGTTTTTTAAAAATGTTTTTATGTTTGTTTATTATAAACTTTCATCACTAATGGACATTTATGATGCATTGTGCTGAAATTTAAAAAAAATGTTTTGTTGTTAGAGTGTTATCCCTTTTTAAGACCACCAGAAAAACTGTCTTCCATGTTATCAATATATACATTGTGCTTATACTTTTATACTCTTCTATACTAGTATAATTTCAAGTTAAGCTCTTTGAGGTCGGTATCTCATCTAGTATTGGCAAGTTTTAAGAATTTATTAAAAGATGCTTTATTTTTTAAGCAGACTTAGATTAAGTTTAAAATTCTCTTATGAATAGATAAGTTTGAGTTGCCTAACATATATAGTTCTGTACAAAACTTTCTCCTCAGCTATATGAAGTTATAATGACCTGAATAAATTTCTAGGTAGTTTATTTGTTGTTAATGTGATGACTATGTGTATTTAGAGTTACCATTTGGGAGAATCTCGTCACCAGTGGAATCCACAACTTCAACTGACCCAATTGAAGGTTTCTTTTTCTGACCTTTTAGTTTTACTCTGTGGTTTTATTCTGTATAATTTTAGTCCCAATATTTTTATTATTTTGATAAGAGAGGGAAGGACATCATCATGTCAGATCACATTTTTTTCTACCTTTATGTTTTAAATTTTAATAAAAATTAGTGTATTTGGAAGCCCTTACATGAGTATTGATGGCATATTAGTGAACCTTGGTAAGTGACATTTTTATTTGACCTCACTACTAATTTTATTAACAATAGTAGTGAAGTCAATTGAAAATGTCACAATGTTTCACCTTGTAGGCTATTGATATGAAGAGTAAATATCCTAAGTCCTCCTGATCCAGCCAGTCTTTAAGTATGGTACATTATTTTATTTTTTCAATTATAGTGATTTTTTTATTTTTGGACTTTTAATAGCTCAGTAAAAAAAATTAAATAATCAGCCTGGTCTCATTGTAAAGCTTGCAAAATGTACAGTTTAACATGATATATGGTCTAATATGGATACTTCCGAACTTTTTTGGGTCATATACCTGAAAAGTTAAACAAATCATGTTTTTTGTCTAATATCTGCCAAAACTTTTGCTAATCAGTTTAGATGCTCGTAGTGAGAAAAGAATAGAGGGAGCTATGTTGTTTTCACCATATATTCTGTTCTGCCTAATCTTATATTAGAATCAGTTAATGCATAAAACCACAGAATTTATTTTATTTGATTCCCAATGGATTTTTACTCTTAATTTAGTTATAGAAAGTAATATAGTTTTTTATACTTTAACTGCATTTTAAAACTTTCCTTAATGTATGCGTCTTTCTAATTTTTTAATTTTATTTTTAAGCTACTATTTTGATTTTAATCAGTTTACTGCAAAAAAATTAAAGTGAGATTTCTATTGGCATATGCTGATCCCTTCTTAGGGTTTGAGACAAAATGAACAAATAGAATGCCATCTCTCACTGATTTGTGGTAGGCTGTCAACTGATCCTAGCTAATACTATTCCAATAGTAGGGTTGTACATAAATCACATCACATTGCATATTATGATTATTTCATACCATTTTCAGTGTATTTCATAGTCGTATCAAAGCAATATAATTGTATTTCTAAATGTTTTCTTTTTTTATGCCCACTCACAGACTTTACTTGCGTCAGATTTTGGTACATTTAATTTGCTTACAATAATTTAAAAGCATCATATGTAATAAATTGTAACCACTATAAACCAAATATTAAAAATGTTAAATAAGGCGACCTTAGTTTCCTAGTAAAAAAAGTGGTGTTATCAGTTTATAAAAGTAGGTAATGGCTGGAAAAATCATTTAACCATTGGTGTTTTAATGATTGAGGATTTAATACAATAATACAAAAAAACTTTCTTTTTTTGTATACATGCTTGCAGTTGTTTTTTAGTGAGTTTTTACAATAAAAAGTAAAAACTTTTAGAGTTGAGAAAGTTTACATGGCATAAGGAAATTCCTTATGTATAACTGGACTAAATTTCCTTAGTTGGCAATATTATCATGATATTTCTAAAATTATCAAAATGTACAAAAAGGGTTAGATTTTGCTAGATATCTACTTCTGAAAAATCTAATAATCCTCACTGATTTTGTTTCTTTTTGATAAAATAGATGTCTAAATTTTGATTCTATAAAAATTCAATGCTTTAATGAAATGAATTATATGCTTTAATTAAACAAAATCAAAAACTGACAAGTCCAAAATGCACACATAAAGGTTAGATTTCACTAACATATTTATTTCAGAAAATCGAACTAACCACACTGTTTTTTCTAATAGAACATATATTTATCTTTTGATTTTATGACAATTCTGTGCTTAAATACTATAAATTATATTAAATAGCACATCCTAAAGATTTGGTCTTATGCTAATACATGGGCAAATATTTTTGTTTAGAAAATGAGGTAGGTAACAATTGGCTACATGTGGTAGCCAATAGGTTATTTTTGTCCAGCTATCTAATAGTATAATAATTCTTTTATTTTTCAAAAATACAAGACAAAATAAAAAAAAAAACAATTACAATAAACAATGAAAAATCCTACAAATCCTAAGATTGTGTGTGGAGGAAACAATTAAAATTAAAAAAATATATAATTACTTGTTATGATTACAAGTAGAGGTTGAATTACGAGTTAGAAGGTTGTTTAGGCATCAAATAATCTCATAGGCATCAAATTATCTTGCTTAAGTTTTTGATATTAACTAACCTTTTCTTCATAATATTATCACGAACCTTTTTTGTTATTATTATTACTATTATATTTTATATTGTTTCTTTTATGTTGTATACTTCATTCAATCATCCTCTATTTTTTTAAGTTTTAGTTTGGATGTAACTATTTTGTTGAAGTTGTTTGTCTATTTTCTGTATTTATTAATTAAAATACCGCAGCTTTGGCTGATTTAGATCAAAGATTCAGATTTTATTTTTAATTTATATGTTTTATTGTATTGATCTAATAAACGGTTCATTCATTCATTCATTCATTCATTCATTCATTCATTCATTAATTAAAATAAAGGAAGAAAGAATCAAATATATGGAAAGGTCTCTCTAGAATCAATTTTGCTTATTTACAAAACATGCCATGCACTTTTGAGTTTACAAGAGACCATCATCAGCACCGTTTAAAAAAAGGGAAGGGAGAAAAGGCGTGGTAATATTTTACTTAGTAGGGTAGAGTAAGCTAAAAACCAAATTCATACTCTGGTTTCTTTTTTTATCTTCATTCCTTCATGATAGACTTCATTTATACTTATCTTAGATGATTAATAAGCTGTTCCTAACTTTCTCCACACCCTGTATTTTATAGAAATGGTGTAGTTATCTTTGTTTGCTTTAAATGTTAATTATGATTTAGTTTTGCATGTTATGTTACTGTATTTTATGTTGGTGATTAAATGTAGTTATGTATTTAGTATAAACGTAGAAAGGTAAAAGACATTAACTTCATATACCAGTAAAACCTACATTTTTCTTAACACTTCTTTGTTAAATTAAAGAAAACCAAATCTCCTGTGAGTCTATAAATGCTCTACTCACATTTATGCACAGAAGTAATTTTTCTGTAATTTAAAATAATAGTAAAAGTTATTTAAGCAAGTGTTACTATTAGCAAATCAAACTTGGCTTGAGTGCAACATTTTTTTTATATCAGAAGAGTAATTTAAAGGCTCTTATGTACAGAAGTTGATTTTATCTAAAGTTCAATGATTTTTATTTATTAATCTTTTGTTTTTTATTAATGAAACATTATTATTTTGTGATAAATAACTTGAAAATTCATAATTAAGGATGGTTTTTAATGAAAATATTAAAAAAAAACTTTGTTTTCTAGTATAAAAATCAGTTTTGATCACCCTTTCGTTTCAAGGTCATTGCAACTGTTACTAATCTTACAGCTTTGCTTTTAATCGGAATAAACATTCCTATCATTAACGATAATTTAGTTTAACAAAATTAGTTTCAATTATTATTTAAGAAACATGTAGCCCTGTTTTGATTAATTGTTAGTTTAAGTTGTTTAATGATATTATTAGGGTAGTTTTAATCTTAAGTACTAAGAAGAGGACCTGAGTTTCAGCTAATCCAATTTCCTGCCCCCAAGCTTGTCTGACTGAGTGGAGGGAGAAGCCCCTCTAGGGGTCTGCACTGAGAGTTCCTGGTCAGCCCTTAACCAGGACAGATCTGTGTTTGTTCGCCTTGAACTTTTTTATGTTACTGGCTGAGGCCGGATTTTCGGAACCGTTTCGTTTTTGAACGCGGGCCGTCTCCGAAACGTTGACAAGTTCGTCGGTCACATTGAAAGTCACGGTTACCGGTAGTGAAGTGGCTAGTGATTGTGAACTCTGGATCGTGTGTTAGGATCCAGGATAGAGTCAAATTCGGAGTGCATAAAGTTAGTCTAGGTGTACTCTAGTGGTGCTCAGGAAATTTGGTCATCCTACCCATAGTCTCAGGACAGTATTTTTATAATTTTTACTTTCTTTTAATTTTAGAATTGGCTTATAATTCAAATATTTTAATTTTAAGATTATTGGTTTATCACAACCTGAACCACTTATTATTCAGTTATTAATTTTGGACACTTTAAAATATAACTTAATCGATCGAGGACAGGAAGATTAATATATATATTCGCCTTAATTATAAATCATTGCATTATCACTAGTTTACATAAATATTTTAACCTTCTTTTAAGTTTTTTTTAATAAGTTAACTTTTTAATTTCCCTGTGATGGACATAGTAATATTTTTAAGATAAATGGATTTAAATGTAAATAATTTAATTTAGTATAAGTTCTTTCTTTAACCTTAATTATTTTGTTTTTTATGAACTTTTATAGTTTTAAGGGCTACAGTAGTTTTAAGTTGTGCACTCTCCTTGTTACCCTATCCGTGCTTTCCCCTATCCTAGGTTCTTCTTTGTTCAACCTTAATAGAACAAAGTGGCGCTTAACGTTGTTTGTTTATATATAGACCTTGATTGTGGCAATTTAAAATTCATTGTCCCGAACCACCCTCGCCAACAGCTCCCCGGGCTAAAATACTTGTTACAGAAATGATCGCCCAACGCGGGGACCTGAATATTTTTTGCCACATTAATTACCTTAATTTTGTTTTAATTAATCATAACTCAATTTTCTTTTAATTTTGTTTACAATTTATTCTTACGTTCCATAACTATTTTTACAAAATCCCATTCTTTTGTAACTTTTTCTATTTTATTGATTGTAATAATTTTAAATATTTATGGTAAAATTTGTAATTTTAAGATCAAGCTAAAATTTGTGTGCTACCTGCTGATATCCCTTGCCAATTACTTAGCAGTCAGCTGCATCCTGTAGTATTCTTGTAACCCAATCTAATTATCCTTTTATCCCCTTACCCCTTCTAATCTTACCCTTACCATTTTGGATACTATTCTTATTTTATCTTTTCTTATTTATACATGATTTTATATTTATTTCTTTTAAATTTTACATTTCACTTTTATCTAATTTCCCTATAATCTATCTTACTTTAATTAAAGGTATATATACTTCTCTGATTCTCAGAATTTTTCCTTTCGTTTTTTATTTTTTTACCCTTCTATCATTATACTTTTTCAATTGAATTCTGTCCTTACTTCTTATATCTTTTATACGCACTCTTTTCTATTTAAATATTTTTATAAATTCTATTTGTAATTATTTTATCTAGTTTTAATTATCATTTTATGATGGATCTATCTAAATTAGGTAAAGAAGAGCTCCAATACGAGTTAAAAATTAGAGGTATTGTAGATCTGGAGACCGTTGCAGAAATGAGATCTACACTTAAATGTATTTTTGACAGAGAGAAGCAAGGTCAATTTTTATTAGCTACTCCAGTGACCTACAGTTTTAAAGAAGAAAGTACAGTTATCAAGAATAAGTTAGCTAAAATTGAGACCATGATAGATAACTATAGTGGAACTAGAGGTGATAACTTGTACAGGAAAATAGATACTGTTTTAACTCATCTTTTAGGTAGGATTGAGAGACTTCAGCCTGAATGAGGAACAACTAAGACTAGATCAGCCTATTTAAAATCTGTTTTAGCAATGTGGCAACGCCTTGAAGACTTTTTTAAGATTTCTCAACCAAAACCTGCTGTACAACCTCAAACCTAATCCTAACCTAACCTAACCTGGAATTTTAAAACACCTGTTAGAGATACTCTTGATCTGAATGCTAGGAGACGCTTATCTAATATGAGTTTCTACTCAAGAAGAGGTTCTGAATTTGTCTGTGACCCTGATAATTACCTGCCTATGGTTCAGAAGTTACAAGTTCCGGTTAAGGATTGGAAACTTACCTTCTCTGGTGACGGCAATGGACCTAGTTTAAGATCTTTTCTGGATGATGTGGAGATGTATAGAGAAGCGAGAAACATGAGTCAGCGTGAGGTGTTTCTGTCTGCAATTGATCTTTTCACCGGTCCAGCAGAGATATGGTACAGATCTGTGAGACATCAAGCTAAATCTTGGCTTCATTTAGTCGATCTTCTTAAGGAAGAGTATGAACCCGAAGATTATGATGACTCACTACTTAGAGAAATAATGAACCGTACTCAGGGTACTGAAGAAAAATTCACTTCTTACATTGCCATAATGAAGACATTTTTACTAGAATGCCAACTCCACTTACAGAAGATAGGAACTTAAGATACTCCTTAAAAATATATCACCATTTTATTTTGACCGCATTCGAGGACAACCTATCTATACTGTCGAAGATCTTTTACAATTTGGACGTAAAATACAGCGAGACAAAGAACATATGGATAGTTTTAGACCTCCTTCTTCTTCTAAGAAAAATATGTTAGAACCTTCTCTTGCCTACACTGCACCTAGAAAAGAACAACCTAAATTTTCTGACATTTCAACTTCATCAACCATTCAAACTCTTCAACTTCAAATTTTGTAACCCGCAATACTCATCAGAATAACAGACACTGTAGTAACCCTCAAACAATAGTCTACCTTCCACGTCAAATACTACTTCTAAATCTAACAATAGAACCTGCTGGCATTGTAGTTCTAGCTTTCATAAATACCAGCAGTGTCCTGAACTTAAATTAAAATTTTGTACGCGTTGCGGAAATAAAAATCTATCTCACGGAGAATGTTTGCGATGTGCTGAAAAAAGAATGAAGAATTTAAACTTGCAAGCGAGGAAGAAGTAAGTGGTCGTTCTTCTGATTCGCAAATAAGTCTTAAGACCACTCAAGAAGAAAGAAAATCTTGGTTAGATTTTATTAGAAAAGATGCGGTTGTAGATAGCATAGAGTATCTGCTAAAATCTTCTCCTCGTGATCAGAGACCTCATCTTACTGTTAACATCCTTGGTGTCCCGATTAAAGGCTGTTGGATTCCGGAGCCTCAAGAACTCTAGTCGGACCCAAAGGGATTAAATTATTGTCTTCTCTCAAGTTGACTACCAAAACTTTAGACTCTAAAACAATCCTACGACAGTTAAAGTTGCTGATGGACGAAATGTGATATCTTAGGAACAGTTGATGTCCCTTTTGAGCTCGAGGGCACTGTCAAAGTTCTACCAGTTTTACTCGTTCCATCTATTACTCTCATTAGTTTTAGGTCTAGATTTTTGGAAAGCCATGAACTTAGTTCCTAATTTAGCCAAAGGAACTTGGAGCTTTAGTGATGAAGTTCACGTATCATCGATTGCAACTGAAGGCCTGAATGATGAGTCTAGTCTAACTCAAGACAGAAGAGAAACTGAAAAGCGTGGTAGATGACTACTTTATTAAGTCAGGGACAAGACTTGGCTGCACTAACCTTGTCGAGCATGTAATTAACACAGGAGATGCTGAGCCGATTAAACAGCGCTATTACCCGGTCTCGCCTCCTATCCAGAAAATAATGCATGAGGAACTCGACAAAATGTTAGCGGAAGGTGTAGCTGAGCCCTCGTCAAGTCCATGGTCATCACCGGTGGTCATGATTAAGAAACCTGATGGGTCCCTAAGATTTTGTGTGGACTACCGCCGTCTTAATTCTGTGACCAAAAAAGACGCCTACCCCCTTCCGTTCGTGAGTCACATCTTAGACCGTCTTAAAAATGTGAAGTACCTCTCCTCATTAGATATTAAGTCTGCTTATTGGCAGGTGCCTGTCCACAAAACTCTCGTGAAAAGACAGCTTTCACAGTACCAGGAAGAGGACTTTTTCATTTCAAGAGACTTCCTTTTGGACTCCACAACAGTCCAGCTACTTGGCAAAGACTAATAGATAATGTCCTAGGCCCTGAACTAGAAGAACACGTCTTTGTGTACCTAGACGACATTATTATAGTAACATCCAGCTTTTCTGAACATCTAGCTATTCTGAAGAGAGTTTTAGAGAAACTACATGCAGCGGGACTTACCTTGAACGCGGAAAAATGCAAGTTTTGTCGGCCTGAACTTAAGTATCTAGGATATGTTGTAGACCGCCAAGGCTTACGTGTAGATCCGGATAAGGTGTCTGCTATTGTAAATTTCCCAGCTCCTAAAACTCAGAAACAAGTAAGACAATTCATTGGTCTAGCCTCGTGGTATAGAAGATTTGTGCCAGATTTTCTTCTATTGTCAACCCTCTTACAAGCCTTCTCAGAAAGAATGCTAAGGTTGTATGGACCGAAGCTTGTCAGGATGCCTTTCTCTCGCTTAAAGAAAAACTTATATCAGCTCCAATACTTACTGGTCCAGACTTTACTAACCTTTCTCATTCAGTGCGATGCTTCAACTAGTGGACTAGGAGCTACTCTATCTCAGGAGTTCGACGAAGGAGAAAGAGTTATAGCTTACGCCAGCCGTTCTCTCACTAAGTGCGAAAAGAACTTCTCAGCTACAGAGTTAGAGTGTTTGGCTGTACTGTGGGCTGTTGAGAAGTTCCGCCCCTACATCGAGGGTACAGAGTTTACTGTGATAACTGATCACATGGCACTTAAGTGGCTACAGAACTTAAAAGATCCTGCAGGTCGTCTTGCTAGATGGGCACTTAAGCTACAGCAATACAGGTTTACCATCCGTCATCGTCCTGGAAAACAACATAAAGTAGCTGATGCTCTATCTAGGTCTATTCCAGAGGAGCCATTAGTTGATACCATCACTGTTGAAGACCTAGAACAAGATCGCTGGTATTCTAAACTGCTGCTTGGTGTGAGAACGATCCTCAGAGTTTTCCTCTATGGAAAGAACAAGAAGGACAGCTCTACAAACGCGTCAGTAGGAGAGAAGATCCGCTTCAGGAAAATCCGTGGCGTGTTGCTGTTCCTAAACCTCGGAGACAAGAACTAATCACTAAATACCACGACACTCCTATGGCTGGTCACCTTGGTATTTTTAAGACTGAACGACGTCTTCAATCTATATTACTGGCCTGGTATGCACACTGACGTAGTTAGGTACATAAGGAAGTGTTCAATATGTAAAGCTACCAAGCCAGAACAAAGACCAATGAGAGGATTGATGGGTGATCCACAGATTCCAGTTAGACCTTGGCAGATTATCTGCATGGATCTTGTTGGCCATTTCCTGCTTCTAGTAAGCAACATAAATATCTTCTTGTGGTTGGTGATATTTTTACCAAATTTATTCATCTTTTTCCTCTTAAAGCAGCCAACGCACCAGCTATACTTGCTCATCTTGAGAACAGTATATTTACCACCTTCGGAGTTCCTCAAACCATTAAATGTGACAACGGCACTCAGTTCACCAGTAATAATTTTAAGGCGAAGATGACTGAATATGGTGTCAAGATAGTTTACAACCCTTTATACAGTCCGCACTGCAATCCTGCCGAACGGATGAATCGATCGGTTAAGACAATGATCACTGCCTTCATCAGGGAGAATCAAAGAAAATGGGATGTACATCTTGCCAAATTTAAGTTTGCCATCAACTCAGCTGACAAGAATCTGTTGGTCACACTCCTTACTTTTTAAACTTTGGACAGAGACCGATGTCATCAGGTGAAGAATATAACCTTCTGCACAACCCAGAAGAACCAGACGAAGATCCTTTGGAAGCAAGACTTGAACGTCTTAATGGACTTCAACAGCTACGTTTAGAGGTTTGTAAGAAGCTTAAACGTGCTAGGGAGAGGAATGTGATACCCTATATCGACGTCGAGCAGAGTTTCAGGAAGGTGATACTGTCTGGAAGAAGAGTTACACCTTGTCTGATGCTGCAAGACATTACTCCTCCAAGCTTGCTCCAAAGTATGAGAAGTGTTATATTGCTAAGAAACATTCTTCTCTAGTCTATGATCTTGTAGACGAGACTGGACGAGATCTTGGGACATGGCATGTCAAGGATCTGAAGAAAGACCTTTAATTATGGCATCTTACTGTTTTTATTTGTATATATGGTGTATATTTTATTAGCTTAAGTTTTATTCTTATCTATATTTTATATCGTAAATATCTATAATATTTCCTTATCTATTCTTTACTATTACTCTTTTTCCTGAATCATTCCTCATCTCATCCTTTTCTCCAAGGAGGAGTCACATATAACGATAATTTAGTTTAACAAAATTAGTTTCAATTATTATTTAAGAAACATGTAGCCCTGTTTTGATAATTGTTAGTTTAAGTTGTTTAATAGTCTTATTAGGGTAGTTTTAATCTTAAGTACTAAGAAGAGGACCTGAGTTTCAGCTAATCCAATTTCCTGCCCCCAAGCTAGTCTGACTGAGTGGAGGGAGGAGCCCTCTAGGGGTCTGCACTGAGAGTTCCTGGTCAGCCCTTAACCAGGACAGATCTGTGTTTGTTCGCCTTGAACTTTTTATGTTACTGGCTGAGGCCGGATTTTCGGAAACCGTTTCGTTTTTGAACGCGTACCGTCTCCGAAACGTTGACAAGTTCGTCGGTCACATTGAAAGTCACGGTTACCGGTAGTGAAGTGGCTAGTGATTGTGAACTCTGGATCGTGTGTTAGATCCAGGATAGAGTCAAATTCGGAGTGCATAAAAGTTAGTCTAGGTGTACTCAAGGTGGTGCTCAGGAAATTTGGTCATCCTACCCATAGTCTCAGGACAGTATTTTTATACTTTTACTTTCTTTTAATTTTAAGCTTATAATTCAAATATTTTAATTTATTATGTTTATCACAACCTGAACCACATTTATTATTCAGTTATTAATTTTGGACACTTTGAATAACCGATCCAGGACAGCAAGATTGTTCCCCAATTATATTATATTAATTAACCTAAATCATCGTTGTCATTCAGCACAAATAGTTTACATAAATATTTCTGAACGCTTTCTTTTTAAGTCATATAATAAGTTAACTTTTTAATTTCCTGTGATAGACATAGTAATAATTTTTAAGATAAATGGATTTAAATTGTAAATAATTTAATTTAGTATAAGTTCTTTGTTTAAACCTTAATTATTTTGTTTTTTATAAACTTTTATAGTTTTAAGGGCTACAGTAGTTTTAAGTTGTGCACTCTCCTTGTTACCCTATCCGTGCTTTCCCCTATCCTAGGTTCATCTTTGTTCAACCTTAATAGAACAAGTGGCGCTTAACGTTGTTTGTTTATTTATAGACCTTGATTGTGGCAATTTAAAATTCATTGTCCCAAACCACCCTCGCCAACAGCTCCCGGGCTAAAATACTTGTTACAAGCTTCGCAACAAAAGAAGAATTTAGTGCTTTATCTAAAATGTGGAAGCTATCAATGCTGATACTAGAGAAGAAATTAAGGAACTGAGAAGAATTATTAAAATCCAAGAGGAACAATTAAAAACACAAACAGACCAATTGGCTGCACAAGACATTCGAATGAACGCGCAGGATAGCCGAATGAATTCACATGAAGATCGAGCACGGAGAAACAACCTTATATTTAGAGGACTCCAAGTAAGTGACACAAAAAATGTAAGGATGCTATTTTAAATTTTTTAAAAAATACACTTCAGATTCAGGAAGACGTCATTATCAATCGATGCCATCCCTTGGGAGACCCAGACGCAACAAACCTAGTTTTGATTGCGCATATTCCTAGAGATGAAGATATAAATAAAATCTTGTCAAACTGTAACAAGCTAAAAGGACTAAACTTCTCTGTTTCGAGAGACTTTTGCAAGGAAACAGGTAAAAAAAGGAAGTTTCTTATGGCATTGAAGAAGTTCATTACAAATAAATCACCGAATAAACGACTCTCAGTGGTCAGAGACCAACTTGTCGTAGAGAAAACATGGTTCGATCTAGGCTGTAATTATAAACTGCTCCACAACAATAAGGATGGTGTAGAAGAACTCAGTACTTTGCTGGAGACTAACATAGCTGAGGAATATCAACAATTTGTTCATAAGTGGTCTAATAATATGCCCTCTAAAAAGTGATATAGGAAAAAGTCTTGTAAGAGAAGTAAAACGGGTAAGAAAAATGGGTTAGATGAAAGGGAATTATCTCTCAATATTTGTGTGTATAATGTGGGGGGTTTAAAAAGAAATATTAAAGATCCTTTTTTTATAGAATATTTAAAAAGTTTTGACTTGTTTGTTCTTGTAGAAACACATATTTCAAATGAGGAAGAGAAAGAGATCATTGCCACGACACGAGTTTTTAATGAATTTAAACTGCACTGGATACCTGCCACTAGAAGAGTTAAGTTTGGAAGATGCAGCGGTGGCATGTTGATGGCAGTTAAAAACTTGTGTCAGGGCATTGATTTCACTCAGGAGGATGGATATCACTTCTTCAATATCAAGTATAATCAAAACAAAACAATCTTCCTCTTACCTTTTTATATTAACTGCAATGCATGGCATGAGGATTTTAATAAGTTAATAGCTTTTTTTAACACAGAGAGGAGTGATTTCATTATTGCTGGTGATGGTAATGTTCGCATAGGAGAAGAGCAGGTCTTGTCGCCCGAACTGTTAGATACCTTAATATGCAATGTTAAGCCAGAAAGAAAATCAAACGACAAACGCACTGACTCAAAAGGTAAAAAGTTTGTTGAGTTCTGTGATGATAATGATTTCATAATTGCAAATGGACGAACACTTGCAGACTCAGAAGGACATTGGACCTTTTTAGGACCGATGGGCCAGTCTGTGAATGATATTTGTGCTTTTCAATCTAATATTAACCAATATTTTAAAGATCTAACAGTGGGTCGACAGAACTTCTCTGATCATATGCCTTTAGAAATTCAAATAAGTGTGCCATGGCATAAGCCCAACTTACAGGTCTTGCTACTTTTGCCAAGACTGCAGTGGACAGAAAAAGACGGTAAAGTATATAAAGGTAAGATGCTTGAATATTACAAAACAATACAATTACCCAATAATATTGAAAAAATAATTGAAGAAATTAATATGAGTATATATATGCTCTAATACTGGTGGTGGGAGTTGCAAGCCAAGATTAAGAAAAACGTACTGCTAAGCAACCTTGGTTTGACAAGGAATGTTGGAAAGCCAGAGATGAGTCATATAAGTGGCTCAATATTATAAGAAAGCTTGATACTCCTCACAATAAAAAATCCTATCAGAAAGCCAATAAGCTTTATAAAACTTTATGTAAAGAGAAAGAAAAAACATATAACCTAAATTTGATTCAAAAGTTGGGGTGAGGGACTCTGAGAACTTTTGGAAAATTGTTAAAGAATTTAAAAAATATAATACCAGATAAATACCAAAGATAAGCTCTAGTGATTGGATTAAGTATTTTAAAGAGCTCCTGACTCCCCCACTTCTCTCTAACTCTATATCTTATGCTGAACCTCTTATAATTAATAATAATTTAGATAAACCCATTTCCTTGCATGAACTGAAAAAAGCCATAGAGCACAGTAAAACCAATAAAGCACCTGGTTTCGATGGCATACCGTATGAATTTTATAAGAATGCCCCTGACAATACATTAGATTATGTATTAAAACTATATAATATATATGTGGATCAGGAAAAAATCCCGAAAAGTTTTAAAAAAGCAATAATATTTCCTATACATAAAAAAGGAGATCCTCATATTGCTGAAAATTATAGAGGAATATCTTTTTTAAACACCTTGCTAAAACTTTACACATCAATCATACTGGGACGCCTTGAAGTTTGGGAAAAGAAAAATAATATATTGGTGGAGCATCAAGCAGGCTTCAGAGCTGGTTATTCCACCTCAGACAATATCTTTAATTTGCTTAGTATTATTAAAATAAAAACAGTTATTCCAGGCAAAAAAGTCTATTGCTTTTTTGTTGATTTCAAAGCTGCATTTGACAG
>JACMZG010001913.1:33956397-34026559 GCA_018340805.1 Microvelia longipes
TATATATATATATATATATATATATATATATATATATATATATATATATATATATATATATATATATATATATATATATATATATATATATATATATATGTGTGTGTGTGTGTGTGTGTGTGTGTGTGTAGCAAGTATTGGACTAAACACGATGGTCAGCAACGAAAAGTTAATAGCTCAATGGAAAGAAAAGCTGAAAATGAATGTGAAGCACGGGTTTGTGACAGGGCGAGGAAGGGTAAAGGATCCTTTCAGCAAGGACTCATCTCGCCAATGCCTAATGCTTCTTTAAATATTGTAAATCTGAGGCGGTTAATTCTTTTAGATCCCAGAAGACAAGATCAACTATTGTAGAAAAATCTAAGTGGAAACATTGGATTTAAGTTAAACTTAGTCCAACTTCCGCCATGCCTGTCAAAGGAAAATTTGCAACAATTTCACTGAAATTAATATACAGGTCAAATGAATTCAATCAACATATAAGTTATATTAAAGGAAATTATTAAATCGAAAGTGAAAATAGGAGCAGCAATAGATTTGACTTTTATTTGAATATAGAAACACGTGAAGTCAAATCAAGAAAATAGATTCAGGTCACTAGATATCCAATAAATTGAACGTGTTCTATTAGTTTTATAGAAATACACAGACTGAAGTAAATTGGTTGGGGAAAGTACACAAAAACAATACTAGCTTTACTAAAACATAAATGACGTGTAGTTAAAAGTGTATTCATATGTTTTACAACTGTATTCAATTAGAGTTGAAACCATTCAAGTAAGTCAAATGAGAATGATTGCCGTATGTTCGTAGCACGTGTAAATGTCTTTATTTATTAATTGAATACTTTACAAAAACACTGCATTTGATAGAGCAAAATGCAAAATTCTGAATGAATAATAGAGTGAAAAATTTAAAATGCACTAACATTTAATACTTAAAAGTTCCCTCGCAGAGGTCCGCAAGAGCAAATTATCTTTGAAATGCGTGCTTTCTTGCTTAAGTTACCGTTTTAATACTTAAGTTCCGATTTTATACCTGAGCAGTTGCGTTATAACTTATTTTGCATATTTATATCATAGATTATACAAAACTATGGTCAACATTCGAATATCTGCACTACACAGCATTGAATGAATGAATGAATGAATAACCATTTATTAGATCTTTTTTTTATACATTTTACATAAAATACATACAACATATAATTTAATAGATCTAAATCAGCCTAGGCTGTGGTTCTTTTAGTTTATAAAAAATAAACTTATCCATATTTTAAAGTGATAATGATATTTAAATTACATTTTATTAATTTGTTTGTTATTACTTAAAAATTCTTTGTATTATAATACTTAAGTTCTTATTTTTATTGATTTTTAAAAAATAAATAATTAGAAGTATTTTTGATTGTTAATGTTATTTCTTTTTAATTTAGTAGGTTTTTGTTTTATGATGTCTTAATTTATTTATTTTTGGTTTTGTTTTATTTTAATAATGAAATTGTTAAACAACAACAGTTGTAACCATAGATTATTATAAAATGTATAATCTGTGCCGTTGTTATGTATTTTCACTATAAAAATTATTTTTTTATTTATTTATCATTT
Organism: Microvelia longipes; assembly: GCA_018340805.1. Lineage (NCBI taxonomy): Eukaryota > Metazoa > Arthropoda > Insecta > Hemiptera > Veliidae > Microvelia > Microvelia longipes. The sequence goes on from JACMZG010001913.1 coordinate 33,958,005, forward strand.
AATCTTCTTATTTTGAAAACATGATAAATGTTTTATTAACTTTTAGTATTTTACAAATCGTTGAGTATCATTAAGTATTGATTGTATTATATAATTTAAATCTAATTTTGTGATTTCTTTCAACAATTTCTGCCCTTCGGTGATTTTATTGTTGGATGCATGATAAACTCCTCTACCTTCTATCCAGATAAATTTTTCTCCTTCAACTATAAGCTCATCCCGTATCATTGTAGTCTTGATGCTTTTATTATTTTTCTTTATTTCTTTCTTTATTTTCACTACTTTAGATAATCTTCTTCTAGTAGGTTGTACAAGGTCTCTATTAATACTTATTTTTGTACCCTTAAGCTTAAAACAATTTTTTATTATGGCTGCTACATCATCCTCATTTTCTAAGAAAATTTTGACAGGTTTCTTGTTAGTATTTTCTTCATTATTTTGACTAGGTAAGGATATATTTTTGATTGGTATTTCTTTTTCAATTTGTAAATTTTTCTTAAAAATGTCCTCGATTTGATCCTTAGCTATATCTTTATTATGCGACACACCATACAAAACCAAATTCTTGTTCAATTGATCATTCTGCAACTTCTCAATGAATCTACCTTGATTTTGAAGTAAAGTTTTCATATGCTTTATTTCATTCCTAAGGCATATATTTTCAAGTGATATCTTACTGATTTCATCTCTAAGAGTCTGTACATCCAAGGAAGTAGCTAGTTTCTTCTGGTCAAGCATCAAGCCGAATGCTTCAAGCACTTCTGACATTGAATAATGATTTTTTACTTCTACATCACTATTATTTTTGGCTTTATGTATTTTATTTTTAGACATTATAAATATAATAGTGATGAATTATTTGTAATAATCAATGAGTCTAGATAAAAATTAATTACTTTAGCTGCACTCTTTTGGTGTTTACTTGAACTAAAAAATCATTCCATGAATTGGAGTAGGAGATATTCAAGGTCAAGTTTACTACTGAGATTGTTTCAGTGAGAGTAAGGAATGTTTATGTATCAAGTGCAAAGATCATTTTTGTAGATTCTATTTTAACTTGTATAAATTACAATTTTAAGCTTAAAAAACTTCTTAAATGTAAAAATAATAGGCTTACTTGCAAATTTTTGATCATTTAATTTGAAAATATTTTAAAACAGTTATTCAACAACCACTCGGTTCATTTTCACAATAAAATAACTTATTTAAACATTTGAAATAAAATAAAACGTGGAGACTAATGTTTACACTGTCAGAGCCTAGGGCCAACTCCTACACAGCATTATTCGCACTTATTTTAAGCTCTGTTTGTTCGCAGTAATTTTTAAAATCCCCCCCCCTCCCGATTTAATAATGATTTAGTACTGTGAACCTGAAATGTTTCACCCCTTATAGGGTAGGATACTTCAAACGTTGTGCCAGAAAACCAAAAAGTACGATCCGTGAATCGATTCCGTCAATTTCAAATTCTCCAATACATTTTAAAGGTTGTCCAAATTTCAAAGGATAAATTTAATCAAATCATAATTTTGAAAGATCGACAAAAAAATTGGCGGATTTTCTGAATTTCAATTTAGTAGTGTCCAATTTGGAAAATCTAGGATCACTCTATGCTGTCTACACTCTATGCTGTCATCATTTAACATTCAAAGTAGGTTCACCTCAAGATGATAGACATTTATAAGGTGATTCAATTCGATGTAAACAAACCAAACGCATTTGGAGGTTATAACCTGACTTTTTATGAATGACGTGTGACGTCATTGCAGGACTCTGTACAGGCGGTCAACAGAAAATTTACAATTTATTCCTGCAATGACGTCAATTCCTGACTATAACTTAACAGATAAAAAAAATGATTTCATTCATAAAAACCCTCCAAATGAATCACCTTAAAAATTCTATCAGCTTGGGTTCATCTGAAATCTCCGTTAAACATTTATAAGTTGGAGCAATAATAATTCATAGTAATAATAGTAATAAATGTTTGGTCCAATACAAACGCAAGATAACCATAGAGTATTGGATTTACCAAGATAACCATAGAGTACTGGATTTACACGGTTAAAAACCAATTCATACAAAAGTTATAATTGTTATTTAAATATACTTTATTAAATAACATACATAATGGGTACATAAAGTAATTTTTGTAATTATTTTGAAGAATTCTAATTATACTACTTATGTTAAGCTAAGAAACGAAATTTATTTGTTGGTTTAAATCATATAGAACATCGGAACATTTATTTAAGCAAAATATTTTATAGTTTGTAAAGCTTTAAAAAAATAAAATATAAATAAATAAATAACAACTTCATTGTACTAACATCAAATAAATTCTGTTTAAAACACAAATAAGTTATATATGAAATATTTATCGGTAGAAAATTATATGAGAGATTTTATCGACTTTAGCAAAGATGTATAAATTATATAAACTGAAATTATTAATAATAAAGTCGATGTGGGCGAGCTAATTCCGAGACATTATTATTTAAATAACAAATGAAGCAGAGTTGTCTCAATATTGATAACGCAATTGAAAAGTTTTAGACCAATTCTGATAAAGTTATTTTCAGTAAATTGATAAATTGTCGATTTATGGGTAAAAGTGACATTGATTTGTTTTTACTTTTTCGTTATTTTCATGGAAGAAAATAAAAAGTTCGTTTTTATTGGGACCGTAAAAAGTTTAAAAGTAAAGGCTACCTTTATTTTTGGTAACTAAAAGCGTTTGTAAAATCAATATTACAAAAACGGTTCGTCGTGCTCACTGAGACTAAGGCCCGTATTCAAAGACATTTTCCTAACGTTCTCCTTGTTCCTTAAGGAGAATGTTAGAAAAATGTCTTTGAATACGGGCCTAGAAGTTATTCACTGATATAAATTTAATAGTTGAGAGTTCGAGTGTTGCGCCGCGGATGGGCTTAAGCCGTTACTAGTCCAGGGATATTAATATTCAACAGGAAGTATCGACGGTAGCTGATTCGATAATTAATTGAATTTCGAATAATTTTTTATATATTTCATTGCTTTTTTACTTTTTTGCTATTTTAATAGGAGGAAGTAAAAAGTATAGTCATCGTAAGGACCTTAAAGGATCCCTATGTTCTCATACCTTACATTTTGGTATTTAAAAGCGTTTATATCTCAAAATTATTTTTGAGCCTAAATAATAAAAAGAAACAACCAAAATTAATTAAATTAAAAGATGATTACCTTTTTAGTTTAGAGGTTCCAAAATATCACCAACATGCCTGAAAATTAAAAAAATAATCGTTACTTATTGTCCTTGACAACAGTTTATTAACTATGAATTTATTGAAATTAAAGATCAAATGGAGTGCAAAAGGTAAAAGGAATAACAAAACGTATAACAAAAGGAATAACAAAAGGTATAACAAAAGGGAATAACAAAAGGTATAACAAAAGGAAGGTAAAAAAAGGATAACAAAGGTATAACAAAAGGAATAACAAAAGGTATAACAAAAGGAATAACAAAAGGTATAACAAAAGGAATAACAAAGGTATAACAAAAGGAATACAAAGGTAACAAAGGAATAACAAAAGGTATAACAAAAGGAATAACAAAAGGTATAACAAAAGGAATAACAAAGTATAACAAAGGTAAATCCAAAGGTATAACAAAGGTATAACAAAAGATATAACATAAATAGGTATAACAAAAGATAAACATAAACAACAGGTATAACATGAATAGGTGTAACAAAACCATATTTATCCCTCTTACAGATCACTTTTACTGAGATACATTTTATACCGTTAAATAATTCCTCTTACACCGTTTCACTAGAATAACAGGGAGCCCCGGAGGAGTTAGTTATCTTTGTCTATGAGATAATGGACTCTCATATAATTTTTGGCTAAAAGTTTAACTTATTTTAAAGTGATAAAATAAAACAATGGACTTGATAAGAAAATTAAAACTACACTTTAAAATTACTTTTTTTATTTTTCCTTATTTATGCTTTAACCTAATAAGAATACGCGTCGGTTTTAGTGCGGCAGAAAGAGTTATTAACAGTATAGCAGGTAGATTCAAGGAAATTGGCTTAAATAACAACCTGGCTAAGAGTACGTGCATTATTTTATCTAAAGGTAAACTAATAAGCTATATAACATCTAATAGCGATAACGAAATTATTAAATATTTAGGATGTAGTTTTACGGGTGAGATTGTTAATGATGACGCTGCAATAGAGAAACTGAATACCAACCTGAACAGTCTAGTCACTTCTAATCTGCTAAAACCTGACCAGAAACTCAACATATTAAACCAGTATATTTTTCCAACGCTTACGTACCCTCTTCAAACTGCTCCTCTGACTAAACTTCGTCCGGCGTTTCTCGAAGGTGTTGATGTCATGATCCGGAGAAGTACCAAAGTAATCGTGGGATTACCAGCCAACACTTCTACAACTATCCTGTATGCGCCTCGCCGTTATCGAGGTTTAGGTATTCTTTGTTGTTCGTGGGAAGCTCCGTTACAACATATGAGTATATTGCAAAAATTAAGAGACGTCGATGAAGTGCAATTACAAGGTATACTCGATTATGACACCGAACTGTCGGATTGTGCTGATCGTCTTGGTCTTGAACTTCAAGATCTAAACGGTCGAATTAGTATAAAAAATATTTAACAATCCCTTCGCGAAAAATCGTTTGAAGAGTGGTCAAAGTGTAAGTGGCAAGGAATCGGAGTGTGCCACTTTAAGGAAATCGACCTTGTGTCCATCTTTTCCGTGGTTTTCATTGGCTGCATGAGTATAGAAATTAGAGGGGCCCCGCAAGTGCTCACGAAAACGAGTCGCGAAATCGCGATCAGTTTGGCTTAAGTAACGCTTATAATAGCCTTTGTGACCGCATTTAATGACGTATACGCCGCTTCTGTGGAACGGGTCTACCAAATCCTTAGGTCGAGATAACTCTTGCCTTAAAGTATGATCAGCGCGAAAAGCATTACGACATTTAAAGTCATACCGTAAAGTATTTTCAAAAACCTATTTATCTGTGACAGTTCCTAAATTTAAAAGTCCTTTCCTAGGTGTCTTCTCATAGGTTTTTATTAAAACCTATTTTTATTTTGACGTCTTTTTAGTTACAGACGTTAGTTTTTCGAGATAAAATAAACAAACATTTATGCTCTTAAACAGAAAAATGGAGATTTTTCAAAGTGATTTATCTTGTTTCTCATAAACTTAAACCATATAAATAATAAACTCATAAATTCCGAGGCGTAGCTGCTGAGGAGATTAAATATTTCATTTCATCAAGGAAATAACAGAAATTGTATTGTGTCAAAAGTTAGAGACCAGATTTAAAATTAATAAATAAAATTAATATTGTATCATCTCTCGCAACAACAACATAATTAACTTTTAATTACACTTATTAATTAACTTGTTATACCTAATTACAGTAAATGTAGGAGTTTTCTCATAATAATTAACCACAATTATAAGTGGAAAAGTTTTTAATAAAAAATAACATGGTTATGTGAATTAACACAAATAACTTAAACAATACAATTTGAAAAATAATTTTCATTATATTAGTTTTCATGTAATTAAATTTTGTAGGAAAATAACAAGCACAACCAAGCATACTTAAACATTTTTTTTTCATTTATATTAGTTTTGTAAAAGTTTTTACTTTTTCTAATTTATACTGCAGGTATTTAGGAAAAGTATTGTATTTGCACTTAAGTACGAAACCGAGATTTCACCTGAATTATCCGTTTCAGGTGATTTTAAGACCTCTTAAATAGTTTTAAAAAAGTCGTTTGCATGTGTGTTTTTTATTATCGTAATTTCTAATGTATTTCTACAAGACAGTTGAATCTTGGTACGAAAATGAAATTTAAATCTAGTTGCGCTATTCATAAGGAAAATATTTTTATGACATCATTTACAGGCAATAATGACTTAGCAAAAATGTCAAAAATCGGAAAAATCTTTTATCTACTCACGGCAGCAAAATTAGCCATTACTGGACTGTTTTTAAGTTGCAAAATGTCATTTTACCTACACTGTCAAACAATACGGAAAATATTTCAAAACAGTACGCAAAATGTTTTGGTAATGAAAAAAGTACTAGGGAGTTATGGCTCATTTAAATAACATGGGAAACAAGTCCAAACTCCCTAGGCGGGAAAATGAATGAGCGGAGGTTATTATTTTTCAAATTATTGCGTGAATTTGGGTATTGTTTTATTTTGTAAACTATGATTTATTCTAGCTTGTTTCTAGTATGTAACTTTCTTTATTGTTACTAAAATTACGATATTATTATTAAATGTTTAACATTTAACATTTGTTTATCTAATAATATATAATGTTTTAGAAACAAATTGGCAACACTGATAATTTTGGCATTAAATTAAATTATTTACCAGCTGTTTATGAATCGACAGATTTTTAATGTTTAAGTCGTCAGATTTTGTATTTCATGTTGTTATATTTAGTTTAAGTATATAAAGTTACAAAAATAGAACGTTATCAAAAACTAAATCTGTAAACTAAAGTTAAGTTGAGTGAGAACAACAGTGAAGTGAATAAAGATACAAACATTGTTGACATTGACGAGTTATTGGACCACACTCCACCTGATATTTTCAGCGTTGCATCTACTTCAAAGCAGTCTTTACTGCCTGTAAAATCTCGCAGCAAGTATTTAAAATAATCTCTTGTGTATTTTTTCTGCCGTTAGTAGATAAAATAGTATATGCTACAATGCAGCAAAGGAAACATTGCTGACTCGTGCTATTAATTACCTGCCTCGGCTTACGCCTCTCCAGGTAATTCGCCATTTGCCAGCCTCGGCTTCGCCTCGTCTGTCAAATGGGTTAATTACCTGCCTCGGCTTACGCCTCTGTAGGTAATTTCCATAGCCTTCCCTCGCCTTTGGCTCGGGGGCAAATTTATAAAACTCGTCTGCAAAATTCCATTTTGCTGCCTAGTAGCATAATATACTATTGTTTGATTCAATTTAGCTCGCATGCAGTCATATATAAGACCATCAAATGTTCAAATTTTTATCTTATTATCAGCATTAGATCAATTTTTATCAAACGTATAATAATTTGTAGTTTGTTATAAAAAGAAAAATCGAGTACACTCGAGTACCTAGGAACTTTTCCTCTTTGAAAACCACTGAGGAGGCCTTAAAAACACCTGAATCAGATAGTTCCGTTAACATCCCGGTTTCGGATTAAAAAACACAATACTTTTCCCATATACGTACTGTATAAATAAGGAAGAGTAAAAATGTATAAAAAAATTTTAAATTTCTAAAAATAATTCAATTCAGTTGAAATAAATTAGTAAACGAAATTTCGTTTCGATTCGGTAAGATATAACGGATTTTGTTATATTATAAAAATTAAGCACCATTTAGAGAAGTCAGTCCTGAATGGGTGACCGCGGGGAAAACAAATGCAATTATTGTCTCAGGACGAGCGCAGCCATTATGCCATGAGACATTATGGCATAATTAATTAAAAGACAAATAATAAGAGTAAGTAGAGTATAAGAACCTTTTCATGTGAAATCCCGTTAATTTAAAAAATTAATTTCGTAATTCAGGTATTTCAAATAAAAGTATTTAAACAAAACACTTTTCACCTAAACAGTAAACACGAGGAAAAGTAAAAAGTGAACCAAAGGGCAAACCGTATCTTTCAATAAAATTTCACAACATAAAAGTATTTAAAAAAATCCACAAAAAAATTTGCCACAGAACATTCAATTTAGTTATTTAGGTTATCATCAGCGCAAACCCTAAGAAACAAGAAAACAGACTAACTTTATTGATTAAATATATTTATGGATATATATTTAATCAATAAACACACAGACAAACTAACTATAAGAAACATAAAGTAACCATGTCTACTCATAAGATAAGGAAGCCTTGAGCCATATTTGGTTGCTATATTTAAAATGATTTAATAATAGTGTTTCAATTAAATAATCTGCCATTAGATTTATGGGGCATATTATACTCAAATTAGATTTTTGTCTCTTTTGTAGAAAGTTTATTCGCAATTTTATTATCCTATGTTTAAGCTTATCTTAAACTTTTGCTTGTTCATAATAAACTATCATTAGCCATGTTTCAGTGGAAAGTTTAAACCTCAATTCATAACTGTTACATTACAACTTTAAATAACATTTCATATGAATTACCTTTAGAAGCGCTTGAAAGTTTTTATTGACACATTAACCCAGGTTGAGTTTATTTCAAACAAACTTATAATTACCTTTTCATAATGTTGTTTAATTTAATAGCTATGTTCAAATTTTATTATTTTTAGAAAGAAATAAATGTCTAGTAAAAGCGGTGAAACTGGCTACTTGAAAATAAATGTCTAGTAAAAGCGGTGAAACTGGCTACTTGAAAATAAATGTCTAGTAAAAGCGGTGAAACTGGCTACTTGAAAATAAATGTCTAGTAAAAGCGGTGAAACTGGCTACTTGAAAATAAATGTCTAGTAAAAGCGGTGAAACTGGCTACTTCATTGTCGATAATTAATTTCTAATTCATATCCGATGCCACTCATAGTCTCGTAGCTACCTGGAAAGGTTGCCACCAGCCTTTCAGAGACAACGGAGACAAATCCAAAATAAATAAAATATTCAACGGTCATATATTTTTAATAAAATATACGTTGAACAATTGAAGAGACACTTTTTTCATAATTTTTTAAATACTTTATTTAAATAAAAACATACAATATGATTACAAATATTTCATCGTAAAAATTACAAATAAATCTTAAGTGTAATTGCAGTTGAATTAAGATATTGTAGATAATAACTTTACAGTTTTAAGCTTAAATAAATTTACCTCTAAATAAAAAAATAGGAGTCAAGGATAGGTTTTTTTTATACCTATTTATTACAATTTCAACCCTGTATTTCTCATATAATAATAATAATAATAATAATAATGCCCGTTTAGACCGTTGCGGCTCATCAGAGATAACCCCTGCGGGAACCACCTCGGGTGGTAGTAGCAACCGTTACGCTCAAAGTGAATTCTAAAGTTGGCGATAATTTATCTAAGCAAGACAACAATTTTTATAAATCATATATAAACTGAGAGCGTAACCTGGGATGCGAACCCCAGACCTCCGTGGGTGTCAAAGGTCAGTGTAAAGACTAACACCTTAACGACCTCGGCCACGGAGGCGGCACATAAGTATTTCTCATACCTTATTATTTATTATAAGACAGCTGTTTTCAACTTACTTGTATACTTTTGCCATCATATTGGGCTCTACACATTTTAAATATAAAAAATTAGGGACAGAATACCTAGGTATTTATCCTTAATAATTCGGACAAGCTTCGTTCGTCCTCAGAATTTCATGGTTTTCTTAAGCATAAGGTAGTAATTTGGTCTCGCTACGCTCCACCTAAGATGAAAATGGCTATCTATATAGTCTAGTGTTATGACTGAGGACTCGCTTCATTCGTTCTCAGAATGTAAGGAATAAACTAAGGCAAAAATGGTATTACTTTGATCTAGTTGCTCTAGACCTCAGAATAAAGTGGTTATCCGAAGTTTAGGGTCTAATAATTTAGACTCGCGCTTCGCTCATTCTCAAAATTGCAAGACTATTTGTTGGTATTTCTACTAAGAGGTTATCCGAAGCCTTTGAACTCGCTTCGCTTGTCCTCAGAATTATCAATAAATAATCAAAGAAAAGAAGTATCTCCACAAAACAAAACTTAATTGACAAAACGCTTTCAACCTAGCTAGAGGCCATCGACAGACCTCTTTATGACCTAGCTTATTATAAAGAGACTATTCACGACATAGTTTTAGCCAATGAATTAAATAAATCGACAACCTTATTAAGAAAAATAACCGTAAATTGGCACTCAAAGCTATTAAAGAAGAAATGGAGAACGACCAAGACAACCTTCAGTGGTGTTATCCCATACCCTATTTAGGCCCTCTTTCTCAGCGCATTGCTTCCGTGCTTTAAAAGAGTAGATACAACGTAAGCTTTCATGTTCTAAAACATTAAGGAATCTTTTAAGCAGTGTAAAAGTCCCGATACCACCTTTGTATAAGAAGCGGCATTTACATATTGACCATCGGTTTCATGGAACTTTTATAACGTGCCGAGTTTGAATGTCACGTATAACTTCCGCTGTGTTTATGCTAAAGAAGTTGAAACTTGGCACCAAAATAAAGTTTTGATGCCCGGAATTCAAACAACTTTAAACCATGGTACTTTTAGTACCACGGTACTATCGTAAAGTTAACAACATTTTTAAAAAAAATCGTTGTAAATTTGACACACATATACCTGTCTGAGTGGTAAACCAGTACACTAAATTTCATCCTGATGTCTATCTCCTTTTTGAAAATATTCCATAGGCTCTAGAATCTATGATGATAGATGGTAACAACGTTTTAGATATTTACTGTTTTTGGACACACGAAATGCCGTGGGAAAGTGTGAAACATTAAGAAGAAAAGTGCCTACATCCATTTTCGTAACTGGAGAAATTTCCAATAACAATTAATTATAGGTAATAACTAAGAAAGAGAACTTGAAAGACAGAAAACAACAATCAAAATTTACAAAACAAGAATACAATTAACCTCAATATTGACTATTGTGGTAAGATTTCATTCACTGCCCGTCAACACAGAGTTTAGGGCGTGACAGACATATACAAGAGAAACAGTGTTACCAACCCCACTCAAGACGTTTAAAAATTCATGAAACCCATGATTCAGAGAAAATCTTGAATTAAAATATTCAGAGAAAACATATTGCCATTAGTAAAAGGTAGAGGAAAGTCAATCTTAACTTTTCTTTTTTAAAAAATGAAACAAATATCAGTTTTAGGTCCTTTTGGCCTATTAGAGTATTCGCCATGCGGGAACAACTTTAAGTGAGACAGATTAACTATGCACAAAGGATCCCTTAAAAGAAATAATAAATTAAGATAAGAAAATCCAAATGGTGTAACGATTAAAACCTAAACCTGCTAATCGGATGAGCTGCTTCCGAGCCGTTCATATAATACCAAGAAACCCATATTTGTAAAAGTCTATTGTTTGAATTTTAGACTGAAGCAACGCCTAATAGTTAGAGCTTAATAAAGATAAAACTGAAACCCATTATTATGACTATAGATCTAGTTTAGTTAAGACAGTTATTTTCTAGATATGAATATTGATAATAAAATATCATGGGAGCCCCATATTAAAAACATTTAAAAAAATTATACACCGGGATATTAATATGCCTTTAAGTGATAATTAATATGCCTGGTAAGTGATTAATAATGACTTTACCATTGGATTGATTTAACATATATATATATATATATATATATATTATATATATATATATATATATATATATATATATATATATATATATATATATTATATATTGGTTAAATCATCCAATGGTAAAGTCATTATTAATCACTTACCAGGCATATTTTTAGCCATTTTTTAATGGTATCGTTGGGTAATGCTCCTCTATATTAGAATCTCTTTCTTCGACAGAAATAAAGCCTTCAGAATTATTTTTAAATTACATCCTAGGAAATCATGAAAAGAAATATTTAAGACTAAAAGAATTTCAACACTATATTCCCTACACATACCTACATGTATGACACCCGACAAGATTATAATAAAATTAACAGCGTGAAAACTACCCGAATAGACAAAGCAACAAGTTGCTTATTAGAAAGCACAGACTCACCAAGACTGCTAGACTTAACATTATTTACTTTGGAATCACTTACACCGGTCTCCATCATTACCTAAGACAAGAAACCCTTTTAAATAAAATTAAAACAATTCTGTTGGACAACCAAAGAGAATTCTTTTCAAATCATTTTTACCTATTTTAGCACTTACATTATTGTATATGTATCTGATAATGTATATGTATGCAAATTAAAACTTTATTTAATTTTTTTTTACATATTATTTTCATATAAACCCATATTTATTTTACTTTATTTTATACCATCACAAGCTAAATTGGGACAATATGGTACAATAAAATCTAGGGTGGACCAAAAGTCCCTCTTAAATTTTGAAATGTTTGACATAAATTAACTTGGGGTAGTCACCCAAACTTCGAGTGCCACTCGCAACACCGCATTTTGGTAACAGCAAACCCTCACGAGTTCTAACAACATCTGAAGCAGATAATTTAGGTGGACCCACGGTTTGGTTTTTCAGTGCAAACACAATACTTTTCCTATAATCCTACGGTATAAATGAGGAAAAGTAAAAATAGTTTAATGTTCCCTTCTTTGGGAAGCTGGAACGAAAATTATATAAAATGTATACAGTAGTTCTAAGGGACGAGTTTACAGGTAAAACATTTTCGGTTGAGTAGATGTTACTTTAAGTTTGATGTCAAGAAGGTCCTTTGATCTTCCAAACATGTTAGAGGATAAAACGAATGGATCCATCTATAGAGACCCTTGCAACCTATAGATAACTCAAGGTAACTCAATTGATATCATAAGCGATTTTAAGGCAAATAAAGTAATAAAAAGTCTTAAAAATAAAATGAAGGATGTTAATAAAAATAAAAGAATATAAAATAAAAATATAAAATTATTGATAAATTATAACTTTAGTATACAACTATGCATTGTTTAACATTAAGTACAAGTACAATTAACATTCGACATAAGTAGTCATCCGCATATCTCTACTTTTCATACATGATATTTGTTCACCAACGGAGTTTGATGCTGGGATATACAGTATTGCACTTGAAAGACGAAAGAGTATTTTAACTTTGATTAAATCATTTTTGCTGGTATTGAGTTGAATTGTTTTACAAACATTTTAATTAAGTGTTTGCTATGATTTATTTAAAATTCAAACTACGTACATACTTATAATTGTGCAATCAATTTATTTAATCATACAACGACATCCTTTGTCGTTCAGAATTATCAGTATCCTTCAAGTCTTAGAACAGTTTAATATCCTTCAAGGGCCTGGAGCTGTCCATATCTACCAATAGGGCTTAGAGCAGATATTATCCTTCTAAATTCTTGAGTATGAAGTAGCCTGACATCTTTGATGGTTATGAGTTATCAGCAACCTTTAAAGCTTGGAACAGTCTAATATCCTTACAGGGGTTGGAGCAGTCAATCATTCTTCTTGGAGCATGGAGTATCCCATCATACTTCATAGGTTTTGAGTTATTAAAATACTTTAAGGCTTGGAACAGCCTAGTTTCCATCAAGGGTCAAGAGCTGTCGATATCCAACAAAGAGGTTAGATAACCATAATATCCTTCTATGGCTCGGAGCAGCCCCATGTCCTTTAAGGCCTAGGACCTGTCAATACCCCTAGTAAACACCTTTTCAGCTCTTCACTAAAAAACGTCCAAAACTAACGATACTTAAGTACCAATTGATACTTCAAATTGGTCATAAAAAAGCAACAGGTACTTCATCGGATTTTCTACGAAATGTTAGAATTGAATTGAAACTTATCTCTACGTAAAGTGATATTTCACTTTAGTTAAGAGGTATTGTTAAAGACGATGTAGCAATATTGTATTAATTATTGTCATTCTGAATATAAACGCTTTAGACGTCCACTACAAATGCAATCCATTGTCTGTATAGAGATAACTTCAGGGATATAAGATTCAAATAGTTGTATCTCGAGTTTGCTTTGTCTAGACATTGTGGCTTTAATTTCCCGATATTATAGATTATAAATTATGTTTAATATTAATTTAATATTAATCAAGTTTATGAACATAAAAAGCAAATGGGAAGGAGTCATTGCACCAATTCCTACATTTTTGTGTACTCACCAATACCTTAAAGCGACGATATATCCCAATTGTAAAAATACAAATTGTGATACACACATACGGGACAAACAGAGGAGATATATAAGGATGCATGACAGATTGACGGGCACAAAACCCACAACCTCTATGATAAAAAGGCAACTCAATACATGTGACAAACCACATGAAAATCAGTACTTGAAACGAATCACTTGTCCATTTATGACTGTGTCTTCTCAGTCAAAATGGGGATCATCATTGCCTGACACATGTAAATCATCACTTGTATCGGATCACTTGCCCATTTTTTGACAGTGTATTCTACAGTCTAAATGAGCATCATCATCGCCTCGCAAATGTAAATCATCACTTGTCCATTTTTGACAGTGTATTCTACTGTCTGAATGAGCATCATCATCGCCTCGCAAATGTAAATCATCACTTGTCCATTTTTGACAGTGTATTCTACTGTCTGAATGAGCATCATCATCGCCTCGCAAATGTAAATCATCACTTGTCCATTTTTTGACAGTGTATTCTACAGTCTAAATGAGCATCATCATCGCCTAAAAATGTAAATCATTACTTGTATATTTTTGACAGTGCCTTTTACAGTCTGAATGAGCATCATCATCGACTCGCAAATGTAAATCATCACTTGCCCATTTTTGACTGTGTATTCTACAGTATGAATGAGCATCATCAATCTCGCCTCGCAAATTTAAATCATCACTTGTAGCGAATCACTAATCTAGTTTTGACAGTGCCTACAGTCTGAATGAGCATCATCAGCACCAAACTCACGTAAATCTTAAGTACCTACACTTATAGTGTCAATTAAAGGAAGAGGTAACCTTCCCGGACAGATGACACCCAACTCAATATCATGTGCGATGTTATTATTTATGAGATTTTTTTATCAATTACGTTATTGACTGTTTCAAAAGAATCAGTCAAATTCTTATTAACTTTCAAAAAAGGTACATTAAAAAGATTTTAAAACCTCATATGCGTAATTCTTTAATTCGAATTCGCTAAAAGTAAGTAAAGTAAAAAAAGATGAAAACTATTAACATGTCTTATAATTAACTATGAATTCTATTCATAACATATTTAAATTCTATTCTGTTATTTTGTTTTTAAAAATCATAACATATAAATCAAAAATAAGATTTATTTTTAATCATTTCAAAGATTAACAACTAATAGAAATTATAATAGTTGTAATAATAATAATAATACTTAAATTTTAATTTATTTGTTAGTATAAGTTTTAATTTTTACTTTAGTGGTTATTATTCACACCTTGAATGTAGATATTGTTATGAAGAGATCCACACCCTATCCTGCCAATGCCAAGTGCAATTATCCCCATACCTTTTAACTACTAATTAAAACTTTACAAATTGATATGGGTATGATATGGGAAGGGAAATTCAGAATATTAACCTTTAAAAAACATTGGCATATTTGATCTAACTGGAAGGATCATTTTTCCTAATATTTTTGACTATTTATATTTAAGTGCATATGAATTGTTCCATCAGGAATAAGACTAATAAATATTTTTATATCTTTCTCAATGGATATTCGTTCAATTATTATCTATTGAAGAGTATATCATATACACATCAATAGATTTTTTATTAATTGTATTCTTGTAATTTGCAAATATAATTATTATTATTTTTTTTAAATAGAGGTAGATCGCTAAGCTATATTTTAAATTTTCTATAATAGCGGCCGCCCCCTGGAATAAGCATTTTGCATTTTTGGGGGCGCTCACCTATACTTTTATTATATAAATTTTACCTCGAAGAAGCTAAATTTATTTATCTACTTACGGCTGCCAAATTGCTCATTACCGAACTGTTTTTAAGCTGCAAAATGTCATTTTGCCTACACTGTCAACAAAATATTTAAAAACAGTACGGAAAAATACAAAAATTGCTTGATAATACAAAACCTCCTAGGGAGTTATGGTACATTTAAATATAATGGTAAGAAAGTCAAAACTCCAAAGGAAGAGAAATGAAATTATTTGAGGTTATTATGTTGCAGGTTATTAAGTAAATTTTCGTGTTTTTTACTTTGTCAGCAATGATTCTTTGAGCTCGATTTTTATTATTTTTTTAATAATATCAAAATATATTACAGTATAATTATTATTATAATTGCAAGTATTAATTTTGTTTACAAAAAAAACATTATAATATAATTTAAAAAATACAGTTGGCAACCCTGATATCTACGGCTTGTTTTTATTTTGTACCATGAGTTGTCAAATTTGTGTCTTTAATAAAGTCGTCTGCAAAATTCCATTTTGCTGCCTAGTAGCATAATATACTATTATCCAATTTGGAATCCCACAGAAAGTTCTTTGACTGATTTATAGTTAAAATATAAACAGAAAGGAGTTATTCGAAAGTTTTATTATAAAACGCCTCTCATATTCACCGTTTTTGTCAAATCACCAGTGTCAAACTGCATCGAGGATGAAAAATAGATGAATAGGTAACCACAGGAATAAACTCATCTACTAAATTATAAGTTAGGTATTTCTCATATTCTAAAATGAGAACGAACCCGAAGTGATTTCATGAAGCCGAGAAAGAGTTTCAAGTTATCAAGAACCATTTTTGTTTTACTTTAATTCACATTCGTAATATAATTTAAATCGTTAAATAAAAATGATTCGATGAATAACAAGGACAATAACCTTCTGAACACCAATTTGTTCTTTCTTTATTTCTAAATAATTATTTATCTGAAATTTCTTAGAATGTGTTGTTATGGCCTTGGTTTGGATTATAAAAATACTTTTTATCTTGAAATCAAATCTTCTTTTAATCTCACTCCTTCTCAGCTTCAGTTCGCCGTTCTTTCCTTAATCTCTACTTCCCTTATCGTTTAATAAATTCTTTTGCCAGCTGTCCTCTTTTCTCTTCTATATTTCCTTATCACTAATCTTTTTCAATAAATCTAAGAAATCAAAATATTTTCCGCACCTCTTTTATCCGAACAAATTACCTTTTATCAAACTACCTCTCTTATTTCTCGTATGATGCGTTTAGTTGATTCAATTTCATATACCAATATTATTTTCTCCTATTTCTAAAATCAAAACGTTTGTTTCTTGTCAACCTCAATAGCTTATTAAATTTTATTTTTTGTGTTAACTGTTATTTACATGAAATATTATTTAAATATACATTTTTTTACATGAAATCAACACTCATATTTTTTTTTTTATTTACATCATTCTTTATTAAATTTTTTTCGATTAATATGTCCATCATAGTAATTTGTTTTTCTGGACTAATTTTAATATTTTATATTTGTTCTTAACTTATTTTAATGTAATTTTAACGTTATTTTTTGTAAAATGGTACACGACGTCAGTTATAAATAAGAGGAGCAATTTTAAATTCTGCAAGCAGCTAGTTCTAAGATTAAACGCAAGTAAAACTAAACTAAACAATAAGCTGTTCAAAGATGTTTAGTTGTGTATTTAATAAAAAAAAAAAAAAAATAATAAAAATAATAATAATAATGACAGTTTAGAGCCTTACGGCTCATCAGAGATAATCCCTGCGGGGACCACCTCAGGTGGGTGTGGCAACCATTACTGACTAAGAATAAACTAAAGTTGGCGATGCATCATTTTACGAAATCTTATATAGAAAGTAAGAGCGCAACCTGGGTTGCGAACCCCAGACCTCCGTGGTGTCAAAGTTTAGTATAAATATTAACGCTCTAACGACCTCGACCGTGGAGGCGGCTAAGTTGTGTATATACCCTAACGAAGACGGTATTTTAGTGTGAATAAACTATTTCAGAACATAATTTAAAGTATAAGCAAACACAACCACTTCAGGTGATCCTCGTAGGAATAGTCCCAAAATGCTGATCGACACAAATCTAGGTTATATTGGATATAACCTAGATTATAACTCCATCCATCCTTTAATCATTACTATCAGTTAACCAAAATCTAGCATGCACGTCTTCCAGATGATAAAAATAAATAGAAGATATTGACATTTGATTTAAATTATGCACTGCAACAAAGCACAGAAGTGACTTGAGCAACTTATCTACAAACTTATTAATATTTCATACCACAAATTCTGATATACATACTTCTTTAATTATAAACAAAATACCTTTGTCGTTGAAAACAAATAATATAAGATATTATTTAGAAAAGAAGTTGAAAAGAAACATGGAGTGCAAAATGTAATCATTGTGCATCGTTAGATTTTACTATCGCGTGATTTTAGAAAAATCGAATAAATCTCACTGGTTTTGTTTATTTTTGATAAAATAGATTTTATCGATAACACCGATTCCAACTTTCGATTCCATAACATTAAAACGCAATTATATTTAATAAAGTCAGAAAACTAAGAGTCTAAAATGCACCAAAAAAGTGTAGATTTCACTACCGTATTTAATGCAGAAAAATCGAACAATCTACACTTGTTTTCTTTTCTTCCTATTATATAGATGTCCAAAGTTCGATTTTATAACAATTCAATCCTCAAATACTATAAATTATATTAAGAAACCCTCTTAAAGATTAGGCCCTATGGCCTAATCTTAAAGAGGCGGCTATGGACACAAAAAAAATCCCATGTTTCCCCATGTTTTTCCCTACATGGGGAAATTGTTTTGTATAAAAAATGGTACTTATGAGTGGTTAACTCCAGGTTACCCTTGTCCAGCTGTCCATTAAGTTTAATAATGAGTTAATTAGTTACCCTTGTCCAACTGTCCATTAAGTTTAATAATGAGTTAATTAGCTACCCCTGCTCACCTAAGTTTTCTAGGCCATCACGAGCAGGGTATTTTTACATATGTATGATTTATGAACAAATTTAATTATTTAAATAAAGAAGTTTACATTAAAATTAAAAGAATAAATAGAGAGAGATGGAAAAATGCTATCAGATTTACTAGCATTAAATACGGCCACAGAAGTACAAAAGAATATTTCAGAAAAGTAACATAATGTTTTATTAAAATATAAACGTTTTAAAAGGAGTTAAATTAAAAGTTTTTATTAAAAAAATATGTTTACTTGATGAAAAAATAGTCGAAAAGGGTTGTTAACAATAAGAGAGGTTAATGAGGTGAGAATTGCTGCTGTTTCCTCCCCACAGTGACGCTGAGTGTCCCCCACTCCCTGTGATTGTCCCACCCTTTGGTTTGTCTTACCTTCCAAAAGAGTTATTAGGTAATAGGGGTGTGAAACTGGATCTTATGTGAAACATGAACATTGCCTTCATTTAGTTTGTGTGCTTCAAACAAATAACTGATGACACAATATAATTGTGCGATAGACGCCTAGGAAGTGTAATAAGAAAATACTATGTAAAACTTTTTTTATGTAATGGGTCTAATGAATAGCCAACTTTGCAGATTTTGCAACGAAGAAGATGAAACACCATCTCATCTCATTGGGTCATGTCTCTCAACACACAACGTTGGCTGGATTTCAACTTATTTTCCATTTCTTCTGACCAGCTAAAGAAAATAGAAATTGCGAAGTTAATAAGTTTCTGTCGCTTCTCTTTGATTTTGAAGCAAATAGGGAAAACACACTCTAATTCATACTCTAATTTATCATACCTATCGATTATTCACAATACATTATGTTATTACATTTATCTTAATATTATCCTATCTTATTATTTTCAAATATTTTATTTAGTATTTTTTATTTCATAATAACATTGCTTTAGTAAATATCCACTCCGGAATAGGTACAATGGACCCACATCAGAGGTCTAAGTGCCTTGGATATATTCCCACCGGAAAATTAATAAAAAAATGAAAAACAACAAAGAGTCCCATAAAACTATAGTCAAACACTTAACTTTATTCCCTTTTAAATATAAAATATATAAATATTATGATCAAGATCAACATAGGTATCAATGCCAGTTTTTATTCTTACCGAATTTAAAGTTGTGTGAAACACAATTATACACTTCTTATTGGAAACATTTTTTCTTCAAAGCTTGTTGACATCTGTAGATGCTAAGACGTAGTAATCTGACGGCGTAAGTAGATACCTCATTTTGAACCGTCACAATATTTTACTCAAATATAGAGTGAGAGGAAGCTAAATTAAATTTAATGTTAATAAACAAAGGTAATGAAAAATTGCAGCTCGGAAAGTGTGTTTATCAATAAAATTCAAATATTACACTTGAAAAATAAAAATAAATCAATAAGATTTCTTATTAGTAAAAAGCAAGAAAAAAGACTGAGTTAATAATTAAATCAGAAAAGAAGAAAAGAGAAATGAAAGGTTAAGTAATGTTATATTAAACAATTAATTGCATGCAAGCAACAAAGTAAAGAAACTCGTACTGGGAAATTATACGTCATATTTATTGAATTATTGTTACAGTGGTTAGTGATGTGACATCAATGATTCCGAGAAAAAGTGATCCGACAAAAACAAATGGGAGACGCTCCGTTTAATGCCAAGAAAACAAAAACGGATATATATATATATATATATATATATATATATATATATATATATATATATATATATATATATATATATATATAAAAATATATATTCATATGTTAGTTTTATATTTGGCTACATGCGTGTCAAACCTTGAATATATAAGTCTAAGGAATGATTTTGTTTTAGCTCTTTAGCATAAACAACACTACGATAATAACAGACACACACTTACAGATAACTTTGATAAAATCACTCAGGTAGTCTTAAAACATCTAAAAAATAAAATTCAGATAAAAGCCCGGGTTCGTATTGTTAGTGCAAACACGAGACATTCCCTTTGTAGCCAAGGTATAAATGAGGAAAAGTATTAATTTTAACAAATATTAATGAACAAACGTTCCACAAAATCCCTCCCAATATTCATTCTAAAACAGAAGCGTGACAAAGCTATGTATTTAATATTTCATTACATTCTTAATAGATTCATAACGCTTAGTTTAATAACTAAGCATTATATGATAAACTTTATCAGGCATAACGCCATATAATGGACTCACAAACAATGGAATGAAACATAACAAATATACAAGAATATATAAAATAATACTAACTGAAATAAGATATTTATTTTAATATTCAGTAATAACGAAGGAAGACAAAAATAAAGCTGATAAGATTTTTTATTATTTTTTATTTAATTTATAAGAATGGCTTTTCTATTTCCTACTATAAGAGGGAAAGTATTGCTATAAGAAAGTATGCTGAGTTTTGTTTCGATCATCATCTTCAAAAATAATAAAGCCCAGGACTAGCTTTTATATCTATATTTTTTGGTTTACAATAAATGTTCCTCAGCATTTTTATCTCATTTTAGCGAATTTCCTTTCGCTAATATACAGACAAAATGAGTTACGACCAGTGCTTGACAATTGAGTAACTGCTCAGGTTCTAAAGCATGAACCGGAACCTTAAGCAAGAAATGGGTTGTTAAGCACGGAAACACGCATTCTAAATGAAATATTCGCCCCACAGCGGACCACCGCGCCGGAATTATTTATTTAGTAGTTGTAAACTAATATAATGTAAAAAAAAAACTATAAAAAATTATCATTCCAACGAGGATTGTTGTTAAGCACGAAAAAACGCATCCAATTCGCCCGACATGCGGACCACCGCGCCAGAATTTTTAATAAGTTCTACATCTGACAGCTCGTTTTAGTAAATGAATGAAATACAAAACAACTTAAAAAAAATAAATTCGAGCAAGAAAGAAGTTGTATCACTCTACCCATTATTTTTCTTAATTATTTTGAGGTCTAGCCAAACTTTGGCGTAGACCAAAGTAATGCTAATTTAATCTTTAGGATGACATGTTTCTTTAGTTGTTAAAAAAATAACGAGGGATTCCGTACCCGTTTTTTTTTTTTATTTTTAATTAATTTTAATTTAAAAAAAATATGTACATATTTGAATATATAAAAATGATAATAATTAGAGAAGAATTACTTAAGTCCCATACTTGGAAGATATCCAACAAAAGCCTTTTTTAAACGTTACCTTGTATTTAATTTCTTTTCTTTTTCTACTTTCAGTTTAAAGCAAAACTTTTTTTTTTTCAATTTCATCCCACTTATTTACTTAATGAAGTACAAAGTTGCTTCAACTCTTTTATCTCTTCGAACAGAACATTGTTTTTAAGTTTTTTTTTCTAACTTTTACATCATTTCTTTTTAATTATACAAAAATTAAAATGTACTTGAATAATTCGTTTAAGTAAGAAAAATAAACTGTTAACGAATTTCTTTTGAGAAAATATTCTTTCTTTTCTTTTTTTTTAATTTATTTTGTTAAACTTAAGAGTATAGTTTTTGCATGTTTTTAATTAAACAAAGCCTTAATAGAGGATATTAAGGATATTTGCTTTAAAATAGTATTTATATACTTTTGTATTTTATATTACCCTTATCAGTATTAAGCTTTATTAGGATGGAAAATATCTATGAAGCATGCATTTCATTTATTAGTAATAATCGTGGTTGGTCCAAAGTAACCATCCAATGAAGAGCGAAGCTAGTCAGATGTTAAAAATACCAAAGTACACTGTACCCATTTATTTTGTAAATATTATAATAAATAAATTATATTATAAATATTTTACTAATTTAAATGTCGCCTCATAAAAAATACATTTCGACCAAAAACTTTTTTTTTAACTTTATTAATTATTGTCTACAATAAATGTATTTGACATAGTGTTCATGCTAGTTCATGGCGTGGTAACCACGCCAAAAACTTACAAACTAAAAGTTACAAAGCTTAGAGTTAGACTGTTTTTTCTTTAATTTTTACGTTTCGGTAGACGGAATGTTCGTACGTCGTACGTCAAATAATAAATTTTTATATTTTCAAGATCGTGGCAGATATCAGGATGAAACTTAGTAGATTGTTAGGACGAAACTTAGAGATATATATACTGTCAATTTTAACTCTATCAATTTTTAAATTTTTGATGTCCAGAGATTTTTATTTTATTGATGACACAGCAAAAGTCATCAAAAAAATAAAAAATTATAAGACCGCAAAATTTAAATAAAAATGGCAAAAGGTATTTATAACTAGATATTTATAAATGGAGAGGTGAATTTGTATGAATGGTGATTTGTGTAGATTTCTAACGTATTTTGTAAAATTTTAGACTTTCATAAAAACGTTTTTAAATTTTGTCTAACTCAGAAATATGTTACTTTTTAATGTTTACCTATTGATCTTTTGACGTTACACAAGCTTATTTTATGATAAAATACATTTTATACCCCAAAACTATACGCTTCCATTATTTATGAGAATCACACCAAGTTTGGTTTGCGCCATAATAAATCCTCCAAAAAGCTTTGAGTCTAGTTAGATTTTTTTAATTGGGAGTAAAACGAGTTGCAAAGCATGAGATGAAAATTTAGAAGACGCTGGTCTAATGTTTGCTGAACATGTGTACCAAATTTCAAATCTCTACGACGAATAGTGACACAACAATTTAAAGAATATAAAAGCGAACTCAACCTTAAAAGAATGTATGATACTATTTCTAATTTCTACACAGCTTGACAAACAAGGTAGTGTAATTTATGTTAACACTAACGCAACGTACGTTACATAAATGCATTAACAAATGCAAATTGCCAACCATAACATGTCACTAGTAATTCAACACAACAAAAACCTACTCAAAAAACGTAGAATTTGGGATAATGGGAAACGCGATAGCTCGAGGTAGCTTGATCTCTAATAACTAACTGGATACAAAAGGGCTCAAAACCCTTCATTTGCATTTATTTAAATTTCCTTTATCAGGAATTCTTAATTTTATTTAATTACTATCTGCTTTATTCTTTTTCGTACGTGTTTAGTATAATTGGACTCAATATGTTTAAGTCTTTGAATATGCTTTTTATTATCCAGATTTTTTTCTTAATATTGGTATTTCACTTAAGTTTCTAATATTTTTAACTAGAATTTAGATGACCTTTTTGATTGATTAGGTTTATTGTCACAGTAAGGTTACTTTAAATAGCCCGTATCTTAAGATTATGATTTCAAAACAGTTAAAAATGTTTTTTTTTAATGAATTGTTATCACGAAAAGCACATTTATGAGGTATTTATTTTCCGGTTTTTATGTCAAAAGAAAGTCTAAAAATGTTATGAGCTAAAAATTGGACATCGTTATGACAACAAGTAGTTAAAAGTATGTTGTTTGAAGTGAGTAGATTTATATTAGAGTGCTAAAAAGATGGATCGTCATTTTCCCAGAAGTGAAAAAAACACAGACTTTATTTTTCCTCATTTATACCGTAGAATATAGGCAGACTTTTTGTGTTTGCAAAAAAATCCGAAATCGGGATGACACCGGAATAATCAGTTTCAGCTCTTTAAACTTTTAAGAGTTAAAACTTTATGAAAAAATCAGTCTATAGGTGTAGTTGTGCTATTCGGAAAATAAGTTTTAATGAAGTCATTAACCTGCAATAATTAATTTAGCAAAATCTTCGAAAAATCATAAAAAGCGGAAAAATGTAGCTATGTGTAAGCTGTGTATGTAAAAATGTGGCGCGCATGTAGCTATGAATAAGACTAAAATATGTGCTTAATCACGGAGTCATGTTTTAAATCTTAATCTAGTGACTCAGTTCCAATGCCTCCTAATTTACCACTTTTACCATGTTCTCAACCTTTATGGATAATCTAAAGTTTTTAGATAAAAGCTACTATTGGTATCTCTATGTCACCGTAGAATGCCTTTAAATAATAATCATTATATGCTTTAAATATAAGGTGTTTCAAATAAAAATATTTTGTAAAAAATCAGGTACGGGTTAACTCTGAACTTTTCATCATTACATCGGATTCGCTACGTTTATCTTACTCACTTCGAAATCGCTTCGTTCGTCCTCAGAATGTACAAGTGGTTAAATTTATACTGAAGCGCCTCTTAGGACTCACTTTGCTCCTAAGCTGGGTGATTACCCAGCAATCACCCATCCAGGCACTGACCAGGCTTGATGCTGCTTAACTTCTATGATCTAATAAAAATTATGGATATATTTGACGTATTAAAATGAAACTTGGTGGACTTATTTATTACGTAAAGGTATACCTTTGTACCGAATTTCACCCCAATTGGATTATTTTCAATTTTTTCCATTTCGTTAAAAATGAAATTTGATCAAAATTGAACTAATGCTAGAATTTGATGCGTTACATAATCAACTAAAATGCTAAGATAATAAGATAGCCAAATGTTTTATAAGAGAAAACTAAATAAGACAATACATAAGAACTAATGTTTTTATAAGACAATTACATAACAATAAGAAACTAAATGTTTTTAAGAAATTTAATAATAAGAAACAAATGTTTTTTAAGACAATTACATAATAATAAGAACTAAATGTTTTATAAGACAATTACATAATAATAAGAACTAAATGTTTTTATAAGACAATTACATAATAATAAGAAACTAATGTTTTTAAGACAATTACAAATAATAAGAAACTAAATGTTTTTTAAGACAATTACATAATAATAAGAAACTAAATGTTTTATAAAGGACAATTACAATAAATAATAAAAACTAAATGTTTTTATAAACTACAAATAATACTAAATGTTTTTAAGACAATTACATAATAATAATAAACTAAATGTTTTTATAAGACAATTTTAAATAATAAGAAACTAATTTTTTAAGACAATTACATAATATAAGAAACTAAATGTTTTTATAAGAAATTACATAATAATAAGAAACTAAATGTTTTTATAAGACAATTTAATAATAAAAACTAATGTTTTTAATAATTATACATAATAATAAGAAACTAAATGTTTTATAAGACAATTACATAATAATAAGAAACTAAATGTTTTTTATAAGACAATTACATAATAATAAGAAACTAAGACAATTAATAAGTTTTATAAGACAATTACAAATAAGAAACTAAATGTTTTTATAATAATTACATAATATAAGAAACTAAATGTTTTTATAAGACAATTACATAATAATAAGAAACTAAATGTTTTATAAGACAATTACATAATAATAAGAAACTAAATGTTTTATAAAATTACATATATAATAAAGAATTTTATAAGAATACATAATAAAAAACTAATTTTTATAAGTATAATAAATTTTATAGCTTGAAAAAGGTTAAAAAACACTTATAACTGAAAATCCTTGAACGTTGCCGATTTAAAGTTTTTAGCCTTCCATTAGGCGAATCAAAAACCTTGGATTTATGATTTGATTCCAACAAGAGCAAGACTTTAATTTAGATGCAAATGAAATCAACTACCAACAGGAGCAGAGAGAGGGAACTAACTTTCCTTCCAAGAAATGTTCACATTTTAAGCCATTCCAATAAAAACCAACCATAAAACTTTTAAACGTTTAAATCAATTAAATTATTTTTCAGGATTATCCCTAAACTACAAAACCCATTTAATAACTCCTCTTAATTAAAAAGGTTTATTTTTAATAAATTTAAAAATAAAAACCCTTCCATATCTCAACACTGGCCTTTTGAATAAATCTTTTAGAGTGGACTTAAAAAATATAACCAATAGTATATATTTAATATTCTATAATACTATTTACTTTGGCTTGAATTCTTATGTTTTATTTAAATTTCAAAATAATAATAAAAAAAATTACTTTTAACTAAAGTATTATTTGACACAAATAATTGTGCGAGAGCACCTAGGAAATGTAACAAGCAAAATGCAATGCTACATCTGGGAACTGTTAATTCGTCGGAATTAATTGAAGGTCAGAGTGAGTTCAGGCTCTGTCGGCGCCCTGATGAGTTAGAAGACGGAACGAAACAGAGTGGGACATGACTTTATGTCGAGCCATCAATGATGACAAATGTCGAATGATGGAACAGTTCCCAGATGTAGCATTGCATTTTGCTTGTTACATTTCCTAGGTGTCTCTCGCACAATTATTTGTGTCAACTATTCATGTTTTGCAAAAACTCGGTAGTATGAAATCATATATGTTTTGCTTGCCATGCATGATGGCGGCAAGAGAGCACCGCTCGTCTCTGGTAAGTACTTCACAATATATTCTTCGAAATTAATTGAAGGTCAGAGTGAGTTCAGGCTCTGTCAGCGCCCTGATGAGTTAGACGTAACGAAACAGAGTGGGACATGACTTTATGTCGAGCTATCAATGATGACAAATGTCGAATGATGGAACAGTTCCCAGATGTAGCATTGCATTTTGCTTGTTACATTTCCTAAGTGTCTCTCGCACAATTATATGTGTCAACTATTCATGTTTTGCAAACTCGGTAGTATCAAATCATAAAAGTATTATTTATTTACTTTAAAAAAATCAGGCTTAAGCCTAATTTTTTATCTAAAAAATAATTTTAGATAAAATAAAGTATAAAAAAAAATTCGTCACCTTATCGGATAAGCTACATTTTTTTGCTTGTTTTGTAATTAAATATATTAATGGAGTGACCTGCTTGCTTCTTCATTTGACAAAGAAAAAAGTTTTAATCCAAGGGGTCACCAATCCATCTACTAACCAGTCTCTATGCTCCTTCCATAATTGATAGGAAAAACCGAGGATTGTTGAATTGTGTAATTGTTAATTACAAAAAAAAAGATACTCTCATGACTAATAAAATAACCATTTGGTTATTTTTTATTGATTTTAGAGAAAAAACGAATAAATGTCATTCAATAAAAATAGTATCAATATTGATAATTAGATGAATCTAATAGATAATAAGAGATAATAAGATCTCGAGTCTCATTTTCTAAATACACTCGAGAACATAATATAAAGGTATTTTCGGTATTATTGTATTGAATAGCTATCTGCTAAATTACATTTCTAACCTTCATTAACCCTAAGTCAAACCACCCAAGACGTTCGATTACCTAATTCTAAGGTTTAGCGACGCGAGTCCGAAGTTATAACATCCAAGACTTCGGATCAATATATTCAGAGGTCGAAGCAACAGTGCTGTAATCTTTAGGTAATTATAACATTCAGAGGCTAAACAAATCAAGTCCAATATTCTAAGGAAAACCACCAACGTACCCGATTTCTCATAAATTTTAAAAAAATAGTTACAAATGAAATGATTTTCTAATAAAGCTATATATATATATATATATTATATATATATATATATATATATATATATATATATATATATATATATATAATACATACATACATACATACATACATATATATATATATATATAATAATATATATATATATATATATATATATATATATATATATATATATATATATATACATACATACATACATACATATATATATATATAAACATACATCTATCTCTAAAGAATACCAATGATTAGGTAAAAAGCTGTGTAACTTTATACAAAGGACAACAAACTGTAGTAATTCATGGAAAAGTATATATGGTAGATGGTGTATATATTTCTTAAGGAATTGTACAACAGTAGAAGACCAATTAGTATAAGATTTGTATGAAAATACAATTTTTTTCATTTGTGTATTATTTATACAAATTATACAAAATTGTATAAATATACTAGTGCCAAATTTTTTTAGCACCTGTACAATTTTATATTCATACTAGTGTACCAGTTGAGTCAAAACGCTGCAAATTCACATAATATAACTACTAAAGTAAACTTTTGTAACATGGGTAATCTCAGCTGTACCACTATCTACATAATTGGTTTGGAATTAAAGGTCACCTACGATTGCCTTAATTAGGATTACCTAGTACCAATCTATTGTGGAACTATTTTTTTAATGAATAGGTAAATAAATAGTCTCTCCACTAAAAAGTATGTTAATAGATTTATTAGAGAGTTAACTTTTTGTTGCACCCGGCCATCATCAGTCTGTAAGAAAATACATAAACTTAAAATAACTAAAAATTACAAATACAAAAAGTCTAACATAAAGCTAAAAGAAAAATACAAAACAATGAAAAAAGTAAAAAAATATTTTTTGTTATTGTTTTGCATTTTTCTTTTAGCTTTATGTTAAACTTTTTGTACTTGTAATTTTTGGTTATTTTAAGTTTGTTGTACTTTCTTGGCTTTTATAGACTGATGATGGCCAGATGCGGTAGAAAGTTAACTCTCTAATAAATAGATTTACATATTTTTTAGAGGAGAGATTATTTATTTACTTATTCTTGGATTACTTCACAAAGCAGTTATTTATATTATTTTTTTAATGAATAGATTGGAATCACTTCAAAAATACACATGAAATATAAGCTTGCGTTGTAAAATAAACAACCTTATAATTGTCATTATAAAAACTTTAAGTTGAATAGAAACATAAATTACAAATAATAGATTAAATTACAAACAACACAAATAATACCATGAAATTAACAACTCATCATATCTAATCGAAACTAATATCTCCGTGTAATTACCAGAAAATAGTTACAAACCAATTATTTCCATTCGAAACCCAGTTAATATATAATGAAGTAGAAAATGAAGTAATATCTAATAAAAAGAACTTGAGGTAGGGTAGACTAATCACGCAATGCGTGTTTCACCTCCCACCGACATTAGAGGCAAACCTAAATATTCTAGGTCATTTAGTCCATACACTTTATTTTAATCCAGGGAAAGCATATTTCGCCCCATTTTCGTAAATTCATCAAATAGATAAATCGTTAAAGGAAATTCGTTTATCCTGAATATTTACCTATCATTACTTAAATATTCTGTTTTGTTTTTACCATCTAAATGTAACATTAATATTTAAATATGAATATTAATCTAACATTAATATTGTATTTATCTAATTCTAGTGATCACAATGAATATAATTCTTTTTCTGCTCTTTTTAGCGAATTTTCGAAGACAAAAATTAGCTTATGAGGTTGGGGTCATGCAGGGGGGAAGGAAGTGGGGGAAGGTGGATTTTTGGAGGGGGGGACTCAATGATGAAGAATACAGGGCGGTACATTTCAAATTCATCACCCTGATTACTCAGCTCCGTTTCGGAGCTACAGCAATAAAAATGAAAGGGGTTTAAATAAGAAATAGAGGGGTTTAAATCCAGCCAGGGGTTAACCTAATACAAGGTTATTCCTTTTCCCATTGGCTGTTACGTAAACGCGTGGTTAGATTTTGTCCAAGACAAGTCTGGATACAGAGTTCTGGGCCCAGTGTAAGGTCCTTCCGAAAAGATAATACCTGGACCCTCAAAATTTAGGACCCTCATGGTAGTCATTATAATACCCTCACTGAAGTTATGAATACCTGGATTTTAGCAATGTCTGCAATAATTTAAGACATCAGGAATGCTGCGTTCAGTTCTGAAAGACGCTTAATAGAGATCTGTAAAATTTTGACATTCAGTTCAGGGCTAATTTTGGGGTTGGTACCAACCTCTCTGCCTGACATTACAGTAAGTTTAAAGAGACTTCAGAGGAAGCTTGCGGACTAGATGACACTAATGAGATTAGAGTAGCTAGTGGTGCTACAGGAAATATACTATACCAACTGTGGAGTGGTCACAGTCTCGTAAAGGTGAGGGTAGAACCCTAAGGGGTTAACAGCAGAGTGGCAATTGTAAGAGTGAAAACGCTAATAGGCAAACTTTTTCTGGGAATTTAATGTTTAAAATATTCCACACTTAGAATAAAATAGTGTTCCAAAGTTTAGGGACTAACTTGGATCGCTTCGGTTGTTCTCAAAATGTCATGTCTACAATATATTTGCCACGGTTAAGAAAAATTAACTGCTCAGCCTAGTGCGTCAACAACTACTTCATTAGCTAATATTTTCATCTAATTAATGTTTCAAAATATACAATATTAAAATTACTGAACAAAAAATACTGACAAAGATTTTAAACCCCACATAGTATTTTGTCGTTTTTAAAGCTATATTATTAATAAAGTTTTTCCTTCATTTTATCTATTTTGGCAATTAATAATACCCCAGGTTTCAAGGTTATTTAAAAGATAAAAAAATTCTCTCTAAATAAAAAATTATAAAAATGAGAACAGAGAAGGGGATTAGGTTTTAGTGTAATTTTCATGTCAAGTTTCATGACAAGAGACCTTCCTTTATTCTGGTTTAATATAATATTTTGTTTTATAACGAACCATATTGTCTCGTTCTTTTTGTTTTCTTTTTTCTGCATTTTAATGGTTACATCAATAAAAACAATATTTCCTTAGATCGCACATAGATTGTTTTTGGCTTATTTTTAATTACCGAATTTTCTAAAGAAAAATAAACTTATGAGATTGGGGTTGTGGTGGAAGAGGAGGCGAAGAAAAATCCATCTTATTTAATAATATTTAATAATAAGGAACTCAGGTGGCTCATAAGAGCTACAACACACACACACTCACACACAAGGTATCGTTTATTATTTATTTCATTATTAAGATTCAATCATTCATAATTTGACATGAGTAACCAAAACATTTTTTGGTTGCAGAGCAAATAAAATTATGATTATTTCAAGACGGTATGTAATGAGAGATGTAATGACTAGTTTTAGGAGAGTAAAAAAGGACTTTTTACTCCTGAAGACCTATGATCATACATGGCCGCCTAACTCTTTACTACTACAGTGTTTTGTGAGAATAGTAGCTCTATATTTTATCAATACACCAAATGGTGTGATGATTTAAATTTTATGCGGTGAAACCAAGCTGATAGAAGTTATGAGGTGAGTCAATTAGAGGGTTTTTACGAATTAAATAATTTTTTTGACATGTTAGGCTATAGTCCGAAATCGACGTCATTGCAGGAATAAATAGTAAATTTTCAATAATAAGGCGCGGTCGAATATCCACGGCCTTCTAGAACGTTGGATCACCAACAAACTTTTTTTAAAAATTTTCAGTAATTACCCGGATTTGTGATAAATGAAGCCTATTTCCGTAATCTGCACTCTCTTTTAGTTAATCTCAAAAAGTATTTACATTCACTCAACGATTTATTCTTAATCTAACTTGGTACATACATACCCTTTGTTAGACGTCAATGTTAACAAATATGACATGTCAAAATATAACACAAAATATTGACGCCTAACAGTAGTTATGTATGTACCAAGTTAGATTAAAAATAAATCGTTGAGTGAATGTAAATACTCTTTGAGATTAACCAAAAGAGCGTGCAGATTACGGAAATAGGCTTCATTTATCACAAATCCGGCTAATTACTGAAAATTTAAAAAAAAAAAGTTATAAAAAAGTTTGTTGGTGATCCAACGTTCTAGAAGGCCGTGGATATTCGACCGCGCCTTATACTATTCCTGCAATGACGTCACGTTATTCATAAAAAGTCAGGTTATAACCTCCGAACGCGTTTGGTTTGTTTACGTCGAATAGAATTACTTTATAAATTTCTAATATCTTGCGGTAAAACTACATGATTATGACAGATGTCAAAGTCACACCGAAAATCGTCAGTCACATCAAAGTTGCACCAAAAAATTATATGCGTTCACCAATAAGGTAAAAACTAATAGTTGAATAGCTATGGAAATTCCAGTGCTGATCTATTACTTTTTTTGGAAAAGTATTGTGTTAGCAAAAACATCTGAATCTGAGATGTCATGGGAATTATCCGTTTTAAGGTTTTAAAGGACTCCTAAGTGGTTCTCACAAAGTTATCGGTCTGTATATGTGTGAGAGTGTGTGTTTCTATTATCATCGTGGCACCCAGTGTATTAATGTTAAAACAAACAATGTTGAAACAACAAGTCTGGCTTAAACACAGCAGGAGTTAGCATGATAAAATCTGCTCTGACTTTTTATCATGCTTAGAGCAGGCATTTCCATGAAAGTCATGGAAATGCCTGAAACGGATAATTATGAAGGAACCTCGGCATCAAATTCTTTGGATGGAATACCATATTCCATATGGTATATGTCCTTATAGGTATAGGTCCATACCTATAAGGACCTAAATATACCAAGAAGTATAGTTAAGACTATCTTTGTGGATAGACCTTTATTTAAACCCTAATATCCACTGGCGCTAACGTCACTCTGGACATTATTAACATTAATAATGGTTATCTATGCATTTTTAAAAAGAAATTTTAAAAAAATCAGGTACGGGAAATGTCGAAACTTTTCCTCATCACATCGGATTCACTACGGTCATACTCCATACTTCGAACTCGCTTCGCTCGTCCTCAGAATATTCATTCGCCAAATTTATACTGCAACACGTCTTCAGACTCGTTTAGCTCGTCCTCGAATATTAAATAAGTCCGTTTCAAATTACAGGCACTGACCCCGCTCGATGCTGCTTAACTTTTATGATCCAACAAAAATCATAGATATTTGAAACGAAACATGGTCTTCTATGCACTTTTAAAACTGAAATTTTTAAAATTTCTCATCTCGTCGGATTTGCTACGCCCATCTTCACTTAATACCCAGTCACTCAAATACATTTTAAAGTTACTCTACTTGTTTTTAAAATTACTTCCAGCCATATTATTTCAATTTGCTTTTATCCTAAAACCATAAAGATGATAAAATGATATAAGAAAGCTCGACAATATCACTGTCTTCTATTTAATGTGAACTTATTTCTCCTAAATAAAACTATAAGAATTAAAAATAGAGACGCTTATAAAACTCTTCATTTGAAAATATTTTAATTAGTAAAAATATTACGTCAAATAACCTTATATATCTTACGTAAAATAAAATCAAATATGAATATTTAAAAAAAAATCAATTCTACATTTTTTCAAACTGCAGAGATATCATATTTATTTAATTAAGAGATACTCGCACGGTATTTTTGTAAGCTGTACGCTTGGATTGCTTGGGGGAAGCAATTAAAAGCTGTTTGCCGGTGAGTTGATTTGACCCCGCGCGACGCCTTCTGCCCCCTATAAACTTGTGTTATCTTTAATCGAATAAAAATAAATCCCATAATCTTCCTTGAGCTTTTTATCTTTCTTGCCACTTGATATTTTTTATCTGCTTATTTTTTCACTACATTATTTATTCATTTCTTTATTTATTTATTTTTTTCATTCCGAATTATTCCATATTTAAATATTTACAAAATTAATATTACATTTTTTTCAAAAGTAAAAAACATCGGATAGAAAATACCTCGGGACTTTTCCTTATAACTTAGGACTTGCTTCACTCTCAGAATGTCACGTTTCTTCGAAGGATCTTAAATAAAGAAGATGACGCAATAAGGAATCTTTACAACTTTGCAATAACATAAACAAATACAAGCAAACTTAATGACTAAGCAAAAATTTATAAAACACGAAAAAAATAACGATTTAATTTGACACGTAGTCCGACTTTTGAAAATATATTAAATTTAATTATTTATTAATTATAAACTTCAATGGAAGCTGTTCAAGCGAAAAAATAATACGTAATTTGTTTATAATACATTATATTATTTGATCAATATTTAGGTAATTTAAATTATCCATCTTATTACTCATTGACACTCCTATGGCTTGTTGCTATATACCTGTATAATACTATAAATTTAATACCTGCATTCTCAACTACTCCAAAATGATTGTATTAAACTAAGAGTAATTTGATCCTCTAAAGGAGAAAAACTGTTAACTTGGCTTCGCATTAAACCCTTTGCAGGCTTCAGATTTATTTTAAACAACTATCACAATCAATTCAAATACATAAAAAAACCACCTAAAATACCATAAAATTGGTTTAAGGTCAATGGTATAGTTGTTGGTTTTACCAGCAACTACAGATTTCCAGATACCATCCGGAAATCAAAGATTTGAATTCCATCTCAAGAGAGTTGTTGCTGGTTTTACCAGCAACTGTAAAGATTACCGGATTCCATAACTCTGCATGTAAGCCTATAAGCTTTATTTTGCCTATTTAAAACGAGCCTTATAAATGAACGCACATAAATGACAAACAAATATTAGTACACAATAAAACATGGCTGTGAATTAGAAATTTTCCACACAATTCTGAATTCTATAAAACTGACACTGTGCTATGATATTAGGCTGACTAGGATTGAGCTAGGGGAGTTCCTACCCAACTACATTTGGTATTTTGCAATGCATCAAACGAATTTTCATCATGTGTTGTTTCGCAGCCACCTCGCCTAACAGTTCCGCTTCGTGAGCCAGGTCGACTTACTGAGGAAGTAAGCTAATATTAACGCATGCCTAGCTCTACAGTACAACTCAGACAGTTCCGAGGTCTTCTAAGTGAGAGCACCAGCGTCGACTTACTGAGTGAAGTAAATGCTAATTCGTATCTAAGCTAGTGGAGTGTCATAGTGAAGGATCTTGCTAATTCCCTAGAAAATCATATCTCTTCTCTAACCAAGTTTATAGCTCTATCTATTGATCCCGAAAGAGAGTATCATCTAAATTCTATATATATCTATGCCTATGAGCTCTCCGTCGACTGATTTTTTCTATGAAGCTGATGATATATTCTTTGTGATCGTATTTTTTATCAATAGTGTTTTACACACTACACATCTTCTATTTTAATTAATAAATTAATTGTCAATGAGTTAAATTGATATGTATTATATATGAATGTAATGATATATATGCTTAATATAGTAGAAAGATCAAATAAAATGGTATTAGTGAGTGCTGAATATCTGATTGAGCTAAAATAATAAATTTATATAAATATTAATATGTATGTACATAAAGTATATTAATGAGAGTGTTTCTTACACTACTCTTTATGATTATAGTGAGATGCGGTTACTTCTCGAGTAAACAACCTTCTTGATGATGGAAACGTATCGAGTATATTATAACTTAGATGTGCACTGATAAATCTATGTCCTATATAAATATATCCCTGAAGTGAATATGTATATTATAATATGTTAGTATAAATTAAAAAAAGAATAGTTCAAACTAATATTATATTAGTATTCTAGCAAATTGAATAATATTATCGCCTAATTATACATAGTGAATATATATAATATACATGGCCCTTAAAAATCTTTTTCTTTTGCCTAAAACCATTTTGGCTTATTAATTACATATATATAAATATATATAAAAAGTGAATAATCACTATAATATTTATTCTGTATTATTGTATATAAATAAATAAAAATTATCTATATCATTAAAAAATCTATAATGGGATAACATCCTTTATATTATGATATATATATATATTCTCAAATAAATTCGTAAATATAATTAATATTATAATGGAATACGATACTATATAATTACTTGCATAGCATTTAATTATATATATATTTTCTAACATATAAATTTATATTATTATAATAATAATATAGCAATGAATACCTAAAAGATGAATCAGGAGATCAATTTGATGATTGTCCTCGTCACTCTCTATGATCTCTACACATCTCTAGTGGACAGTAGATGATAATTCCGTCTTTCCAATAAGAATAAGGATCACATACAAGAAGAAACGGTTTTCAATGATGAGATACAAATATGCAGAGTGTGAACTTTCACACACGGTATTCCCCATTAGTGGAAATTGCTCTTGATACTTTTTCAATATATAACTTCTACCAATATATAAAAAAAATCATATTTTATAGTTTCGAAAAAAAGAAGTACTACGCCAACTTCAGAAACTGTATATTTCAATATATGAGCGAACATCCAAATAATAGAGAACAATTATTTCCTTAATATCTTTAGTTATAGAGTGGAGAGAAAAGTATAAATATTAAATAGAAAATAAAAAATAAAATTATACTAGTTTAAAAGAGCTTTATTATAAGCTTAGCATGTATGATAAATAAAATTTCATGATACAAGTTAAAGAATTAAGCAATATTAGGCAATAAAACTGATAAGTATCAAACAACAGTATAAACAATACTCAATTATGTACAAATTAGAATGAAACGAATAAAGAAAACAAGTTCAATTAAGGAAAAGAAAAACAAAGTAGTCAATACATTTGTTTATCTATATGAAGCGCATTAAATTAAACAGGCCATACTTATTAGAAATCATTCAAGATAATTGCTCTTTACCTATCAAAAATATATTATTCAAATAAATAATATCAATTTAAAACACACACTTGTCCTATTTATTCTCAGTCCGTATTGTCTATGGCCAACAAAGATCACAAAAAATGCCTATCTAATGTGATCACACATTGAACTAACGGTGAGAATCAAACCTATATTAGACATAAGTATTCTACAAAGTCACGAAGCATCGGCCATTTTCATTTTAACCACATAATATTTTTAGTAAATGGCAATAATGATACCAATTCAATATAAACCAAAGTTAAACTATATAACAGATTTGAGTAAAATTATAACACTCTCATATGCTAATTTAAAAACATAACGGAGGAAATTTCAAAATTCGAAATACCATGTCGAATAGCCAACTTTATCGAAATCGCTTCGCTCAGTCTTCAGAAATGTCATGGTACTTACTAAAAGCCTATATGAGCTCTTTAGCATGAGCCCTGCGACTTAGTAGAGAATTTGGATACGCTCGATCCTCATAATTATGTAGGTATTAATCACTAAACTATTTCTTCATGCGTGGTCAGATCATCATGAGTTAGATTAAATCTTAAGCTTAAGTATATGTGTATATTGCCGAATAGCATAACTTTAGACAACTGAGAAAAATTCATCTTCTGCGCACCATCAACTTATGACATAAGTAGTGTGCTCTGGTATTCACAATTCCAACTCGTCTAGAAAAAAAAGATCGACTAAAGCGAGTTATGAGTAAGACTGGACACACACAGCATGACCGGGCAATGTTAATGAAACCTTCAGGTTTAGGAATAGTCTTACTACGCGAGACAGAAAAATAAGTTAGCACATATTATTACACTGACACGGACAGTAGGTTTAGAAAAGTCAGAAGGAAATGCGTACCCACACGATAAAATGTACAGGATTTATGTTTCTATAAGGAATCATTATCTCTACTGGACAATGCTAAGGATATAATAATAATGCCCAAGTAGTAAGCGATTTTAGTAAATAATATTTGTTCAAAAATATTAATATAAATGCGCATGTTAGATGGATCAAAGAATTAATAGAGCAATGAGAAAGTAATCATATTTAGGCTCTATCTGTAAAGAAATATTAATAGGAGAGGATGTGCTTCTACTGAAATAGCTAATGAGGATAAGAACTTTCATAGTATATAGGACCTTCATACATCGCCAGTAAGGCCTATACACAAGAACGTGAAGTGGCCAATTTTCAATGCTGGTTACAAAGGGTATATGTTCTCGGCATCAATGCTGGGCCGAGCCAACTTTTGATGGGCCGGGGCTATGCCTACAAAGAAAGTTAAATTTAATATATGCAACTACCAGGACAGAAGTGACGAGTGATGAGTAGCACGTTTTCCAAATAGAAGAAGCAAGGTAAATAGCATGCTAAAGTCAAATATCCACACCAAAATTTGTGAACCAAGATGCGGAAACCGGATCTTGGACTGCCGCTTCCCGGAAAACCGAAGCCGCGGCACAGCGTGGCGCTATATAGAATAGCAACTGAGACACAAAGCATATCATTGGGGACATATGAGTAAGGTATGTTATACTAAATCAGCTATTATTCTAAACACAATTGTGCAAATGATCTATACTATAAAATGGTTTTAACATGGTCATGCCTTCAACTTTCTCTAGGCTCTTAAAGTATATTCACTTATTATATAACTTTAATAACTTGTCAAACGTGTATTGTGTCGAGCTATGATCGTGATCACCAACTATTAATACAGGTGCATCATGTGTAGACGTACTTACTTTCTATTGTTCTCTATAGATATACAAATATGGAATTATAATAAGATCCTAAGGAATATCTTAACCTTATGGAAGGTGCAAAAAAAAAAAATTAGTGGTTAAGAGCACACGACAAGCGATTCACCCAGGAAAGACCGAGAGTATCTTTCTAGGTTCTTATCCCACACGCAAACTAACATAAGGCTACCCGCTAAGAGGAAACCCGGAAAATTCACATTTCCTATTTATTTTAAATTATTTCACTAGAGCAAACTGGTCCTATGTACTATAGAGGAGGCTGAGAAATTTATCGAGCCACCTCTAAATGTAACTAATTTATATGTTATTATGAGAGGAATAGCTATACATTAAACTAAACAGGGCTTTAATATTTTCTCTTAAGTCTCTAGTAAACGCGTTAAATTGAGGGTAATAGAAAAAGCTAAAATTAATACTGTGTATTGGATCGTAACGAATTTAATCTAGTATGGTAATTTTAAAAATTATGCCTATGTAGAAATATATATAAAATTACGGCTATTAAAATTATAACAAAAAGGTAATGTTTTCACGAGTAAGACTATAAAGAAGGATAATATTATTCCAATATCAAATATTAATAAAAACTTTTGCTTCCCAATCCACACTATTATTTTAAAAAGTAGTCTAATAATTCATAAATATCCTATACTTTATTATGACATATTAATCATTATAATTTTAAACTTATAATAAACAAATGAAATTATTTAATTCCAAATAAATCTGCTATAGATCCAATTCAAGCACAAATTAAGTGAGAAAATCCGCTTGGCGCTTTGATGAATTAGCTAAACCGCGTAACAATCACAAGTCTTAAATCATCTTTAAGAAGATATATTTATGTGTCAGTGTTACAAATTTAGTTTTGAAGTCATCCAA
The DNA here is from genome assembly GCA_018340805.1 of Microvelia longipes. Classification (NCBI taxonomy): domain Eukaryota; kingdom Metazoa; phylum Arthropoda; class Insecta; order Hemiptera; family Veliidae; genus Microvelia; species Microvelia longipes. Next base: position 33,997,573 of record JACMZG010001913.1, read on the forward strand.
CAATCTATTAAAAATTCAACTGCCGTAGGGACTTTCCGCAGTTATTGTCATTGAATATTTAGGTCTTCCGGTGGCTATGCGAGACCGCGTTAATGAGTAGTATGTATGATGATATGGAATCCGAAGCTATTTCGAACAGCTTCCACTGTGGAGGCATCACCGAGGAATTATAGGACCATTATGGATAGAAAAACAAACAAGTGGTCAATGGTTGGTGGTTTGTCATAGGGCCTCCCTTTGTCTCCATCTTCAGTTTCAGGTTTGTGGAGCATTGTTCTATCCATAGTATAGCTCAACCATATAAGCTCGTTCTCTCTGAGAACGAATGACCTATCCAGGCAACACAATGCCAGTGGAAGCAAACGTCGGATTCTTCCATCTACATTTAACACGGTCACAACCGTACAGATCAAAATATATCGACATAAAAATCAGCCACATTGGCGCTACAAGGTTTTGTATAGACGCTATAGCCTATTAGTCAATCATATATCTTTAAACTTTCATATTATAATTTCTATAAGTAGTTTCATCAATAACTATATATTTTTTTATGTCATCCACAAAAAGTCCTATAATAAAAAAATCTGCTATTTATCTCCTATGTATATTTACACGGTTTAGTATTGCTATCAATATTCTTTATTAAAGTATACATCTTACTTTCTAACAATAATGGAATCTATATCAACATATTAAAAATATACCTGACTAGATTAACTCATCTACTACTGTCACTAACATATTTAAATTACGAAATTCATTCTCTGTCTTAATGTCTAGCTGTAGGTTTGCATTAACTTTACCTAATTAACACAAGTCTTTATTCTCCTTAACTTAAAGCAAGCTATTTCCGAAAGACAATTCTGCTTATTTTTAGTTTATGAATATGATATTTCTACGTTAGCATCGTAAAATGTACGCATTTTTACGAGATGACAGACCTATACTTAAAATTTGATCATTCATACAAACTTTTCTATAATAAATTACGGTCACTTAGCTGTCTTGCTATATTCATATAAAAGCATTACGTTTAAAAAGACCATTTATTTGAATTTGATTATTTTGTCAAATTAAGCCATGCGTAAGCTAGTCAGCAACCCCACCTTCCCACACACCGCTTCTTAATCTGTCGTAATTAGCATCCTGAAAAGCATAAACATTCATGGACTCTTATATATACAGCGTATGAGACATCACGAAACTTTGTACTCATAGAGGTGTCTAAGACAATCAACCTAGGATATAAATATGTGATAATTCATTATCGATATTTGTACTATTATATATACAGCGATATAAATTAAGGTATGTGTATATTCGCAGAGCATTTTATTAATGTATTTTATTAGCCGAATTTATATCCGTTTACTAATGTCTTTATTCTCGAGATCATGCGCGGTCCTTACATAATAAGACATTAGTATTCCGCATCTTTCATTCACTTCACAAGCGCTAAAATTATGACGCATGCAATTGTGATTTATCCGTTATATGTTATTCCGATTAATCTACTAATGGCACGTTTATTTACTGCAAATCATTCTCAGAAAATGTAAATGAGGTGTAATATATAATTCACGATGAGTCCCTATCTTCGTGAAATTTTACTAATTGAGAAATGTATTTCCGCAATCTGATATGTCACGAATTAACCTCAATGACAATATTATATCAATATGCCGAATGCATATTCCGATTGACTCAAACACTGAGTGTCAGACCTCTATTTCCGAATCATTCCGTTTATTAATGTATTTGATTCCGAGTATAGATCTCAATGATAGTAACAAACACCATGATATATTCCGAACTAATGCATTTACATTCCGAGCATTTATCTCTCGTTTTGAACTAATGACATTTTTGCTGGGATGTTTTATTCTACAGAAATCACTAGTTCCTGACGTTGTGTTACTAATGTAGTTATTCGAACGGAAATTGATGATCCAGATTATTTAGCTAATTGCATTTATTCCGAATCAGTCCGCGTTATATACACCAATACATTTTGATAGCTATGTATTTCTCAGATATGACTCCAACCGTTTACTAAATGATGTTATTCCGAATCTCACTTACCTTATGTTACTAAATGTATTCTAATCCGAATAGTATCTACCGTGCCTACTAATGTATTAATTACTATAATTATTACAGATAATGCCTATTCCTCCCTACCAGCAGATAATGAAGTTAGAGCACTTCTATGTGTTATGTCTTGTACAATAATACCAACCACTCCACACTAAAATAGAGATGGGTAATGATATTAGTAATAACTTATACTCTTATCAAGGCAACGGGAATAACAAGACGTAAAACTAAAGTTAGACTCGTTTTTGAGCAATCACGATCTTCTTCTTAATTTTACTTGAGTAAAATTAAGTTGTTTTGAGTGACAACTTATTCTAATTTGAGTGACACTTTATCTAAAATAACATAACTTTAAAACAAAAGTATGAGTGGCACTATAATATAATAATATCAAACTAGAATTACATTGTAAGATACGACTCTACTAATTTAATTACAATATTAGCACCATTTCAAAACATGCTAACATTGAAGTTCATGACAATTTAAATTTAGGATGGAAAATTTGAACATAGAAATTCAATACATAATGTATAGGAGTCAGAGCTCACTACTGAAAGGTTAAATTTATACTGGTGGAATATTGAGGAAGCAAAGCCATTTGACGAGTTACGAATTATTGAAAAAGTGCCTATACATCAACAAAGAAACCTCGGTATATAATATACCAACTTGGTTCTCTTATATTCACGTATATGAATATACTCTCTTTAATTCACATCCATTAAATATGCTTGCGTTTAATTAAGTGTTTATAATATTATAATGATTATATTTGCGATATTCATAGAGGTTGTCTTTAATATTGCATAATGATGGAGCGTGTTTTATGGACGTGATGAGTTGAAGTCTTTTCATTTAAAGTCCTATATAAATTATTAACTTCACTGCTTGAACAAATCATTCTAATACTGTTATTTTTACCTTTTATCATTTATACCGTAGAAGTATAGAGAAAGTAATGGGTTTAAACTAAAAATCTGTAACCGAAATTTTAACTGAATTAGCCGTTTAAAATGTTTTAAGACTACCTAAGTAATTTTAAGTTTTCCGTCTGTACGTAGTTGTGTATGTTATTATCTAAATCCCAGTGTGTATTAAAAAATGTATTTCATGAAGTTTAAGTCAATTAACCCTTCAAATCCTCAGGCATGGAAAGTCACGAAAAATTTAATTATTTTTATTTTAATTTAACTTATCTGATTTTCTTTTAAAAAGAAACTTCTCATAAAATAAGCAGCACGGTGAAATGGTTTTCTGAAAATCTAAATTATCCAGAAAGTCAAGAAACTTCATTATTTGGTTCATTATTAATATTATAACTTGATTTTATCTTCCTTCTCCTCGTATTTTATTCAAAGGTAGAAGTATTGTCATGGTAAAATTAATCTTAAAGGAGAATTTCCCGGTGTAGAATACTTGGCCGGAAAACCAAGTCGTGTCATCGTTGAATATTTATGAGGTTTTTGATTCTGCCCCAAGCCAAGGCAACGATAAAGAAAAAGAAGAAAATTATCTTGTCATTTTACTATAAAAAATCTAACAACTTTTATCTAAAAGTAGAGAAAGGTAACTTCGGTGGACTTCAAGATGACAGGCGGTAAAAACAAGTCTTTGACATGAAATCTTAAATTATGCGGCAGCTGAGCCTTATAAACTGGCTTTTCTCGTTATACTTCGGTCCCACTACACTTAACTTAAAATCGGAGTATGAAAATTATTTAGCTTTTGGAAACTTCATTTAAGATTTTATGAAAACAACTCGATTTTTAAGGATTTTTTAAATGTTGATGACTCAGGGAATGGAGAAACAAGGTTCAAAAGTTTTTTCGGGTGGCATAACTAAACTACAAGTATGATTTTAGTATCAAGATAAAACTATTTAACACAAATACAGCGGAAGTTATTCCTACATCCACACACATACATACATGTTGATAAAAGGAGCCATCGGCTTCTTGCCATTTCGCGGGCCTTCGGCCTGTTCATTCGTGTGTTACATGTTGTTTGGTAGTTTATGTTGATTTATGGTCATTCATTTATTCATTGTATGGCATATTACAATGCACATAGATCATTTTATTACGTGAGCCACCTCGCTTTCCAGACACGCTTGACTCCCTCAAAGCATGCCAGACCCTGCTTAGCTCGCTGTGCTCCAACCACTCACCAAAAGAGGCTAGTGTATGGAAATCGACAAAAATAGAACAACTTTTAAAAACTACAATACCAAGTTTAACAACAAACAATTATAGTTAATAATTGTTTACTACGCAAAGCTTCGAAAGCGCATTAAAGCTAGGAATCGAAGTGCTCTGTTTAAAATTGTGAGTAAGGTAATATAAGTATCCTACCTACCTATTTTTCCAAGAAAATCCCCGGCAAACTATGACATGAATGTATAGTTTGTTTTTCATTCATAAATACCAAAAAAAGCAAAATGTATTTCATTTATAAAAACTTTCCTATTGAAACATCTTCTAGACTGATATCTCAGTCTAGAAGGTGATTTTAGATCGGTGTCCTAGAAGGTCTTGCTTCTTTCTAATTATTATTTCCAATTATTTAGACTAATTAGCAATAATTAATCTTATGAACACAATACAGTGGTTTCCTATAAATATAAAGGAAGAAGAAGATGCAGTTAATAAGACAAAGTTAAAACTTATTCTTATAAAGATATAGTTAGAATATAGTTTCAACAATATTGAAAATAGTTAATTACAAAATTAAAATGCCAAAATATTTCACACTGAACCCAGAGAATAATGTCAGCCGAAACGAATAATCTATTCTAATTAAGGTTCGGAAGCATCCGACAGAGAAGCACAATGGATAATTTTACCGAGTTAATGAATAAGGGACGCTAGGTTTGAGAATCGAAGTCACCCCCAAGGTAAAACTAGATCTCCCTCGGGAGAACCGAACATAAACCTATTTCTACTCTAACCTAAATCGTTATTAACACACTAGTTAGAAAAAGTTTAAATTATCCAACTAAATTTTAAAATAACTTTGGTGAAACTTTTGAACTAAATTTCAAAAACATGGGATTTATAGGTTTATTTAGGCTGATAACACACGAATAAGTTTAATCATAAGTTATTAAATAAATATGAATTTTTAAATATGAATTTTTAAATATTATTTTCCTTTACCCTATGTATTCGGACAGAAAGTGCTCGAAATTTTTCGACCACAGAGACGGTTACAATTCTAATAAACACGGCAAAAACGAAGAATAAAGACCATCAAAGGCGTGATTGTAAATACAAACACATATAAAACGAAAAGTAAACAGAAGATATTTTCAGATTCAGGTCTAACAAATATTTCAAGTATATAGTATGTGCTGGCTGGATGATTTTAAATTTCTTAAAATATCTTGTGAAACCAATTTGCAATCCCATTTTTTATTTGTCATAATTTTTTGTTGCCTTTCACTCTCTTAACAGTCTTTATTCATAAATTTTTCATGTTTATTCTTTTGTTTCTGTTATCATCCTCATCTCTAACAACTTCTCTAACAACATCTCTATCATGGCTGAAAAGTTGAACAACAACCATTTACTATCCAAGAGATATGTATATTGGTGTTTTCTTTATGTTACATCTTTTTTGTATGTTTAATTATGTTATCAGATAGTAATAAACTTTTATTTAATTATTTATTTATTAACTGCATCCAATAAATTTTATTTCAATTTAGTGTTTCAACGATACGCCTAACTTGGTTGGTCATAGTTGATCTTATCTCTAAGATATATATATAATATATATATATATATTATATATATATATATATATATATATATATATAAATATATATATATATATATATATATATAGATATACATATTTTTAAACCTACAAAGACGCATGATATATACTAAGATAAATGATCCTCTAACGTCCATGAATTCAACTAAGAAAGCTTTATTGAATTATAAACTTAGAAAAATAGAGCACTCAATTTTCTGTTGTATTTTTAGCAAACGTGAGTTGTGAAGCAATGGAGAATAAAAAACAAATTTATATTCATAATAGTTTAGAAAAGAAATGTTTATTACACACGAGCTATTATACTAGCTGCGAGGAAATACATTTACATCTCAAAATACTTTCTCACAAAGTGCTTTAAAACTTAAATTACCATTACATTACCTAAATATAACCAAACATTATTTCTAACGGAAATTATAATAACCCGAGTTCATTTTAGAATTAAGCGAATTTAAAACTCTCCTGCACCTAAAAGGGGGTATTCTAAGAGTGTGAATTTCGCGTATAAAATAACCAAAAAATAGTGAGAGGATTATAACTTAAAAGCCGTTATAGTTCAAAAATCATAATGAATCAGATCTCAGTGGATCAGATAACCACTTATAAAAAACTAGTCTTAACGCGACTACGTTAAGTTAAGTTATATACGTTATATAGTTATATACGTTTAAGTTAAAAAAAGGTTTAACGCGACTGTACGTTTGCGCTACATTAACTAAGATGTACATTTTTTAAAAATCTTTTAATCAAAAATTTTTGACTCAGCTAAAATCAACTAAACTTTAAGCATTTTTGCTAACGCGAATGGTTGTTTAAAATTTCTTTTTATTATGAATATTGCAAAAATACCCACTTAATCAATTACACAGCAATTAAACTCTTCTTCAAACTTGAAAAAAGAAAAAAAAGAAGTATTATTTAATAAAAACCCAGGGTTTTCACACAAAAAAAATATCTCTTAAATTGTAATTTAAAAAGTTGAGAAACCATTTGCAGTAATTGTTTTTTTTATATTAAAATTTTACATACTGTTAACATAAAAGGGTGGTGGGGAAGAACATTGATCCTTATTGATTACCCCACCTTTTATTTGTAAACACATTTTATCATTGTTTATGTTTTTTAAACTGTACAAAAACAAATAAAATTATTATTTATTCGTTAATTCTTCTGTTTTAAACGTTTTATTTGCATTATTATTGTATTGCTATTTTGCGACACACATTTAAATTTAGTCATCAGATATCTTTAAAAAGGCTTCAACAACTAGATCTAATGATTAATTGCTGTACTCAGTTACAAGTCTCTTGCAAAACACATAGGGAACTACTCATAAAAATGTTAAACTAACTTGCATTAAACCTATTTAATTCTATCTATCATTGAAAGTAGAAACTAAGAATAAAATGCAAATACAATTGGCTCTATAACCCTCCGTACAAAGCATAAAAGTACTAAACCTGCATTTAAATTCGTGTTAAAGAACCTGGGTTTGTAGTAAACTTATAGCGCAAATGTACATATATGCATAGAGATATATACTAGAGGGGGCATTGCCCATCTCAATACATCAAGACGCCTGAAACATCTTTTTGGAGCTCTCAGAGGCTCTGTGTAACCTCATTGAAACCTCCTTTTAGAGTAAGTTAAGGCTAAAACAAATAAATTGATTTCGGCTTCCCGCGCATTGTTTGTGCTTTTGTTGGTATTTTTACCGTTCTACTATATAAGTTATTGTCATTTTGTACGGATTATTTCAATATATTTATAACCTAAAGTGGTCAGGTTACTTTTTCGATGTTTCAAAATTTAACCTATAGGGCCCTCTAGTAGTAATATCTCTATGCAATGCATATATGACCATAAAGAAGTAGCAGAAACGTCCATTTTTGATTTTTCACGTAAATTAACATATACTATTTTTACAGAGTTGGACGTCTACGTTACTGGGTAAACGCGAAAGAGAGTTCTAAAGTCAAATATTTAAGAGTCTTAAAAGTTCGTATTTGCGACTGGACATCATAGCTATATATTTTTGTAGCTTAGGTGAAGGTTCGCGGAGACGACCTTTAGCTTAAAAGACCAATCGTGTTAATACACTTTCTTGAAGTAGCAAGAATGAACTGTCGCGTTGCTGTACATTAGCGTTAAACGCCTAGACTCAGACAGGTGAAATGCCGAGTTTTAAACGCAATACATTTCCTTTACATCTTCTTTATAAATGAGGAAAAGAAAAAAGTAATTTAAAAAAAAGAAAAGTCGAAGAAATTTGACTTTCAAATGATCATGTCTGGGTAAAAACTAGAGAACAACACGATTTATTCTGATAAGTGAGTAGTATAGTGAAAGCTAAGGGCTCGAGGGACCGGAAAACATACCCTAGAGACTCCAGTCAAAGGGCAAATGTTTGGAAAAACGTAATAATACAGGTATATAATGTAAAATGGATTTTTTTATTAAATAAACCGACAAATAAAATCCTGTATTTGAGAAAGAATAATAGAAATATACAATTATAGAGTTGGAGCCGAGTTATTTTAATACCGATAAAACGAAGGAATTATTGATAATTGTGTGTTATTTTCATAGGGCAGTAAAATAAGTTTTAAGTTTGTTTTTTATTACATCGATACGTAAGTTTTTGCAGCAGAGTTATAAATATTTATATTTATTCTGCGCATTAAACGAATTAATAATTTTTAAAAATGATATCAAAATATGAGAGCCAGAGAAGTTTATCTATAAGAGATTAATATAGTGAATCTCTAACTAATGATAATATTAAATATAATAATAACTAATAACAATAATAATAATAATTATTATTTTTTATTCACATCATAAGAAAGTGATACAAAATATTACAACATACTTGTTGATAAAAAGTATATTTTTACAAGTAGTTAGATGAAACGTAATTTGATATTATGAGCCCCCGTAAGTAAACAATCCGTATTAAAAATATATATGGAAAGAGAAACATAACTTTTGACCTACTAAAGGTTATTATTATTAGGTAAGATGTTAAGAGGCTGGGATTCGAATCTTTTCTTAAGGTTGATTAAAAAAAGACTACTATCAGTGAACAGTAAAAGAGCAAGTCATTGGCAGTGATCGTGACCTTTAGTTGATTGAAAGCTGCTTATGCTGTAGTGTTATATCAGTCAACAGTAAGGAAATACTCAAAACCCAGCTTCTAAACAGCTGATGATGGCCAATGGCCACAAAATTGGAAATTTACGTAAACATCCCAGGTTACTCTCTCAGTTTATAGTAGATTATTGTTTTGATATATTATCGCCAACTTCAGAATTCACTTTGAGCGTAACGGTTGCTACTACCACCCGAGGTGTTTCCCACAGGGGTTATCCCTGATGAGCCGCAAGGCTCTGAATGGGCATTATTATTACTTTGTTACATTTAAGTGATTTTTCATAAAGATTGTTAATGGAGTCGAACCATTTTGGACTTTGAGGGGGGCGGATTTTTTGGGAAGGAGGACCTACTGATCAAGAATATATGTATATATGTTTATATAATATACATATACATATATATATATATATATATATATATATATATATAGCTATAAACTGGTATCTTTATTGCGTCAATTACATTGAATCATTGACGCACTAAGCCTGAAGCACTATGCCTGCAAATTTTCTTCAGGAGTAGGTTTAGCGCGTCAATATAAACTACCTTCACTCACACTAATACAAGCACTCACACTATTAAACTGCAGGCATACTGCATCAATTTGTACATACATCGTTATCTTTTTGCATGTGCTTATTGCATCTGAGCAATAAACCTGCAATGTTAACATTAGAGTAGGATTATTGCGTCTCGACAACATGTATCTTTTTGAACGAACGTAAGTGAGTTCTTACATTTCAGAAGAATGGGACGGCGCGTTTGTTTGTGTGTTTGCGTGTTTGTGTGTTTGTGTGTTTGTTTGTACATGTCGCGATAACTGCCGTAAAATTTGACCGATTTTGATAAAATTTTGTATACAGGTAAAACTAATTATGTGTCAGAGCTGTATAGTTTTTGGTAATAATCCGAAAAATATTTTCAAAATGGCGGACCGGATAAAAAAAAAATTTTAAGCGAAAAATCGTGTTGTATATCGTTTTAAAGCTCTTAAAGAGTAGAAAAAGAAAATATATGTTTCATGGTCAACATTTTAAAATTTTTTGAATAATTTAAAAATGGCGGCTAAAATAATGAACTCAAAAAATTTAAAATTAAAGGAATAACTCGAGTAATATATCGTTGTAAAGCTCTTGATTAGTAGAACAAAATATGTTATATACTAAATTCCGAAAAATTCAACATGGCGGCCATAATTTAATATAATAATTAGTTTTTACTAATTTTATAAGAATTTACTAAATAAAGATCTATTGTAATATACTTTAGATACTTTTATACAAGTAAAATGAACTATATGTCAGAGCTGTATAGTTTTTGGTAATATTCCGAAAAATATTTTCAAAATGGCGGCCAATATGGCGGACCGGATAAAAAAATCGTGTTGTATATCGTTTAAAAGCTCTTAAAGAGTAGAAAAAGAAAATATATGTTTCATGGTCAACATTTTAAAATTTTTTGAATAATTTAAAAATGGCGGCTAAAATAATGAACTCAAAAAAAATTAAAATTAAAGGAATAACTCGAGTAATATATCGTTGTAAAGCTCTTGATTAGTAGAACAAAATATGTTATATACTAAATTCCGAAAAATTCAACATGGCGGCCATAATTTAATATAATAATTAGTTTTTACTAATTTTATAAGAATTTACTAAATAAAGATCTATTGTAATATACTTTAGATACTTTTATACAAGTAAAATGAACTATATGTCAGAGCTGTATAGTTTTTGGTAATATTCCGAAAAATATTTTCAAAATGGCGGCCAATATGGCGGACCGGATAAAAAAATCGTGTTGTATATCATATAAAAGCTCTTAAAGAGTAGAAAAAAGAAAATATATTTTCATGGTCAACATTTCAAATTTTTTTAATAATTTAAAAATGGCGGCTAAAATAATTAACTCAAAAAATTAAAATTAAAGAGCCTTTTTTACTATTAATTATTATAAATATACGCAATCTAGCGAGCGAAGCGAACCTTTTTTACATATACTTTATTCTAAATATAAGCAATCTAGCGAGCGAAGTGAGCCTATTTATAACTTTGTATTATTATAAATATAAGCAATCTAGCGAGCGAAGCGAGCCTATTTTTTACTTTGTATTATTATAAATATAAGCAATCTAGCGAGCGAAGCGAGCCTTTTTTACTATGTATTTTTAAAAATATACGCAATCTAGCCAGCGAAGCAGCCTTATTTACAATACATTTTAATTTAAATACAAGCAATCTAGCGAGCGAAGCGAGCCTTTTTACTATTGATTATTATAAATATACGCAATCTAGCGAGCGAAGCGAGCCTATTTTTTACTTTGTATTATTATAAATATAAGCAATCTAGCGAGCGAAGCGAGCCTTTTTACTATGTATTTTAAAAATATACGCAATCTAGCCAGCGAAGCAGCATTTTAATTTAAATATCTAGCGAGCGAAGCGAGGAGCTAGCGGCATTAATATAAATCTCATACCAATAAGATAAGCATATAGAGATGACGCTACTTATCATACTAATAAGATGTAAGCAAATAGAGATGACTCTACTTATCTCATACTAATAAATGTAAGCATATAAAGATGACGCTACTTATCTCATACTAATAAAATGTAAGCATATAGAGATGACGCTACTTATCTCATACTAATAAGATGTAAGCATATAGAGATGACGCTACTTATCTCATAATAAGATGTAAGCATATAGAGATGACGATACTAATAAGATAAGCATAGATGACGCTAAGCATATAGAATGACGCTACTTAATAGATGTAAGCATATAGAGATGATCTCATGTAAGCATATAGAGATGACCCAATAAGATGTAAGCATATAGAGATGACGCTACTTATCTCATACCAATAAGATGTAAGCATATAGAGATGACACTGCGTATCTTATACTAAGCATATAAGATATCTCATACTAATAAGATGTAAGCATATAGAGATGACGCTGCTTATACGCATATAGAATGACGCTACTTATCTCATTCTAATAAGATGTAAGCATATAGAGATGACGCTACTTATCTCATTCTAATAAGATGTAAGCATATAGAGATGACGCTACTTATCTCTAATAAGATGTAAGCATATAGAGATGACGCTACTTATCTCATACCAATAAGATGTAAGCATATAGAGATGACGCTGGATAAATGTAAGCATATAGAGATGACGCTACTTATCTCATAATAAGATGTAAGCATATAGAGATGACGCTACTTATCTCATCTAATAAGATGTAAGCATTACTTATCTCATAAATAAGATGTAAGCATATAGAGATGACGCTACTCATAATAAGATGTAAGCATATAGAGATGACGCTACTTATCTCATTCTAAGCATATAAAGATGACGCTACTTATCTCACTAATAAGATGTAAGCATATAGAGATGACGAGATGTAAGCATATAGAGATGACGCTTATCTCATACAATAAGATGTTATAGAGATAACGCTACTTATCATGAAGCATATAGAGATAACGTGATGTAAGCATATAAGATGACGCTGCGTATCTCATACTAATAAGATGTAAGCATATAGAGATGACGCTACTTATCTTATACCAGATTATCTCATATAATGTAAGCATATAGAGATGACGCTACTTATCTCATAAATTATAATGTAAGCATGTAGAGATGACGCTACTTATCTCATAATAATATAATGTTAGAGATGACGCTACTTATCTTATACCAATAAGATGTAAGCATATAGAGATGACGTTATTTATCTCATACCAATAAGATGTAAGCATATAGAGATGACGCTGCCTATCTTATACCAATGAGATGTAAGCATATAGAGATGGCACGGCTTATTAATATTAACGAGATGTAAGCATATTGAGATGATTCTGCGTAACTCATACTGAAGAGAGATAAGCATATGGAGATGACTCTGCGTATCTTATGAAAAATAATTGTAAGCATAAAGACATAGCACTGAATATCTTATATCAAAGAGATGTTATTGCGTATCTCATATTCAAGATGCATATTGATATGAAACTTTGTATTGCATACTATAGAGATTTTACAGTGATGAGTCTATGTAACTTATACAACGGAGATGTAAGTATATTGAGGTTACGGAAGCATATTTAAAGTAATAGTTGAAAGCCATTATTTTGGTATTTGGAGGCCTCTTAAGCATTAACAAGCTTAGATATTGAAATGAGAGAATGACAAGAGTATAAATGTCTTATTTTAGTTAGATAATATAGACCTTTATATTTTTAATTATAGAATTTTAATTTATTTTTCTTTAATCTAAATCTACCTGCAGTAGCTTTTATTATAGGATAAAAATTGTTTTGAATATTTGTTTTTAGCTCAAAGTGTAACTGTTCACTCTTTTTTTTTATTAATATCAAAAATACTTTATGTTCTATTATGAGGTATATTTTGTTGCTTAACGTACCTTTTATTTGAAGATTCCTAGCTGCTTTATTCTATTGCTAAACCACTTCACAAGCTCTGGCGGGAAATCACTCTTATCACATGTGATAATAATAATCGATGTATTTTATCATTTTAATTATAATATTTTAACAATATTATAATTATATTTATGCTATTTTAAATAAGTAAAACGAAACATTAGTAGTAATTTTGTGTTTTAAAATGTTTTGTGAACATAATAAACTATCAGTGATAAATTTTCGAGTGCTTGTTGTTCATCTTTGAATGCCTTTAATGTATAAAATGATTACATTGAATTAAAGGATATTTATTCTTTTAATAATATGTAATAACTTTCGTGAAAAAACCATTTGAGAAATCTCAGCACAGTATACTGCACTACTGCAATACACTAGCCTGAGCGGTGAGTCTAGTTTGGCTAAATGAACTGGGCACACAGCGGACTACTCATAAGTGCCACCATGTACGGAGGATGTGCTTCCTAGATGATTGGATGTGTCAAAACTCTGGGGTAAATCAGTTGAGTGAGATTTGAGAGAGACCGTTTTTACGGGTTTAAACGCAAAAAAAAGGCATCGTTACCTTTTAAGAACTCGCCATACGTCCTTGCTTTTCGTGCAAAATTTACAAAAGCTTTCCCATCTTCACCATTTAAATTCTGTATTATCTGATGTTTTGATAACTGATGCTGGCCCAACCTAGTACATTCACCTGTATTTACCTAAACTTTACATTTATGTAAAAATACAAAATGTGTCATATTTATATTCTCACACCTATTTCCTATGTAATATAAGTGTCATCTCTATATGCTTACATCTATTTGCTATTATATATTAGTGTCATCTCTATATGCTTACATCTATTTCCTATGAAATAGAAGTGTCAGCTCTATATGCTTACATCTATTTGCTATTATATATTAGTCTATATGCTTACATCTATTTCCTATGAAATATAAGTGTCATCTCTATATGCTTACATCTATTTGCTATTATATATTAGTGTCATCTCTATATGATTACATCTATTTGCTATTATATTAGTGTCATCTCTATATGCTTACATCTATTTCCTATGAAATATAAGTGTCATCTCTATATGCTTAAATCTATTTCCTATGAAATATAAGTGCCATCTCTATATGCTTACATCTTATTATGTATTTACAATAGTTACATAACATTAAACTTAAGTAAATTCAATAAATTGAAAATCAATTAGAAATCAAAATTCAACTGAGTATATTTTCTGTCAGAACAAAATGTAAACATAAGAAAACAGTGTCGTCAATAAAATAAAATAAACTAAATAAACATGACAACATTTCCCCCCCTTAAAAAATTAGGGAGAATATCTCTGTGGTGCTCTTGGCTTCCTAGCGGATCGTCTTAGAGGTCCTTGTACATTAGCGGTAGGATTGTTGTTCAATGGAGGGTCCGAGACCAGAGTAGGCTGTCACAGACTCTGGTCTCGGACCCAGCCGTCACGGCTGCTCAGTTCTTTGGAGCTGATCAACATGTCTTCTATGGAAAGACCCCTCTACTTCTACCGTGTAGTGCAGCTGGCCATCTCGACTGACGATTTTTCCTAAGATCCATTTCTGATTAGGTCTATTATATTGTCTTACCGCTACTGTTTCACCTACTTTAAAAACTCTATCTTGTAGGCAAAGATTATCTTTATACTGTTTGTATTTAACAGTAGATCCCAGGTCAGGTCTCATGCAGGTCAATCTGGTTCGGAGTTCTCGCTTTAAGAATAGTTGAGCTGGGCTTACTCCTGTAGTCATATTAGGGGCCCTTCGATACGCTAGTAGGAATGTTTGAAGCTTGTCAAACATTGTTCCTGGGGAATCTTTTAGCGCTTTTAAGGTTTGTTTTAATGAGCCCACACACCTCTCTGCCTGACCATTAAACGAAGGATGAAAAGGTGCACACGTAATATGTCTAATCCTATTCATTTTCAGAAAATCAGCAAACTCATAACTAGTGAAAGCCGATCCATTGTCGCTGACCAAAATCTCTGGAAGTCCGTCTCTTGCAAACAATTCTTTGAGCTTCCCGATGGTGGTTATCGTAGATGTTGAATTTACTAAGAATACTTCCATCCATTTGGAATATGGATCGGCTACTACCAGAAATGTGGAACCGCAAAAAGGACCAGCGAAGTCGACATGGATCCGTTCCCACGGTTTTAGAGGATATTCCCAATGATGAACTTCTGATTTCGTAGGATTCCTCTGATTTTCTAAGCAGCTTTTACAGCTTCTAATCATGCTTTCTATCTCTGCATCCATCTTTGGCCAATATATTAATGAACGCGAAAGCCCTTTCATCTTAACCACCCCAATATGACCTAAATGAAGTTCGTGCAACATTGCTTTTCTAAACTTTGAGGGCACATACAACCGGCTTCCTTGAAATATACATCCACTTTCTAAGGTGTACGAAGATAACTGCCCTCCTAGTTTAAGCTCATTGTACAATTTTTTCATTTCCAGGTCTTTTTGCGTTTCCTCGGCTACTTTTTAGGTGAAATAGGTAGGGTGTCCATTTGTGATATTAAGTACAGTCCTAGATCATCCTGCCTGTATATTTCTTCTGACTTATGAGGCAACCTAGACATACAATCCGCATTTCCATGATTGTCAGTTTTACGGTACCGAATATCGAACTGGAACCCTTGAAGAAACATTGCGTAGCGTAACAACCGGGCTGCGCTTAAACAGGGAAGTCCAGTTTTATTTCCAAAAAATGGACTAATGGCTGATGGTCTGTATATAGAATAAAACGTTGGCTAACGCTTCTTTGTCTAATTGAGAATATTTTTTTTGAGTTGGCGATAGTGTATTTGAAGCATAGGCTATGGGTCGTTCCTTACCATCCGGATACTGGTGTGATAACACGGCACCCATACCTACCGGAGACGCGTCTACAGCTAGAATTAGAGGCAACATCGGATCATAATGAGCTAAAATTTTAGAAGAAGTTAATTCTAATTTGATATTATTAAAAGCTTCTTCGCACTTTTTATTCCAAATGAAGGGTATGTCTTTTTTAGTCAATTCGTTTAGAGGGTATGCGACTGTTGAAAGGTGCGGGAAAAAACGCCTATAAAACGTAACCATCCCCAAGAACGCTTTAACCTCTTTAACGTTTTTAGGCTGGGGAATGTCCTGTAATGCTTTTATTTTTTCTGCTGTCGTATGAATCCCGTTTCGATCAATTTTGAATCCCAGATAGATGACTTCACTTTTAAAAAAATCGCTTTTGGCCTTATTGACTCTTAAATTAGCTGTAGACAGTCTTTTAAGAACGGTTTTTAAGCCGGTCCATGTGTTCTTTTCTTGTTTTCCCCGTTATAGCAATATCATCAAAAAACACACACACTCCAGGAATATTCCCTAGCAACGAGTCCGTATATCTTTGCCACTCGGAGGGCGCTGAACTTATCCCAAACATTAATCTGTTGCACTTGTACAGTCCTTTATGGGTGTTAATTGTAAGAAGTTAGTGCTATCTTCTGTTAACCTCATGTGTAGGTACGCTGTACTTAAGTCCAATCGCGTAAACTGTTCACCCCCGTTCAGTTTAGCAAATAATTCTTCTGTTCTTGGCAAAGGATATTGCGTTACGTGTATGTACGGATTCAGTGTTACACTATAGTTGGCGCATAGACGAATTTTCCCATTGGGCTTAACGACTGGCACTACCGGGGTTGCCCAATCTGAAAAAGAAACTTTAGAAATTACTTTTGTCCTTTCCAGATGGTCAATTTCTTCGTCTATTCTTGTTTTTAAAGCAAGAGGGACTGGTCTAGCTTTTCTGAAAATTGGTTTTGCGTCAGGTTTTAAATGTATTTGACACTCGTAATCGTTAATTTCTCCTAAATTTTCCTCAAATACTTTTGGATACTTGGCTAGAAGTTCGTCCAGTTCCTTGTTAGATATTTGAGCCTTAACTGTTAAGTCATTTCCGAGTGAGTAAATAGAAGGTAATTTCATGTCAAGTTTAAATATCCAATCTCTGCCAAGTATGGTGGGTAAGTTATTTTCAACAATAAAGAGTTTTAATCTTCGCACCGTGTATTTGTACTTTACTGTTACCCAGGCCACACCTAGAGGCTTAACTGTTTCTTGACTGTAGCTTTTAAAAATTACAGACGTTTGTTCGTAGTTTATCTTAGAAATTTTCCTGAAATTGTGCAACCCCATGACCGAGTAAACCGCTCCAGTATCCATCTCCATCTTGGCAGGAGCCCCATCAATCGTTAAACCAATCATAATAGGTTTTTTAAAATGCTCACTGTCAGATTTTTTACTAGTCTACAACTTTTCTAATATGCATAGGTATGGTTTCTTCTACTCCCTCGTAATATATATCTTCTGCAGAGTCTTGTCGTGAAGACGACCTCGCAAGCGATTCATGTGACCCCTGACTTGTTCTCAACATCTGTTTTTCCTTGCTTTTTGTTTGTTCCTGCTACTGTTTTCTTAACTCTACAAACAGCTTCAACGTGATTTTTTTTCTTGCAAAAGGTGCATTTTAACCCCTTTTCTGTACAATCCCTTACTGTATGGGGACCCCCACATCGATAGCATATCACAGAGTTTTATTTTGCTCATAGTGTTGAGGTGAAGAAGTCTTAACTTGGTTGCATGAAGAGGTAGTATTTTGAGGTTGAGCACTCTCAGCCAGCATATTAAACGGTTTATGCGAACGTAAAAGTTGTTCTGAGCTCGCATTAGCACGTTCCATTGCTGTGGCTATCTCTATTGTTTTGTCTAGAGGTATATTGTCTTCTTCGAATAGACGATCTAACACAGCTTTTGAACGTAATCCGCCTACAAAGACATCCCTTAGTACCGTAGACAGCATATTTTCAGGATACTTGCAGAAAGAAGAGATTTTTCGAAGTTCCGACAAGTAAACCGATAAGCTCTCCCCTTCCCGTTGTTTCCGGTTCACCAAAGCATATCGACAGGGAATTATTAACGGACGAGGTTGTAAATGTGTTATGAGAACCTCTTTTAATTCCTCAAAAGTCTTTTGCTTATATGTCTCAGGGTATAAGAGACTTTTTAAAAGAGTAAACTTGTCTGGACTTAATACTGAAACTAACGTTTTGGCCCGGAGGCTTTCATTAACATTTTGGACGTCGAGATATGGGTTAGAGTATGATAAGAGACCCACCCGCAAAATCAAAACAAATAAATTTCCCTACATTTTTGACATTATTGTAAACATAAAATAAATAAATACATCCATTCTCGGGTATGTAGAAAGGCTTTGGGGCTTTGAGTAGGGCATATATAAGGAAGATAATGTTAGAGGATACTCTTACATTACATGTAAGACAATGATTTATCCAATATAAAGGGTGGGTCCCTTATGATACTATCTACAATGGGGTAAGAGTATTATAAGGGACCCACCCTAAAAGAATACAATAATATTCTCGGTTTTTGTAGAAAGGCTTTGGGGCTTTGAGTAGGGCATATATAAGGGAGATTATAGCAAAAATGTATCCAATAACAAGGTTTTCTTAAATGAAGGGTGGGTCCCTTATCATACTATCTACAATGGGGTAAGAGTATTATAAGAGACCCACCTAAGAAGAATACATTACATCTATTCTCGAGTTTGTAAATAGGCTTTGGGGCTATATAAGGGAGATTAAGGCAAGAATGTATCAAGTACAATGGGTAATGTACTCTTACTCCATTGTAGATGGTATGATAGATGGGTCCCTACCCACCCTGTATATTGGATACAGAATACATAAATACAGAATACAGAATATATTTATTATTAACAACCCAAAAATGGGTACAATAATCGTCAAAAAATAAATAAAAGTTTACAAAAATTTTAAAATTTTAAAGCTTAGAAAATCTTGGTAGGAATAAAAGCATGTGTTTTTAATACAGTTTCCAGTTTACCTTTAAAAGATTTTAGTTCTAGGTCTTGAATAAATTTTGGTAAATGATTGAAAAATTTGATGCACCAATAGTTTGTACTATTTTGAGTACGGTGAAGCCTGCAGTATTTAATTTCTAAGTTGTGATTATGACGGGTATTATAGTTGTGATTATTATGAACATTATTGTACAAATGGATATTTTTTTTAACATATAACAGACATTGTAAGATATAAATAGACGGTACAGTTAATATTTTATTCTTTTTGAAATACTCCTTGCAATCCTCTCTGTATTTAAGATGAAAAACAATTCTGATAGCTCTTCTTTGAATGGCGAAGACAGTTTCGGTATGTGCTGAGTGACCCCAATGGAGTATAGCATAACTTAATCTGCTATGAATGACCGCATAATAAACATCAATCATATGTTTTGTTGATAGTTGTGAAGATATTGAAAATAATAGAAAAGCTTGACTAGATAATTTCTTGGCTAAGGCTGTGCAGTGCTCTTTCCAAGTTAATTTAGGATCTAGCAGGACTCCTAAGAATTTGTTGAAAGGGGGATTTTTAAAATCCTCGATATCACTACGTAATGAGAATACCATAGAAACAGTTTTGTTTATATTTAAGGCGAGTTTATTTGTAAAATATCCAGGCTTTTAACTCTTCTAGCATCAATTCGAGGGCTGGCTTTTATTAGTGCAGGATCCTTGACCTTTATGCTGGCATTTGCATCATCTACAAAAAGCTTTATAATTTTGTTTTGGGTCATAATAGGCATATCATTTATAAAAATTATAAAATACAGCGTTCCTAGTACCGAACCTTGTACTATGCCTTCGTTTATCTCTTCCCAGTCAGACAATACACCATCAACCAGAGTAGCTTGGAATCTTCTTCAAGATAAGAAATAAGGAGTGCAATAGCATATGCCGACAGATTGTAGTTCTTTAGTTTCTGAATCAGAATTTGTTTAATTACACAATCGAAAGCTTTTGTCAAGTCAATAAAAGTTGTGGCTAGGTATTCACCTTCTTCAAAGGAATTGAGTATTTCTTGTACGAGTGATCCGATTGCATCAACTGGACTTAAGCCTTTCCTAAAGCCGAACTGGCAGTTGACAAAAAGATTGTTTGATTCAAAATAATTGTATAGTTGTTCTTTAAGAGCTGCTTCAAATATTTTTGAGAATATAGGCAGTAATGATATTGGTCTGAAGTTGTTTGGGTCATAGGCAGAGCCACCTTTGTGTAGTGGAACAACTACAGCCAATTTTAAGCAAGCAGGAAAAAAATTTAGAATAATTGATTCATTTATTAAGGCAACTAAAGGATTTACTATGTCTGGACCATTTTATTTTAACTATGTAGGATGAAATCCCATACACATCTCTACTATGGCTACTCTTCATTTTGTTTATATAATGATTAATTTCCTTGCTGCTGCATGTTTTGAAGTTAAAACCAACTGTATTCGAGTTTGGAAAGTTAGTAGGATCACTGTTTGGCATATCTGGTATAGTTTGATGAATATTTTTAGCTATATTAACAAAGTAAGAATTAAGGGTATTTGCAGAAAGACATTTGACAGAACCTGATGAATTATTTGTTTTATATTTGTTAATTAAGGACCATGCAGCTTTTGATTTGTTATCTGAGTTCGCTATGATGTTGTCATTATAAGTTCTTTTAGCAATCCTAATTTTTTTTTATATTTAGATCTTAACATTTTTGTTTTATCAGGGTCGGTTTCGTTGTCCAACTGTGTTTTGATAATGCGCAATTCCTCTGTATACCATTTCCCTTTGCTACTAAGATTTCTTTTCGTGTTATGCTTTATCATCTTCTTTTTTAGTGGTAGGTTGTTGTCCATAGCATTAGTGAAGATACTAATAAACTTCGACCATTTGTACTCAAGATCTGAGTTCTTGTCATAAATAAAATCCCAATCAGTGTTAATTAATGATCGGCTTAAGCCTTTAATACCTTCTTCGTTAATCTGTCTAAAAGTAATTTCTTTACTTCCTGATGTATTTTGGACTTTTAAATTAAGTATTTGAGCATAGTGATCGAGAAGTGTGTATTCATAACGCTGCTATTATATTCAGTTTCAAAGTTTATGCATATGTTGTCAATATTTCTATTTAAACGTGTAAGATTCAGTTATTGTATAGCTAAAACTATATCCTGTAAGAAATTTTCTAATTCTTTAAAGTTTTTATCTTGTGACATAAAATTGATGTTAAAATCACCAGCTATGATGACCTTGTCATAGTTTTTCTTAGTTAAAATTGTTAAGCATTTATCAAGGGTTTCAAAAGCAATGCTTAGATCAGCATTTGGTCTGCGATAGAAACCTATTATCACAGTTCTGGTGCTTTTCAACCAGATACCTGTCAGTTCGCTATGTTCTTCAACTGAGTAATCATTAATGAATGGTAGGCATTCATATTCCCAGTTGTGTCAATGTAAATAGATACACCTCCGTGGCTTTTTTATTTTCCTGCAATATGCATTAGCTAATTTATATCCTTCCAAGTGCCAAAGTTTAATTTCTTCACACTTCATCCAGTGCTCGGTTAAAATTATAACCTGAATTGTGTAATTCAGATTACTTACGAGAGAGCTTAGTTCTAAATTTTGTTTCTAGCTGATTGAATGTTGAGATGTAGTAAATTAAGCCACTCTTTCTATCATATTGTGATTTCCTATTACCTACTATAGTCATTTTATTGTTTATTTCGGGAATTTCACAGGCCTCCCTCTGCGAAAAAGGTAATTTTTAACTATAAGTCCCTTGGGCCAAAACGTTTTGTCCATCAGTTTATCGTAAATAGATGAGTCTATCTTAATTTTGAAAGTGGAATAATCTCCAGATTTGACTTCTAGTTTTTCGATATCTTTGATGTGATCATTTTGCACTCTAGACGTAAGAAATTTATTCAAGTTGTCTTCTGTAGTAGAATTATGAAATCTTGAGACGAAAATTGATCGGGTGGGATTGGCTATTGCAAAGTATTCTGATTGATCTTCACCTGTTGCTAAGTTATCAGCAAAACTGTTTGAATTTTTGCTTGGATGTTTTTCTAAACTTATTCATTGTTTTTCTTTCGTTATCTCTCTTTTGTTCAAAGTTGTTTACATCGTCTAATTTAATGGTGTCGTCATCTTTCTGTTCTTCTTTATCTTCCTTTTCTGGAATATTTGTGTTTGAGCTTTGCTGTGATTTTACTTCTTGATTAAACAATTCCGAGAAAGTTTGTACGGGTTTTATCTTGCTATTTTCTAAGTTTTTTAAGATTAAGTCGAATTTATTTGAAACATTTACATTATTTACACAAATTTTATCTAATATAACTACCGATTTTGCTTGGTTCTGTGATATTTTGTGAAGTTCGGTTGTTATTGACGAGCTTGTAGTAGTCATACTCGTGAGTTCTGTTTTTATGGATCCGATGTCTTCTTTAATTACCTCTAAAATATCCTTTGTTTCTCTAAGTGGATTTTTACAACCATCACATAGGTATACCAGGATACGTTTGGTTTTTAAGTTGAGACAACTCATTTCCGTAGTGTTAAGCCGGTGCATTTCACATACGTTTTTCGTGAACAAAAATCACAGTCCACCGTTGGTTCCGATTCGGAATCAGGGCATTTCGGTATGCATTTATTGCAAGATTCAATAGGTTTTTGATTGCTTAAAGTCATTATTAAATACATTATTGTCTTACATTATCTCCCTTACATATGCCCTACTCAAAGCCCCAAAGCTTTTCTACCAACCCAAGAATAGATGTATTGTATTCTTCTAGGGTGGGTCCCTTATAATACTCTTACCACATTGTAGATAGTATGATAAGGAACCCACCCTTCATTTAAAGTAAAACCCTTGTTATTGGATACATCATTGCCCTAATCTCCCTTATATATGCCCTACCCAAAGCCCCAAAGCCTTTGTATTGTAATTATTTTAGGGTAGGTCCCTTATAATACTCTTACCCCATTGTAAATAGTATGATAAGGGACCCACCCTTCATTTAAAAAAATCTTGTTATTGGATACATTATTGCCATAATCTCCCTTATATATGCCCTACTCAAAGCCCCAAAGCCTTTCTACAAACCCGAGAATAGTTGTATTGTATTCTTTTAGGGTGGGTCCCTTATAATACTCTTACCCCATTGTAGATAGTATGATAAGAGACCCACCCTTTATATTGGATAAATCATTGTCTTACATGTGATGTAAGAGTATTCTCTTACATTATCTCCCTTATATATGCCCTACTCAAAGCCCCAAAGCCTTTCTACATACCCGAGAATGGATGTATTTATTTATTTTTGTATGTCAAAAAT
The DNA here is from genome assembly GCA_018340805.1 of Microvelia longipes. Taxonomy (NCBI): domain Eukaryota; kingdom Metazoa; phylum Arthropoda; class Insecta; order Hemiptera; family Veliidae; genus Microvelia; species Microvelia longipes. The sequence goes on from JACMZG010001913.1 coordinate 34,021,335, forward strand.
TTGTAGGGAAATTTTTTTTGTTTTGATTTTACGGGTGGGTCTCTTATCATACTCTAACCGAGATATGCAGTAAACCGTTCTAAATAAGTCTCAAAAGTTTCTAGTGTCTCATCAAATTTATCGAAGGAAAGTCCCGGCACACCTCTGCTTGCACCGGGATTGGAAGGAACAATATCGTTCTGCCTAGCAGAGCTGTTAGCATTTTCTAGTAAACACGTAACCGCAGCTTGAAGGCTTTTATTTTGTTCCAAAATAGCTTTTAGGAAATCTGTTGTCTTAGATTCCTCTTGATATTGCCTGTTTTTCGTATTATTAATACTTGCTAATACTTACAGAAAATTGGTGATTTTCGCATAATATCAAGATCTCAAGGCAACAGAATCCTGTCCGCAGCGCCACTATTATGTATTTACAATAGTTACATAACATTAAACTTAAGTAAATTCAATAAATTGAAAATCAATTAGAAATCAAAATTCAACTGAGTATATTTTCTGTCAGAACAAAATGTAAACATAAGAAAACAGTGTCGTCAATAAAATAAAATAAACTAAATAAACATGACACATCTATTTCCTATGAAATATAAGTGTGATCTCTATATGCTTACATCTATTTGTTATTATATATTAGTGTCATCTCTATATGCTTATATCTATTTGCAATTATACAGGGTGGTACATTTCATATACATCACCTCGACTAACTCAGCTTCTTCTAATGGAGCAATCGCCGTTAAATTGGTATCTACCCCCACTAAATCGACTACCAGGAGTTTAAATAAGCAATCATATTTTTGGTTATCGTCTTGCAAGTAAGGGTATTTAGATTGCTAAACTGTATTTTTTGGCGATAACTTTTTTAATATCATATTTGAGCATACTTTGATAAGACCTTTTCTGCACTAAAAACAACAATTTGTTACCAATATCACATTTGCTAGGGCACTTAACCGTCACTTTTAAAAGTTGATTCATCAGTCCACAACACTTGCCTATTAAATAATGAAGAGGTTTGGAACATAATTTCTTCGGCCCATCGGCACAACTCTGTCCTTCTTCATAATCCTGAGCAGTCAGAGCTTGATGTAAATTGATCTTAAACGGCTGAAAACGGTGTCCCGCGAGATCCGTAAATTCTCGTACTTTTAGAAAAGTCCATATCATGGTAAGTTACAGTTTGAAATTCAAAAGTTATCAACTAAAAACACAAATAGGCAATCTGATTACCATACTTGCAAGAAGATTACCAAAAATATGATTGCTTATTTAAACTCCTGGCAGTCGATTTAGTGGGGTAGATACCAATTTTACGGCGATTGCTTCATTAGAAGCTGAGTTAGTCGGGGTGAAGTATTCTGGTGTACCAAATTTCGGAAATCAAAATAAGTAAAAAAATACTTGTGTATGTCAAACGATAGCTCTATAAAAATTGCCGGAATTTTGTAGTATGGGTACCAAATTGTTTGTTTGTAGTGTACTTTAGAAAAAGTCCATATCATGGTATGTTCCTATTTAAAATTCAAAAGTTATCGACAAAAACACAAATAAGCAATCTAATTACCATACTTGCAAGACGATTACCAAAAATATGATTGCTTATTTAAACTCCTGGCAGTCAATTTAGTGGGGAAGGTACCAATTTTACGCCGATTCCTCTATAAGAAGCTGAGTTAGTCGGGGTGATGTATTCTGGTGTACCAAATTTCGGAAATCAAAAATAAGTAAAAGTACTTGTGTATGTCAAACGATAGCTCTTTAAAAATTGCCGGATTTTTTAGTATGGGTACCAAATTGTTTTGTTTGTAGTGTATTTTTAGAAAAAGTCCATATCATGGTATGTTCCTATTTTAAATTCAAAAGTTATCGACAAAAACACAAATAGGCAATTTGATTACCATACTTGCAAGACGATTACCAAAAATATGATTGCTTATTTAAACTCCTGGTAGCCGATTTAGTGGGGGTTGGTACCAGTTTTACGCCGATTCCTCTATAAGAAGCTGAGTTAGTCGGGTGATGTATTCTGGTGTACCAAATTTCGGAAATCAAAAATAAGTAAAAGTACTTGTGTATGTCAAACGATAGCTCTATAAAAATTGCCGGAATTTTGTAGTATGGGTACCAAATTGTTTTGTTTGTAGTGTACTTTTAGAAAAAGTCCATATCATGGTAAGTTACAGTTTGAAATTCAAAAGTTATCAACTAAAAACACAAATAGGCAATCTGATTACCATACTTGCAAGACGATTACCAAAAAAATGATTGCTCATTTAAACTCCTGGTAGCCGATTTAGTGGGGGTAGATACCAATTTTACGGCGATTGCTCCATTAGAAGCTGAGTTAGTCGGGGTGATGTATATGAAACGTTCCATTCTGTATATTAGTGTCATATCTATATGCTTACCTATTTGCTATGCATATTGGCACGTTGACGTAATAAGACTACTCTTTTATAATTGAGGCAATAACCCTACTCTTGTGATCTAGGTGCAGGTTTATTGCGTCGAAGCAATAAGCACATGCGAATAAGTAAGATGTATGGAGTATATTTTTTGGTATTCATACAGACTTAATGCGTCGACGCAATAAACCTACTCTTAAGAAATTGATGCACTAAGCCTACTATAATCGATATATATATATATATATATATATATATATATATATATATATATATATATATATATACTCGTATATTTCATATACGAGTAAATGAAATATTGAAAGATACTTAAGTATCAAAATAATCCTGAGAAATAATAATGATAACTTACAGATGGTGAAAAAAAGGGAGTGCGAGGGTTTGGCGCGACGTTTCGACAAATCGTCTTTATCAAGCTAGAATAAGTCGGTGCGTACTCGGAAGCGTCGAGCCGACAACACAATAATAAATAAATATATATATATATATATATATATATATATATATATATTATATATATATATATATATATATATATATATATATATATATATATATTATACATATCTTTGTGTGTGTTTGTATGTATATATGTATGTATTTCTGGGGGAATTTTGTAAACATGCTATCTTTCGAACGGATGAATATTTTTTTAATGTAACATGTTAAAAAATCGTATCCTTGGGGAGGACACGGCCTCTATTTGTAAACCAGGTTGTTGTGACGTCATCAAACCAGTTTACTGAGTCAGAAAAAATTTTCAAAAATTATAAAAATTCACGGTTAATATATTCTCCGCGAAAAAGGCCCTTATTTATGTTTTTGGGGTGCTGAAGCGAATGAACCCGGTCGTGTTTGTTGAGTCGGTCCGTTCTTTTTGGTCACTCTAAGTGACCAAACTGTCGAAATAACCCTGGACAAAAACAGAAATAAAAAAACGGTCAGTAAAACAATTAAGTAGGGTATCATTTTTTTAAGTTTTTGGAGCGCAGAAATTAATGAAACCGGTCCGAGACAAAACGACTGGGGGCTAGGGTTCCCGGTTCGAGTCTTGGTAATTTTTTTTTCGTCTTTTTCACAGTATTTAAGTTAATAACATCAAAATAATTCTGGCGTGGAGGTCCGCAAGCCGGGCGAATTTTCTTTAAAATCTGTGATTTCTTGCTTATTAATCCAATTTTTGCTTTTTTGGTATATTATTAATCCAACTTTTTGGTATATTTATATAATAACCTGAGCAGTAGCGTCACAATTTTTTATTTAATTTTTTCGAATTTTTCATAGCTTATGTGCTAAAAATTAGCATAAGCTGAGCTTCAAATGATTTCAAATAATGCTGTGCTGTGTAGTGTACAATCTGTGGGATAAATATACACATTTGCTTTGAAAAATTTTAAAAAAATAGCAAGTTGTGACGCCACTGCTCAAGTTATTAAATATAAACCGATAAATTAAGCAAAGATCGGATTGATAAGCGAGAAAGCACGCATTTCTAAGAAAATTCGCTCGGCTTGCGGATCTCCGCGCCAGAATTCCTAGCTAGAGCACGCCTATTAGAATCATTAGATAATAATACTAACCAAAGATAGGTAAAAAATAAAGTTCTAAACATAATAAGAGAAACATAATTTAAATAGTATTAGAAAATGTTAATAGAAAACTGGAATGAAAATAAGATCAATGAAAATTACTTGAACCTGTCGTATCTCATGCTAAGCAAACCAAAATCTCAACTGTATATAATATACCAAGTTTCCAACACCTGACATATACTTAGATTGCAGTCTATGTAGTCTCTACTTATACCATTCTTTCACATTTACATAAATGAAAAATGTATTTCTATGCTAATAATTTACCCTCATTTTAAACTTTATTTCTTTAAGGGTATTTTTAGTAGCGTGCTTTTATTCCATAACTTATTGCACTGTCCCTATTAGTCGTAGACGTTTGAGTTAGAATGAAGAGCGGACGTAATGTACAGAGTATGGCGAGAACTATCGCGACATAGTGTATTTTATTGATGGTCTGTCAAGCCAGTATAAATTCAATTATTATAGATACTTACACTTATCACAGAGGCTGAACAGGCTTATAATAACTACATGTTTCACCTATTATTCTGAATTAATTTATATAATCATTTTTTACCTAAAAATATTAAAGGGTTATAGAAGCATTCTAAAATCTAAAAAATATAACATCAACTTCGAAAAGTATGTCAATTTTGCGGTATACAGCGGTTTTCCATTACGAATTTAGAGTTTTGATAAGACTTATATTAAGACCTCATTAACCCCTGGATACGATACTGCCATTTAGTGTTGAACTTCATTAGTTTATTGGATTGGAACTGATCCCAAAGATTCGGAAATTATCTTATGGATCTCTGCATTCACATATTTTTTTCACTGCATTTTTAAATATTTAAAAAAAAATATTTTAAAAAAGTCTCGAAATTTATACCTAAATCGTTGTCACAGGATAATCAATTCAAAAAACAAAGCAGGCTTGATTAAAAATGACTAAAGTCAACATTTGCCTCGAATAAATATCAAAAGCGTATCATTCCGAGATACGAAACATTTCCCTTTTTGCTATTCAATACACATAAAAATGCGAGAAGTTATCAAAAAAGCTTCTTTTAAAAAGGTATGATCAATTAGTTTTAATAAATATTTCTCAGTACTAAATTTGTATACCAAAACTCGTATGTATAAATTTTAATTTATAACTAAATATGTTTGCTAGAGTATTTTTTTATTTGTTCCCATTGATTGGAAAATAAAACAGAGAGAAA
>JACMZG010001913.1:34031488-34078988 GCA_018340805.1 Microvelia longipes
AAAATGGCGGACCGGATAAAAAAAAATTTTAAAGCGAAAAAATCGTGTTGTATATTCGTTTTAAAGCTCTTAAAGAGTAGAAAAAGAAAATATATGTTTCATGGTCAACATTTTAAAATTTTTTGAATAATTTAAAAATGGCGGCTAAAATAATGAACTCAAAAAATTTAAAATTAAAAGGAATAACTCGAGTAATATATCGTTGTAAAGCTCTTGATTAGTAGAAAAAATATGTTATATAAAATTCCGAAAAATTCAACATGGCGGCCATAATTTAATATAATAATTAGTTTTTTACTAATTTTATAAGAATTTACTAAATAAAGATCTATTGTAATATACTTTAGATACTTTTATACAAGTAAAATGAACTATATGTCAGAGCTGTATAGTTTTTTGGTAATATTCCGAAAAATTTTCAAAATGGCGGCCAATGTGGCGGACCGGATAAAAAAATCGTGTTGTATATCGTATAAAAGCTTTAAAGAGTAGAAAAAGAAAATATATGTTTCATGGTCAACATTTTAAAATTTTTGAATAATTTAAAAAATGGCGGCTAAAATAATGAACTCAAAAAATTTAAAAATTAAAGGAATAACTCGAGTAATATATCGTTGTAAAGCTCTTGATTAGTAGAACAAAATATGTTATATACTAAATTCCGAAAAATTCAACATGGCGGCCATAATTTAATATAATAATTAGTTTTTACTAATTTTATAAGAATTTACTAAATAAAGATCTATTGTAATATACTTTAGATACTTTTATACAAGTAAAATGAACTGTATGTCAGAGCTGTATAGTTTTTGGTAATATTCCGAAAAAATATTTTCAAAATGGCGGCCAATATGGCGGACCGGATAAAAAAATCGTGTTGTATATCATATAAAAGCTCTTAAAGAGTAGAAAAAGAAAATATGTTCATGGTCAACATTTCAAATTTTTTTAATAATTTAAAAATGGCGGCTAAAATAATTAACTCAAAAAATTAAAATTAAATCGAGCCTTTTTTAACTATTAATTATTATAAATATACGCATCTAGCGAACGAAGCGAACCTTTTTTACACTAAATATAAGCAATCTAGCGAGCGAAGTGAGCCTATTTATAATTTGTATTATTATAATATAAGCAATCTAGCGAGCGAAGCGAGCCTATTTTTACTTTGTATTATTATAATATAAGCAATCTAGCGAGCGAAGCGAGCCTTTTTTACTATGTATTTTAAAAATATACGCAATCTAGCCAGCGAAGCAGCCTTATTTACAATACATTTTAATTAAATACAAGCAATCTAGCGAGCGAAGCGAGCCTTTATTACTATTGATTATTATAAATATACGCAATCTAGCGAGCGAAGCGAGCCTATTTTTACTTTGTATTATTATAAAATATAAGCAATCTAGCGAGCGAAGCGAGCCTTTTTACTATGTATTTTTAAAAATATACGCAATCTAGCCAGCGAAGCAGCCTTATTTACAATACATTTTAATTTAAATACAAGCAATCTAGCGAGCGAAGCGAGCCTTTTTTACTATGATATTATAAATACGCAATCAAGCGAGCGAAGCGAGCCTTTTTTAATATGCATTAATATAAATCTCATACCAATAAGATGTAAGCATATAGAGATGACGCTACTTATCTCATACTAATAAGATGGAAGCAAATAGAGATGACTCTACTTATCTCATACTAATAAATGTAAGCATATAAAGATGACGCTACTATCTCATACTAATAAGATGTAAGCATACAGAGATGACGCTACTTATCTCATACTAATAAGATGTAAGCATATAGAGATGACGCTACTTATCTCATACATAAGATGTAAGCATACAGAGATGACGCTACTTATCTATATAATATGATGTAAGCATATAGAGATGACGCTACTTATCTCATACAAATAAGATGTAAGCATATAGAGATGACGTAATAATAAGATGTAAGCATATAGAGATGAGCTACTTATCTCATACCAATAAGATGTAAGCATATAGAGATGACGCTGCTTATCTCATAGATGTAAGCATATAGACACTGCGTATCTTATACAAATAAGATGTAAGCATATAGAGATGACGCTGCGTATCTCATACTAATAAGATGTAAGCATATAGAGATGACGCTGCTTAACTTATACTAATGTAAGCATATAGAGATGACGCTACTTATCTCATACTAATAAGATGTAAGCATATAGAGATGACGCTACTTATCGATGTAAGCATATACGCTACTTATCTCATAATAAGATGTAAGCATATAGAGATGACGCTACTTATCTCATACCAATAAGATGTAAGCATATAGAGATGACGCTAACTTATACTAATGAAATGTAAGCATATAGAGATGACGCTACTTATCTCATTCTAATAAGATGTAAGCATATAGAGATGACGCTACTTATCTCATTCTAATAAGATGTAAGCATATAGAGATGACGCTACTTATCTCATACCAATAAGATGTAAGCATATAGAGATGACGCTACTTATCTCATACCAATAAGATGTAAGCATATAGAGATGACGCTACTTATCTCATTCTAATAGATGAAGCATATAGATGACGCTACTTATCTCATCTAATAAGATGAAGCATATAGAGATTACTTATCTCATCTAATAAGATGTAAGCATTAGAGATGACGCTATCATACTAATAAGATGTCACTTATACACGCTACTTATCTTAGATGTAAGCATATAAAGATAACGCTTATCTCATACTAATAAGATGTAAGCATATAGAGATGACGCTACTTATCTTATACTAATATGATGTAAGCATATAAAGATAACGCTATCTCATACTAATAAGATGTAAGCATATAGAGATGACGCTACTTATCTCATAATATTATAATGTAAGCATGTAGAGATGACGCTACTTAAATAATATAATGTAAGCATGTAGAGATGAGCTACTTATCTTATACAATAAGATGTAAGCATATAGAGATGACGTTATTTATCTCATACCAATAGATGTAAGCATATAGAGATGACGCTGCCTATCTTATACCAATGAGATGTAAGCATATAGAGATGGCACGGCTTATTAATATTAACGAGATGTAAGCATATTGAGATGATTCTGCGTAACTCATACTGAAGAGAGATAAGCATATGGAGATGACTCTGCGTATCTTATGAAAAATAATTGTAAGCATAAAGACATAGCACTGAATATCTTATATCAAAGAGATGTTATTGCGTATCTCATATTCAAGATGCATATTGATATGAAACTTTGTATTGCATACTATAGAGATTTTACAGTGATGAGTCTATGTAACTTATACAACGGAGATGTAAGTATATTGAGGTTACGGAAGCATATTTAAAGTAATAGTTGAAAGCCATTATTTTGGTATTTGGAGGCCTCTTAAGCATTAACAAGCTTAGATATTGAAATGAGAGAATGACAAGAGTATAAATGTCTTATTTTAGTTAGATAATATAGACCTTTATATTTTTAATTATAGAATTTTAATTTATTTTTTTTAATCTAAATCTACCTGCAGTAGCTTTTATTATAGGATAAAAATTGTTTTGAATATTTGTTTTTAGCTCAAAGTGTAACTGTTCACTCTTTTTTTTTTATTAATATCAAAAATACTTTATGTTCTATTATGAGGTATATTTTGTTGCTTAACGTACCTTTTATTTGAAGATTCCTAGCTGCTTTATTCTATTGCTAAACCACTTCACAAGCTCTGGCGGGAAATCACTCTTATCACATGTGATAATAATAATCGATGTATTTTATCATTTTAATTATAATATTTTAACAATATTATAATTATATTTATGCTATTTTAAATAAGTAAAACGAAACATTAGTAGTAATTTTGTGTTTTAAATGTTTTGTGAACATAATAAACTATCAGTGATAAATTTTCGAGTGCTTGTTGTTCATCTTTGAATGCCTTTAATGTATAAAATGATTACATTGAATTAAAGGATATTTATTCTTTTAATAATATGTAATAACTTTCGTGAAAAAACCATTTGAGAAATCTCAGCACAGTATACTGCACTACTGCAATACACTAGCCTGAGCGGTGAGTCTAGTTTGGCTAAATGAACTGGGCACACAGCGGACTACTCATAAGTGCCACCATGTACGGAGGATGTGCTTCCTAGATGATTGGATGTGTCAAAACTCTGGGGTAAATCAGTTGAGTGAGATTTGAGAGAGACCGTTTTTACGGGTTTAAACGCAAAAAAAGGCATCGTTACCTTTTAAGAACTCGCCATACGTCCTTGCTTTTCGTGCAAAATTGACAAAAGCTTTCCCATCTTCACCATTTAAATTCTGTATTATCTGATGTTTTGATAACTGATGCTGGCCCAACCTAGTACATTCACCTGTATTTACCTAAACTTTACATTTATGTAAAAATACAAAATGTGTCATATTTATATCTCACACCTATTTCCTATGTAATATAAGTGTCATCTCTATATGCTTACATCTATTTGCTATTATATATTAGTGTCATCTCTATATGCTTACATCTATTTCCTATGAAATATAAGTGTCATCTCTATATGCTTACATCTATTTGCTATTATATATTAGTGTCATCTCTATATGCTTACATCTATTTCCTATGAAATATAAGTGTCATCTCTATATGCTTACATCTATTTGCTATTATATATTAGTGTCATCTCTATATGATTACATCTATTTGCTATTATTATAGTGTCATCTCTATATGCTTACATCTATTTCCTATGAAATATAAGTGTCATCTCTATATGCTTAAATCTATTTCCTATGAAATATAAGTGCCATCTCTATATGCTTACATCTTATTATGTATTTACAATAGTTACATAACATTAAACTTAAGTAAATTCAATAAATTGAAAATCAATTTAGAAATCAAAATTCAACTGAGTATATTTTCTGTCAGAACAAAATGTAAACATAAGAAAACAGTGTCGTCAATAAAATAAAATAAACTAAATAAACATGACAACATTTCCCCCCTTAAAAAATTAGGGAGAATATCTCTGTGGTGCTCTTGGCTTCCTAGCGGATCGTCTTAGAGGTCCTTGTACATTAGCGGTAGGATTGTTGTTCAATGAGGGTCCGAGACCAGAGTAGGCTGTCACAGCCTACTCTGGTCTCGGACCCAGCCGTCACGGCTGCTCAGTTCTTTGGAGCTGATCAACATGTCTTCTATGGAAAGACCCCTCTACTTCTACCGTGTAGTGCAGCTGGCCATCTCGACTGACGATTTTTCCTAAGATCCATTTCTGATTAGGTCTATTATATTGTCTTACCGCTACTGTTTCGCCTACTTTAAAAACTCTATCTTGTAGGCAAAGATTATCTTTATACTGTTTGTATTTAACAGATCCCACGTCAGGTCTCATGCAGGTCAATCTGGTTCGGAGTTCTCGCTTTAAGAATAGTTGAGCTGGGCTTACTCTGTAGTCATATTAGGGGCCCTTCGATACGCTAGTAGGAATGTTTGAAGCTTGTCAAACATTGTTCCTGGGGAATCTTTTAGCGCTTTTAAGGTTTGTTTTAATGAGCCCACACACCTCTCTGTCTGACCATTAGACGAAGGATGAAAAGGTGCACACGTAATATGTCTAATGCTATTCATTTTCAGAAAATCAGCAAACTCCTAACTAGTGAAAGCCGATCCATTGTCGCTGACCAAAATCTCTGAAAGTCCGTACCTTGCAAACAATTCTTTGAGCTTCCCGATAGTGGTTATCGTAGATGTTGAATTTACTAAGAATACTTCCATCCATTTGGAATATGCATCGGCTACTACCAGAAATGTGGAACCGCAAAAAGGACCAGCAAAGTCGACATGGATCCGTTCCCACTGTTTTTAGAGGATATTCTTAATGATGAACTTCTGAATTCGTAGGATTCCTCTGATTTTCTAAGCAGCTTTTACAGCTTCTAGTCATGCTTTCTATCTCTGCATCCATCTTTGGCCAATATATTAATGAACGCGAAAGCCCTTTCATCTTAACCACCCCAATATGACATAAATGAAGTTCGTGCAACATTGCTTTTCTAAACTTTGAGGGCACATACAACCGGCTTCCTTGAAATATACATCCACTTTCTAAGGTGTACGAAGATACTGCCCTCCTAGTTTAAGCTCATTGTACAATTTTTTCATTTCCAGGTCTTTTTGCGTTTCCTCGGCTACTTCTTTAGGTGAAATAGGTAGGGTGTCCATTTGTGATATTAAGTACAGTCCTAGATCATCCTGCCTGTATATTTCTTCTGACTTAAGAGGCAATCTAGACATACAATCCGCATTTCCATGATTGTCAGTTTTACGGTACCGAATATCGAACAGGAACCCTTGAAGAAACATTGCGTAGCGTAACAACCGGGCTGCGCTTAAACAGGGAAGTCCAGTTTTATTTCCAAAAATGGACTAATGGCTGATGGTCTGTATATAGAATAAAACGTTGGCTAACGCTTCTTTGTCTAATTGAGAATATTTTTTTTGAGTTGGCGATAGTGTATTTGAAGCATAGGCTATGGGTCGTTCCTTACCATCCGGATACTGGTGTGATAACACGGCACCCATACCTACCGGAGACGCGTCTACAGCTAGAATTAGAGGCAACATCGGATCATAATGAGCTAAAATTTTAGAAGAAGTTAATTCTAATTTGATATTATTAAAAGCTTCTTCGCACTTTTTATTCCAAATGAAGGGTATGTCTTTTTTAGTCAATTCGTTTAGAGGGTATGCGACTGTTGAAAGGTGCGGGAAAAAACGCCTATAAAACGTAACCATCCCCAAGAACGCTTTAACCTCTTTAACGTTTTTAGGCTGGGGAATGTCCTGTAATGCTTTTATTTTTTCTGCTGTCGTATGAATCCCGTTTCGATCAATTTTGAATCCCAGATAGATGACTTCACTTTTAAAAAAATCGCTTTTGGCCTTATTGACTCTTAAATTAGCTGTAGACAGTCTTTTAAGAACGGTTTCAAGCCGGTCCATGTGTTCTTTTCTTGTTTTCCCCGTTATAGCAATATCATCAAAAAACACACACACTCCAGGAATATTCCCTAGCAACGAGTCCGTATATCTTTGCCACTCGGAGGGCGCTGAACTTATCCCAAACATTAATCTGTTGCACTTGTACAGTCCTTTATGGGTTTAATTGTAAGAAGTTTAGTGCTATCTTCTGTTAACCTCATGTGTAGGTACGCTGTACTTAAGTCCAATCGCGTAAACTGTTCACCCCCGTTCAGTTTAGCAAATAATTCTTCTGTTCTTGGCAAAGGATATTGCGTTACGTGTATGTACGGATTCAGTGTTACACTATAGTTGGCGCATAGACGAATTTTCCCATTGGGCTTAACGACTGGCACTACCGGGGTTGCCCAATCTGAAAAAGAAACTTTAGAAATTACTTTTGTCCTTTCCAGATGGTCAATTTCTTCGTCTATTCTTGTTTTTAAAGCAAGAGGGACTGGTCTAGCTTTTCTGAAAATTGGTTTTGCGTCAGGTTTTAAATGTATTTGACACTCGTAATCGTTAATTTCTCCTAAATTTTCCTCAAATACTTTTGGATACTTGGCTAGAAGTTCGTCCAGTTCCTTGTTAGATATTTGAGCCTTAACTGTTAAGTCATTTCCGAGTGAGTAAATAGAAGGTAATTTCATGTCAAGTTTAAATATCCAATCTCTGCCAAGTATGGTGGGTAAGTTATTTTCAACAATAAAGAGTTTTAATCTTCGCACCGTGTATTTGTACTTTACTGTTACCCCAGGCCACACCTAGAGGCTTAACTGTTTCTTGACTGTAGCTTTTAAAAATTACAGACGTTTGTTCGTAGTTTATCTTAGAAATTTTCCTGAAATTGTGCAACCCCATGACCGAGTAAACCGCTCCAGTATCCATCTCCATCTTGGCAGGAGCCCCATCAATCGTTAAACCAATCATAATAGGTTTTTTAAAATGCTCACTGTCAGATTTTTACTAGAGTCTACAACTTTTCTAATATGCATAGGTATGGTTTCTTCTACTCCCTCGTAATATATATCTTCTGCAGAGTCTTGTCGTGAAGACGACCTCGCAAGCGATTCATGTGACCCCTGACTTGTTCTCAACATCTGTTTTTCCTTGCTTTTTTTGTTTGTTCCTGCTACTGTTTCTTAACTCTACAAAAGGTGCATTTTAACCCCTTTTCTGTACAATCCCTTACTGTATGGGACCCCCACATCGATAGCATATCACAGAGTTTTTATTTTGCTCATAGTGTTGAGGTGAAGAAGTCTTAACTTGGTTGCATGAAGAGGTAGTATTTTGAGGTTGAGCACTCTCAGCCAGCATATTAAACGGTTTATGCGAACGTAAAAGTTGTTCTGAGCTCGCATTAGCACGTTCCATTGCTGTGGCTATCTCTATTGTTTTGTCTAGAGGTATATTGTCTTCTTCGAATAGACGATCTAACACAGCTTTTGAACGTAATCCGCCTACAAAGACATCCCTTAGTACGTAGACAGCATATTTTCAGGATACTTGCAGAAAGAAGAGAGTTTTCGAAGTTCCGACAAGTAAACCGATAAGCTCTCCCCTTCCCGTTGTTTCCGGTTCACCAAAGCATATCGACAGGGAATTATTAACGGACGAGGTTGTAAATGTGTTATGAGAACCTCTTTTAATTCCTCAAAAGTCTTTTGCTTATATGTCTCAGGGTATAAGAGACTTTTTAAAAGAGTAAACTTGTCTGGACTTAATACTGAAACTAACGTTTTGGCCCGGAGGCTTTCATTAACATTTTGGACGTCGAGATATGCAGTAAACCGTTCTAAATAAGTCTCAAAAGTTTCTAGTGTCTCATCAAATTTATCGAAGGAAAGTCCCGGCACACCTCTGCTTGCACGGGATTGGAAGGAACAATATCGTTCTGCCTAGCAGAGCTGTTAGCATTTTCTAGTAAACACGTAACCGCAGCTTGAAGGCTTTTATTTTGTTCCAAAATAGCTTTTAGGAAATCTGTTGTCTCAGATTCCTCTTGATATTGTCTGTTTTTCGTATTATTAATACTTGCTAATACTTACAGAAAATTGGTGATTTTCGCATAATATCAAGATCTCAAGGCAACAGAATCCTGTCCGCAGCGCCACTATTATGTATTTACAATAGTTACATAACATTAAACTTAAGTAAATTCAATAAATTGAAAATCAATTAGAAATCAAAATTCAACTGAGTATATTTTCTGTCAGAACAAAATGTAAACATAAGAAAACAGTGTCGTCAATAAAATAAAATAAACTAAATAAACATGACACATCTATTTCCTATGAAATATAAGTGTGATCTCTATATGCTTACATCTATTTGTTATTATATATTAGTGTCATCTCTATATGCTTATATCTATTTGCAATATACAGGGTGGTACATTTCATATACATCACCTCGACTAACTCAGCTTCTTTCTAATGGAGCAATCGCCGTTAAATTGGTATCTACCCCCACTAAATCGACTACCAGGAGTTTAAATAAGCAATCATATTTTTGGTTATCATCTTGCAAGTAAGGGTATTTAGATTGCTAAACTGTATTTTTTGGCGATAACTTTTTTAATATCATATTTGAGCATACTTTGATAAGACCTTTTCTGCACTAAAAACAACAATTTGTTACCAATATCACATTTGCTAGGGCACTTAACCGTCACTTTTAAAAGTTGATTCATCAGTCCACAACACTTGCCTATTAAATAATGAAGAGGTTTGGAACATAATTTCTTCGGCCCATCGGCACAACTCTGTCCTTCTTCATAATCCTGAGCAGTCAGAGCTTGATGTAAATTGATCTTTAACGGCTGAAAACGGTTGTCCCGCGAGATCCGTAAATCCATAGCATGGTTGGTACCACACACCTGGACAATTTTGCGAACACTAGCGTTTGGATGAACATCAATGTAGGTCAGCACAGTAATAATGAGTTGTTCAGTTCTCACTGGGCGTGGCCTATTGTCGTTTCTATGAGCAGCGAAATCACCATGATCTCCCCCCCCCCCTGAAATGAAGCCGCTAGAAAATCTGATAGTGAGGATGACACTTCCCAGGATACATCTCCCGATACAGCCGAGCAGCAGCCCTGGCACATCTCCTTGCTCCTCTAAAAATCTTTAGCACATCACAATACTCTTCATTGGTGTACATTATTACCCAAAAAGTTTATAAAAAAACTACGGTAGTAGATAAGAAAAAGGTTTAATTAGAGAAAACGAAATCAATCACAAGAAAACACTTCTTCAACGAAAACCGATAAAGGGATGAATAATTTTTCTTTGAATTATTAAATTCAATAATATTTTTATTATTGTTTTTAATGTAATAAATGGAAGGGATATTGCTAACGGCTTGAAGATAAACTAATAAATAGATATACAATTTATGTTCATTTATTTTTTTCAGTAGCAAATGTTGCAATAGGAATAAAAGAGACTGTTATCTAATAATATTACTTTTTTTTCTTAATAAATTAGCTAAATTAAACATCAACATTAGTTACAAATAGTAACATAAATAAACAAGTTATAAACAACTAAAATTATTAAATCAAATAATTTTTACATAAAATAGCCTGGGAAAGCAATATTGGTTGAGTAAAAAGACACAGTTGTAGTGTTAAGTCAAAACATTAAAAAAAAGACTTCGAACATAGATACTTTGCTAGTGAAACAAACAACAACAAAAAACATAAAAATGAATTGTAATAAATATTTGTAATAAAATTACATGTTTTCTGTTACTATAAAATCATTTTATAAGTATTTCAACTACTTGTGTATATCAAACAATAGCTCTGTCGAAAAATTCTGGAATTTTCAAACATCGGTATAATAAAAAATAAAAGAACTAAAATTTATAATTTAAAACAATACAATTATGAATCATTTACAATATTTTTTATACAAAAAAATTAATATTAATTCAGTACTTTATTAAATAAATTAATTTACATTAAAAAAAATATTCAATAGCCGTATAAGCTATAGCTTGTGCACGGCTAAAATAAGTAAATATTGTTAAGAATGAATTGCAGTTTCAAAAAAGGAACCAGGAAGGATACTTTAAGGTTTAATTACAGACAGATACCAATTTTCAGTGATTAGAAGCTGAGTTAGTCGAGGTGATGAATTCTGGTGTACCAAATTTCGGAAATCAAAAATAAGTAAAAGTACTTGTGTATGTCAAACGATAGCTCTATAAAAATTGCCGGAATGTTGTAGTAAGGGTACCAAATTGTTTTGTTTGTAGTGTACTTTTAGAAAAAGTCCATATCATGGTATGTTCCTATTTAAAATTCAAAAGTTATCGACAAAAACACAAATAGGCAATCTGATTACCATACTTGCAAGACGATTACCAAAAATATGATTGCTTATTTAAACTCCTGGTAGTCGATTTAGTGGGGGTAGGTACCAATTTTACGCCGATTCCTCTATAAGAAGCTGAGTTAGTCGGGGTGATGTATTCTGGTGTACCAAATTTCGGAAATCAAAAATAAGTAAAAGTACTTGTGTATGTCAAACGATAGCTCTATAAAAATTGCCGAAATTTGGACTATGGGTACCAAATTGTTTTGTTTGTAGTGTACTTTTAGAAAAAGTCCATATCATGGTATGTTCCTATTTAAAATTCAAAAGTTATCGACAAAAACACAAATAGGCAATCTGATTACCATACTTGCAAGACGATTACCAAAAATATGATTGCTTATTTAAACTCCTGGTAGTCGATTTAGTGGGGGTAGGTACCAATTTTACGCCGATTCCTCTATAAGAAGCTGAGTTAGTCGGGTGATGTATTCTGGTGTACCAAATTTCGGAAATCAAAAATAAGTAAAAGTACTTGTGTATGTCAAACGATAGCTCTATAAAAATTGCCGGAATTTTGTAGTATGGGTACCAAATTGTTTTGTTTGTAGTGTACTTTTATAAAAAGTCCATATCATGGTAAGTTACAGTTTGAAATTCAAAAGTTATCAACAAAAACACAAATAGGCAATCTGATTACCATACTTGCAAGACGATTACCAAAAATATGATTGCTTATTTAAACTCCTGGCAGTCGATTTAGTGGGGGTAGATACCAATTTTACGGCGATTGCTTCATTAGAAGCTGAGTTAGTCGGGGTGATGTATATGAAACGTTCCATTCTGTGTATTAGTGTCATATCTATATGCTTACACCTATTTGCTATGCATATTGGCACGTTGACGTAATAAGACTACTCTTTTATAATTGAGGCAATAACCCTACTCTTGTGATCTAGGTGCAGGTTTATTGCGTCGAAGCAATAAGCACATGCGAATAAGTAAGATGTATGGGGTATATTTTTTGGTATTCATACAGACTTAATGCGTCGACGCAATAAACCTACTCTTAAGAAATTGATGCACTAAGCCTACTATAATCGATATATATATTATATATATTATAATATATATATAATATATAATATATTATATATATATATGTATATATATATATATATATATATATATATAATATATATATATATATATATATATATATATATATATATAATTTTATTTGTCTGTTTATTCAATAAAAAATCATTTTACATTATATGCCTGTATTATTAAGGATAGTTAGCTCTCAGTCAGATTCCTCTTATCATAAACGCAATTTTATTTTTAAAGCTATCAAATATAATTTATTATAATCAATTCAATAAAGACTGCAGTCCTTCTAAACGAATTCATTAAAACATGTACCAGATGTTAAGGTGGTTACATGGTTTACATGTACCAGAGTGATACATGACATCAGTAAAATCAAACACTATTCTAACCCCAGTGAAAAAAATAACAGTGGCCATACATATCTATTAAAAATGTTATTTATTATAAATTTGTTAAAATTGTGTAACTACAAATTCTTCTTGTAAATATTTGATTCAACCGCAACACCCAATACAAGTGCTGGGAGTAACAAACCTAAGTAATAGAGAATGTATATGTAATTTAATTTTGTAGTTGAAAATCTAATTGAAAACAATTGGTATTGACTTGGTACATTCCTAATGAGAAGTTAATGAAGTGAATTTAATTTATCACAAATTTCTCGAAATATCGAGACATTAGAAATTACTATTAATTTTCTAATCTTATTTGTATCAATTATTCGTGTTTTCTCAATTGAAAGATAATTTATTTAAATTGAACCACATTCGATAACAGTATGAATGAAATTTGTGGCGTTACATTGTTGACAAGCTTTCGGTGTTTTTTTTACTTATCTTCGTTTTTACAGGGGGAGGTTAACTTAAATAGGGAAAATTTCGGATTCGATTATCGCAAGGTAGTAGAAATCAGCGCTGCAGAGGAACGGTGCGGACAACTTATAAACTATCCCCGTTAGATTTCCAAAAATGACAGATAATATTTTTAAAATTTAAATTTATGCAAACCATGACCAAGATGTTAGAAATTTATAAGGTGATTCAATTCGATGTAAACAAACCAAACGCATTCGGAGGTTATAACCTGACTTTTTTTATGGATGACGTGTGACGTCATTGCAGGAATCTGTATAAGGCGCGGTCGAATATCCACGGCCTTCTAGAACATTGGATCACCAACAAACTTTTTTTATAACTTTTTTTTCCAAAATTTTCAGTAATTAGCCGGATTTGTCATAAATGAAGCCTATTTCCGTAATCTGTACGCTCTTTTGGTTAATCTCAAAGAGTATTTACATTCACTCAACGATTTATTTTTAATCTAACTTGGTACATACATAACTACTGTTAGGCTCAATGTTATCTACCTGATTTGTGTTATATTTTGACATGTCATATTTTTAACATTGACGTCTAACAGTAGTTATGTATGTACCAAGTTAGATTAAAAATAAATCGTTGAGTGAATGTAATTATTCTGTGAGATAAACTAAAAGAGCGTGCAGATTACGGAAATAGGCTTCATTTATCACAAATCCTGCTAATTACTGAAAATTTTGAAAAACAAGTTATTAAAAAAGTTTGTTGGTGATCCAATGTTCTAGAAGGCTGTGGATATTCGACCGCGCCTTATAGGCGGTAAACATTAAAATTTACTATTTATTCCTGCAGAGACGTCAATTCCGGTCTATAAACTAAAATGTCAAAAAATGTGTATTTCATTCATAAAAACCCTCCCACTGAATCACCTTATAAATTTTATCAGCTTGCACCATGACAAGTACTGATTATGACAGCTACATTTATTGTTATACGAAAATTGTATTTCGCTTCGTTTATTTTTATTTTAACCTAATAAAAAGAGAGGATTTTTCTCATAGAGACGATCACATTATTAACGTGACTGTCGGGCCCATAGAGGTATATTACTAGAGGAGGCATATCTCAATACATCGAGAATCAACATCTTTTTGGGGCTCTCAGGGGTTCAGTGTAGCCTCATTCAGTGTAGCCTCATAATCGCTTAGATATGAGTCTACCTTTCTCTCCGATTTTGACTTTACCATCTTATTCCTGTTTGTGGCTATATTATTTTATACCTTCATATTCTTACTCTATATCAATGACCAGTAGAACAATAAACATGTGACCTACCTCACCTATAATACCTTTCATTAAACAACCAACAATAACCTTCTCAGGTTATTATAGGTTGTTTAAACCTCCATCAAGAATGAGTTGTTAAGGTTATAATTAATAAATTTATTTCGGTTTCCAGCATGTGTTTTGATTTGTATTTTTATCGTTTTACTACATAAGTTATTCTATTTTTGTACTTATTAATTTATATTAGATTTATAGCCGAAGGTGGTCAGGTTACTTTTTCGATGTTACAAAATTTAATCTATTTGGCCCCTCAAGTAATAATAATATCTCTATGATTTTCCTATATTCCAACAATGGGAGAGGAAAAGTAATAAGTAAACATCAGATAAATGAAACGATATCAAATTTTCGTGGAAGTAGCTCAATATATTATCATATTGTTTAAAATCTAATTTATAATCCTCTGAGCAACAGGATGGAGAATATTTATTTACCCAACTGTATGGAGTATCCTGTTGGGTAAATATTTATTTACCCAACTGTGTGAGGTATATTGTTGGGTAAGTATTTATTTACCAACATGGGATCAAAGCAGGTTTTCTCGCATGAGGTCCAGAGAAAACAGCATTGTGGGCTCTTGAGGATGTCAGACCCAGGAAGAAAAATTAGTTAGCTAACAAGACTTGCCGAGGGTTTGATTTGTATTTTTTACGTTTTACTATATATATAAGTTATTCAATTTTCGAACTGATTATATTTATAACCGAAGGTTGTCAGGTTATTTTTTCGACATCGCTTCCTTTAAAATTAGTTAGCTCTTATTTTATTATTCGAGGCATAGCCGAAGAAAAGTAAATAGAGAACGGAATTGCTTAGATGTATTTTAGATTAAATTCTTGGATGTATTTACGAATAGTTGACTATATTTTCAATAAAGATATTGGTCTTCCGGTGGTAATAGCGTCAAATTATATGAAGAATCCGACGTTTCGCTTCCACCGTGTAAGGTATCTTGAGGGATGTAGGACATCATTGATAATAAACAAGGCTCTACAAAAGTAAACTCACGATTGGAGACGAGGGTAGCTTATTTTATACCTGTCTCTGACCTTGCCTTTGAGAAAAAAGATTATAGCCATAAGAAGAGATGTAGGTTTCGAATGTCCAGTCCATGAAGTAACCGCTTAAAGAGATAAGCGGTGTCCAAGTGTTGGAAATCTTCAACCCCGTGTCCCTGTTGATGTTATTCCTATGCTTAGCAATCTCAATAGTTTTCCTGAAGATCCTGTCGCGATATCCAGAAACATTCGCTAGTACCTCGGTTTTCTCAAAACTAATAAGATGACCAACATTTCGAGAATGCTCTGCGACCGCGAACCGTCAAACACTGTCAATGGTGCGTTTGATGTGCTCGGCTAATCGCTTAGATATGAGTCTACCTTTCTCTCCGATGTTGACTTTACCATCTTATTCCTGTTTGTGGCTATATTATTTTATACCTTCATATTCCTACTCTATATCAATGACCAGTAGAACAATAAACATGTGACCTATCTCACCTATAATACCTTTCATTAAACAACCAACAATAACCTTCTCAGGTTATTATAGGTTGTTTAAAAAATAGCTGATATCACTGTCAACATAATATAACAAAATATACCTTAATAAACTTAATTTTGGCCTTACTAATCTTTCTCTCCATAGAGCGGAAAAGGGATTTCCCCATCTTGCTGGTGACATTGGAATTGATATTTTTAATACAAGGAGTAGATAAACTAATTTTTATTAAAGAGATCAAGCCTTAAGCTAATGTGGCTGGCAAGATTTTAATTATAAACAAAATTGATCTAACACATATTTTTGAGCCATTTTGTGTCATTATAATGTAAATTATTTTTTTTAATAAAACTATTAATTATTATATTTAATTACTATAAATTTTAGACGAACCTTACATAGACCATTATATTGTATTGAAGGAAGAAGATTAACACACACCTGTAACAAAAAATAAACTAATTAGCTATAACAACGGAAGGACTACTATTATGTATTATAATTTATACATTTTAGGGTAATGTCAGGAGGCGTAAAAAAGAGTATATAAAGGTGTATTAAGGAAATGTAAAAAGGCGCAGGGAGGAGCTGTATAAACGCGTATTAAGAAGGTGTATAAAGGCGCAGGAAGAAGCTGTATAAAGGGGTATAAGGGGAGGCGTAAAATAAGTGTTTAAAGCCGTATGAAGGAGCTGTATAAAAGCGCAGGGAAGAGCTATGTAAAGGACTGTATAAAGGCGTTTGAAGGAGATGTATAAAGGTGTATGAAGAAGGAGTAAATGGGAGTGAATAAAGGTGTATGAAGAAGATGTATGTAGGAGTGTATAATGAGTATGTACATGTACATGATCAGTATTTCACTCCGGCTGCCCAACATGTTGTATCTACCCAAACTTAAAAAGCAATTACGATTAAGTTTATATATGTGTTAATCTTAGAAGCTCGTATTTATTATTTTTCCACTTTTTTATTTTACAATTTAATTTTGTAGACGATAAATTTCTTGTATCAAGTAAAGATTTATATATATATATATATATATATATATATATATTATATATATATATATATAAAATATTTATATATATTAAAAAATATATATATATATATATATACAATTAGTGAGCCCCTCTCCTCTCCGAAAATCAACCTCCACCTCGACTACACTTTATGAAACATATATATATATATATAATATTATATATATATATAATATATATATATTATATATATATATAATATAATTTAATTATTATATAATAAATATTTATATATATATATATATATATATAAATTTTTATTTAATATAATTAATTAAAATATATATATAATATATATATATATATAATATAATTAATATATATAAAAATTAGTGAGCCCTCTCTCTCCGAAAAATCAACCTCCACCTCGACTACACTTTATGAAACAAACGTCCAATGTTTTAATAAAAAGTCATGAGGCATCCCGAATCCGTTTTTTAGACATGATTCTGAGCTTAAATAACTGTTAAGTTTTTTAAGCACAAGTTGAAGATAATATTGCATATTGAACTTCTGAGAACTTAATATATAACAAAGCCTAATAACAACAACTTAACAGTAATATTCTATTGAATTCACTAAATTTTTACCTATAGTCATTAAACGTTAATATAAATAATTCAAAATTACATAAATGAATATCAACTAAATAAATACACCAGGAGGTAATTAAATTTTTAAACTCTGAATTAAAACTTATCCGACGATTAAATTAAATTTACATCTAAAATAAGATATAAAGTAGTATTATTTTTAATATCATCCATGTTTAAATTATATGAATAAATAAATATATATGAGAAGGGACGATTATTTAACCGAATACAATATTTTAACCCGTTCACGGGTGAAGAAGTTTACACGGATGGCTAACGATATGAGATCGTTAGGTTGGTATGCCTGCGTATGAATTTGCTTGATCGATACCGTGTTTCAATTATTGCGTATCTCTTTTTATGATATTTTGTATTTTTCCTCATTTATACCGTAGGTATATTGAAAAATTATTGTGTTCGCAGAAAAATTCAGCAGAAATCTGGATTTCTCCGAAAATATCCGTTTCAGGAGTTTTTAAGACTGTTAGAGAGTTTTTGTTATCATCGTAGTTGTTATCAGTGTATTTTATGCTCGGAGTTCAAAAATGTTTACAAAAATCAGTTCTTTAAGTGTAAAGATTTAGGTCTTCCGGTGGTGACCGCGTCAATGTAGATGAAGAATCCGACGTTTCGCTTCCACTGTGGGAGGCATCTTCAGGGATGTAAGACATCATGGATAGAAACACAATGCTTTACAAAACTAAACTCATGACAATAACCGCGGAAGCCTACGCAGTTTATTTTTAAGTGTAGTTACGCTATCCGAAAAATATTTTTCTTATGATATTATAAACACGCAATATTGACTAAAATCATAAAACGCGGAAAAGTTTGCGATCAGAATGAGATTTGGAACGCATGAAGCCATGTATAAGGTTAACATATGTGCCAAGTGTTATCACATAATCAGCATTAGCTCAATTTTTTATCTTATGACTTGTACGCCTTTTTAAAAATAGTACACAATCGGGAAATAATTCAATTAAGCTGGAATTGGGTACAAGTGTATACCTTTACGGAATAAGTAAGTTCACTAAGTTTCGTCTCAATAGGACAAGTATATCCATGATTTTTGTTGGACCATAAAAATAATGCAGCGTTAAGTGTGTTCAGTGGATGGTGACTGCTGGCAATGAAACGGATGTATTTACAATCTCAGGATGAGCGAAGCGAGTCCGAATTAGTGAGGATAAGCGTAGCGAATCTAACGACATGACATAAAGTTCTGAGGTAACCCGTACACAAATCGTTTTATTTGCTTAAAAAGTTAAACAATAATTAGATTAATAAGACATAAAGCGCGCATTTAAAAAAAATCGCCCGGCTTGCGGACCTCTGCGCCAAGATTTTTTAACTTACCTAGGTATCTCTTCACATTATATGTTCAAAAAAATGTGTTTTTTGAACACATTATAAGTATTATCACTGATAGTATCTTAAAATAAAAGAACGTCTTTTTTCTCTTACATGCCTTATCAAGCCACAAACACTATAAGCACTCTAATACTTGATATAATTATTTTTTTGTATCATTCATTAAAAATAAATAATTATTGTCATCTTAGTATGCTATAAGCTATCATAATATATAAAATGATATAAGCTATATAATAATAAAGATGTTATAATCTATATAATAAATAAAGATCTATACTATTATACTATAATAAATGCTGTAAGCTATTATAATAGTTTAAAGTTATAGCTTGTATAAAATAATAATATATAGCTATTATAATATAATAAAATGATATAGCCTATTAATATAATAAAGATGCTATAGTAAAGATGCTAAAAGCTATTATATATATAATAAAGATGCTAAACTATTATAATATAATAAAGATGCTATAACTATTATAATATTAATACTCTGATATAATAAAGATGCTATATATTATAATTAATAAAAATGCTATATGCTATTAAAGATGCTATAAGCTATTATAATAAAATAAAGATGCTATATATATAGCTTAATATATATAAAAGATGCTATAAGCTATTATAAAATAATAAAGATGCTATAAGCTATTATAATATAATAAAGATGATATTAGCTATTATAATTAATAATAGTTCTATAAGCTATAATATAATAAAGATGCTATAAGCTATTAATATAAGAATATAAGCTATTAAAATATAATAAAGATGATATAAGCTATTAAAAATAATAAAGATGCTATAACTATTATAATATAGTAAAAGATAAAGCTATAATAAAGATATGCTAAGCTATTTAAATAATAAAGTCTAAACTATATAATATAATAAAGATGCTATAACTAATACTAATAATAAAATGCTATAATGTATTATTAATATATAATAAAAATGCTATAACCTGTTTAATTAGTAAAGATGCTATAACCTATTATAATATAGTAAAGATGCTAAAAGCTATTATAATATAATAAGATGCTAAAGCTATTATAATATAATAAAGAGGCTATGCTATTATAATATAATAAAGAATGCCTATTACTCTATTATACGATAATAATAAAGATGCTATATGGTATTATAATATAATAAAAATGCTATAACCTGTTATAATATAGTAAAGATGCTATAAGCTATTATAATAAAATAAAGATGCTATAAGCTTTTATAATATAATAAAGATGCTATTAGCTATTATAATATAATAAAGATGCTGTAAGCTATTATAAAATAATAAAGACGCTATAAGCTATTATAATATAATAAAGATGATATTAGCTATTATAAATTAATAAAGATGCTATAAGCTATAAATATAATAATAATAAAGATGATAATAAGCTATTATAATATAATAAAGATGATATAAGCTATTATAATATTAATGGATGATATAAGCTATTATAATATATAAGATGCTATAACTATTATAAATAGTAAAGATGCTATAAAAGCTTATTATGAATATAATAAAGATGCTATAACTATTATAATATAAAAAGATGCTAAACTATTATAATATATATAAAGATGCTATACTATTACGATATAATAAAGATGCTATATGGTATTATAATATAATAAAAATGCTATAAACCTGTTATACTATAGTAAAGATTATAAGCTATTATACTATAATAAAGATGCTATAAGCTTTAATAATATTTTTCAAATACTATATGCAATAATAATATCATAAAGATGCTTATGCAAATGTTGTAAGCAGTATTATAAAGATGCTATAATATTATAGTCACTACCCATGATAAAGGTTATAACCTCTACATCATATAGGCTTTTTTAAAAAAAACATTTAAATATATGTGCTTGCAAAAATTATGTGAACAACTTAATAAAGGGCAATTTTCTCTTAAAGTGTTCATAACATAATAATTTTAAGGACGCTCAAAAATGTGGAGAAAGTGTATGAATACAAATATATAAATTATATATATGCTTATGGTGCATTATATATCGCAAAAGTCAAATATGAAACTCGAAGAAATAATTTTAACAATAAAAAACATTAAAAGGTTAGATATCACTGTATTTAAAATGATATTTTAAGACTAGTTTCACCTTAAAAAAAGTTATAATAATAAAAACTATGAAACACATAACATGAAGAATAAATTAGCTTCGCAACGTAATATATTCTATAAACAAATGTTTTAAACATCACAATAAATTTTAGGAACCATACAATAAATCTATGGGAAAATGTAGGAAAAATACTCAAAAAGAAAATAATAAAGAATTGAAAAACATATATATATTTATGTATTTAGAAGGATAGTTGTGAGAGGTCATGTTTTAGGAATGAGGTCTTGGAAAAGTTTAGCTAGAATTTCCTTTACTTTTCTCGGTATTGGGATAGTCCAAGTTTGTAATACTACAATGTATAAATACAACAGTGTAAATAAATTGTTTCATTATTGACATAGGTTAATTGTAAATGTACAATTGTTTATTTAAAAAAACAAATAAATGAAATTACCTTTTATTTAGTATTAATTATTTTTTTCCTCTTTTTAGTATCCAGTTTAATTAGGATTAATTCACAAAAAATAACAACAAAAAAATCTCACTGAACAATGAAACTGATACAAAGATCAGAACGTTTTATTTAAAGCGAAAAAATATAGAATTTTTTTTTGAAAAAAAAACGGTTTGAGAAAGTACTAAGACTTAGAGAAACGAAGTAAACCGATGCGCGGCCGGTAGGGAACTGAATGTTTTTCATACTAGGGCGTCTGCGCCCCGATAGATTCGGCTCTACCCTCCTAAAACAATCTAGGGTGGGCTCCTCCCTGTCAGTCCTATATGCTTAACGAAAATTTGGTGCTCTTATAATATATAAGATCTAATGTAGTGGTCCAAAAAGAGACATGAGAACCATATGTTACATCATCAAGCAACTATGGTAGTAAGACGCTTTTTACTAATTCCCTCTAAATGTAGGCGAAGTCAGTTGCCAGATTATTTCAGATAGAATCGTAGATAAATTATGGCTAATCAGCATGATCACCTTACGCCAACCATTTATTATTATTTATTATTAACGAACCAATATTATTATGATATAACAAAGAGTATTAAATTATTATTCATTATAGTAAATATTTTATTATTAAAGATTCATGAGAAAAATAAAATAAATTCAACAACCCTTTGTGTGTTCACCCTGAAGAACGGGCGTCAGAAGTGTATCCGCATTACACAATGTCTCCCAAGTGTTCGTTTCAAGCAAGCACCGAAGTTTATCAAGCAAATTAGCAAGTCTGAAAATAGGTGAGGTCTTCATGTTAAAGACGACCTCAACATTTATTCATCCTTTTGATGAGGGGAAGGTAACATCAGTAGGCACGCTATTAAGCGTAAAAACAAAGTAGTCTGACTGAGATTTGAACCTGGACTACCTTGAGACAAGAGTTATCCCGGGGTGACCATATAAACTTAAGAAGCTCCAACCAACTTATCAGTAAACCTAAAAATCAAAATCAAGTAGAATCGTAAAACCGTTCATGCTAAATTGAAACACTATTAAATCTCACTTTCATGAAATATTTATTACCTGAAAAGACGTGCTACAGGATCAATTTGATGATTTTGCTAAGGACGAGCGAAGCGAGTCTGAAGTATTGAGAATGAGCTTAGAGTATCCGATGTGATGAGGAAAGGTTATCCAAAGTACATCACACCCG
The DNA here is from genome assembly GCA_018340805.1 of Microvelia longipes. Lineage (NCBI taxonomy): Eukaryota > Metazoa > Arthropoda > Insecta > Hemiptera > Veliidae > Microvelia > Microvelia longipes. Next base: position 34,054,416 of record JACMZG010001913.1, read on the forward strand.
ATTTTATGCACTTTATAAAAATTGAGACTATGCTCTGGTCTGCGAAGTCTGAATCTTCGGTTACAGTAGCTTTCAGAGTAGTAGTAACTTTCAGACAGTATATAAATTCTTATCATTCTTGATACTGTTTGGCAGATATACTTGCCTTAAGTGATACACTTGTACTTTTACCAAATTAATTAAATAAAGTAGTCCTACAAATGTTCAAAATTGTAACAAGGCAGAAAACGAACACTTGCCTGCCTCGGCTTCGCATCAGCAAGTAACTTATAAACCCTGCCCTCGGCTATGGCTAGGGAGAAAATTGTAAACAATTCAGCTAAATTCCTCTTTCCTTCTTATTTACAGTAAGCAATTGTTTATTAGTAAAGAAGTTGAAGCCAAACATTTAATGGCAAATTATAATGAGTATGCAGGATCAAACATATTCTCACCTCTAGTTATTCCCTTCAGTAGAAACCACTTCTTCACAGCAGTAACAAAAAAAAGTGTTAAAAAAGCAATTTATTTTCTAATGAATAAAAAAATATACCTCCCTCTTCATCTCCTCCAGGGTTATTACTTTTCACTAATTATTACAAAAATAATTAATAATAACATTTTTAAGGAAAGAGCTAAAAAATAAATGAAATTTTTATAACAAAGCTCTCTTTTTTAAGAGCCGAAAAAAGTATAAAAGCAACAAAAAAGATATAGGTAAAAACGCTTTTTATTAAACCTTAATTTGTGTGAGTGCTTTTTTACGCAAAAGAACTTTTGAACTTTCAAGCATATTTTTTTTTATAAAAAACAAGTACATCAATAAAATACAAAAAATAACGTTATCTGAAACTTTAAAACAATTTTTTATAACAATAGTGATCAATTTTTATAGGTTTCTCTATAGTTAGACGGAATAATAACATTTTACTATGCAACTCAAAATTTGAATTTATATTTTTTACTGGGAAAATTAGTTTTATTAAGGAGTAAAGTAAGGCAAATATAATTATTGACGAGAGTTTTCAGTAAATAGAAAGCTCTAATTCTATTAGACACAATTCATACTCAAAACAAAAAAATCTCTCTAAAATGACAATACGGTAGGTATATCTACGGAGTAAGTTGAATCGTAAAAGTTGGGCAGTGCCCAGATGGGTGACCGCTGACAAGCTAGGGTTTCAAACTCTTACCAAAGAGACTGAAACGTACGTACGTTACTTCCAAGGAATAATAACAATTTTATGTAATGCTTTAATTTCAATAGTAGTAAAACAATTGAAAGTACAAGACACTCTAATACTGATACTTGACTGTAGTGACATAATATAACTTTTCCTTTGAATTACCATCGGAGTTAGTTTGTTGGCTGGTTTTTTCCTATGATCAGTAAGTTTGTTATTTCTTATCAGTATGTGTTGCCAGTTTAAGTTTTTCGAATTTGCTTACCTAATTCATTTTTTACCTGTCAATAAAGGATAAACTATATAATAAATGAGTGATATTGACTGTAGTTTTGAAAAAAATACTCCCCTAAATAATTTATGCACGGCCCGAAAACGCCACACGAGTGAAATCTAAAATAAGTTTATATATTGTAATCACTGATACTTAGTTATATTTTATACCCAGCAAACGTAGCTAAAGTGCTGTACTCAAAATGCGAAAAAGTGCTGTACTCAAATTCTTTGCATCGCTTGTTTTGTGTTAGAACCCGCACTTCGCTCGGGATGCATATTTACACTCGCGTGAAAGTTCTGTTTCCCTCACTAGTTCTGTAATGTACCATACTTATACGACTACAACCTGGTGAAATAATAAAGCTAGAAAGTATTTCCTATGAAACTAAAAAAAGAAAAGAAAAATGAGAGTATATCACAGTGAAAGTGTCTTTAAAAATACGTGGAAATAAAAAGAAATAACTAGCTCTTCCGGGAAATGTATCTGTCACTCGAACAGTAAATAATAACATCTAAACAAGTTAGTTCAGACTATTCGAACCTATAAATAACCCCCGATAGGTCATTTGCATTCATCTGTACAATTATTGCATTAGATTCAACTATTTGTTAAAGGCTGCATCCACGTCTCGGTAGGCAAGAAAGCATAAAATACCAAAGATAAAAAATAAGCATCCAAAAACATAAATTATCCCAAAAAATAAATTTTTGGACAATTTTTTATTGTTAAAGAAAAATTAAAAAATCGGGTACGGGGTACCTCGGAACATTTTCTCATCACATCGGATTTGCTATGCTTATCCTCTCTACTAAAGACTCGCTTCGCTCGTCCTCAGAAATTCATTTCGCCAAATTTATACTGCAACATAACTTTGGACTCGCATCACTCATCTTCAGATGGTAAATGCATTCCGTATCATTCTCAGTGGTCACCCATACAGCACTGACCACGCTCAATGGTACGATATACTTGTCGTATTAAAACGAAACTTAGTGTACTTACAAAAACGTGCACAAGTCATTCATTAAACTTGAACTAATGTTGATAATGAGATGAAACTTGGCACATATGTTAGTCTTATACAAAATCACATGCGTGCTAAATCTTAATCTGATCGCATAATTTTCCGCGTTTTATAATTTTTCAAAATTTTGGCTGAATCAATATTGCGAATAAATGACGTCATAAAAAAAGTATTTTTCAAACAGCACAACTGCAGCTGTAGATTGATTTTTGTGCTTTCAACTCTATAGCATAAATAAATTAGGTGCTACGATGATAACATATACACACACACACACATACAGACAGACAACTTTGCGAAAACCACTCAGGAACCTTTAAAACACCTGAAACGGATAATTCCCGTTTCATCCCGCTTAAGGATTTTTTCGCAAACACAATACTTTTCCTATATAGCTACGGTATAAAAGAGGAAAAGTAAAATAGTATAAAGAAAGTACCTTTATCGTAATCGTAATAAAAACGACATTTTGTGGAAGTAGAAAAGTACTTACTACTTAGCTACAGACATAATAAACAAATATTAAAAATTAATCTGGGAAAATCGATGTCTAAAAAGTGGCCAACATTAAAAAGAAACTATTTTAAAACTAAACTTGTTATTAAAATGGGTTATCCTCGGATTTAACAATTTATTACATATGGCAATCAATAACATTAATAACGAGCGATAAAAAATAAATACTAATTTCATTAAGGTTATAATTAAAATTTCGTAATAATAATTTTGCTTAATACCTTTTATCATTGTTTTGTCATGATTGAAGGATACATTCCTAAAGCATTATGTCTTTAGAGCTATGTTAGCATAATTGCTAAGTAGGCCCAACAAAACTTTAATACTTGAGGGTTGAAGAGGACTTAGAAATGTCTTTAAGTTAAACACCCTTTACTGGAAGTTTTCTAGTTAAGAATTTAGTTTAGAAAGCAAGGACGAAACGGGTGTTTACATATTTTATAAGATAATTTGATTTTTTAAACATTATTATTTACGACTACTGTTTAAGATAGTAAATAATATTAAACATCCAAATGGAATAAATGGAAGATAGTAGGATTTAATAATTTAATAGTATTATTACTTGCGTTGCATTTGCCACTAATGCAACTTAAGTAAGCAGTACTAATATTTTTGTTGAACTTTAGACCATACTTCGTGTTGAACTTAGGACAAACAAGATTATTTGGAGTTAAAATTTACACAAACTCGCATAATATTTGTTGATGAGTTTAGACCAAAACACATATGTTTAAGTGTTGAAAAATCATATTTTTAAACCACTCAATTCTATTTTGAAGAGTCATCAAAAAATTTAAAAAATAATTTATAATCAAAATATGTTACTGATTGAGTTATAATTTGACACATATGTACAACTATAAGTGATAAATCGGTCCTTTGAATTTCATTTCAGTGGCGACTAATTTTATTGGACACCAACTTTTGGCACTCGATATATCGTCTGATTGCGAAAAATATAATTAATTAGCAATCAAAATTCGAAAGCTAATTATTTTTTACTGTGTAACTTATTGACAAAAATATTTATTGGTGTATAAATTCGAAAATAATTATAAAACGTTTGTTTACATCAGTCAAAAATATGATGTTTTACCCAGAGACTATAGATACTTAAACAGTAAGACTGTCGACTCAATGGTGGGAAAATTTGGATTCCGAGCGACACTAGCGCGGCGGGGGACCTACCTTTCCAATTGAGTGGGCGTGTCTTAATTTCCCGCTTTTTGCCCACAGTCAGTTTGAAATTTAATTTGTATGCTTCGTATAGTTATACTTCTAACTAACCCTACCACTCTAATCTTACACAGATCACTTCTGATTATTTTTAAGTTTTTCATTCAAGTAATTTATTAATATAATTGATTCAATCAGGTAATAATGAAATAATGGGAATAAAGTTTAAACGTAGTAGAAGATAGATTTTGGCATTTAATGCAGCCTGTATTTTAATTACATCCGCAAGATGCGCACATGTGATTAAATGTAATTACCTGATAAAATCGACTAAATCAATGAATTCATCAAATGAAATGTACTTATCTGCCATCAGTAAGGTTCTCTGGAAGTTTTAAAAAGGTTTCTATTTACTTTTAGTTTCTGAATTTTTGAATTACAGAACATGCAACGGCGAACCGTTTTTGTGAAAAATACATACAGAAAACAATCATTTTATAATAATAATAAATATAGCTGTCATAACCAAGAATTACCATGGTATTCATAAATTTAAATATAAAAATATAATCTGTCATTTTTGGAAAGGTATACTTGCAATGCTTCAAATGTTCTTTTCATGACTTACAGGGAGCCATTTATTGCAAGAAAACTAGAATTAGTGCGACTTTATAAAATTTTGAGCCTGCGCAATCATATAAAAGGCTCCACTCTGCATAGGCAGACTATGCTTTTCCTTTATATAATTTAAGGTATATAGTTAGAATTATTTGGTTTGAAGTAGTACAAAATTAATCACATTTTTTAGGCCTGGCTCTGGAACTATTTCTAGAGACCGAAGCAATACAATGCCATTCTATCTTAATTTTATGACCATCTGGGATGCCTTGAATCCAAAAGAAAGGAATATGTAGATAGATGCCTATTAAATTTTTAGCCAACAGATTATTTTTATATCTGTGATTTTTCTTGTATAATGTGAGATGGCCCTGAATTAAAAGGCTGCATAAAGCAAGACAAGAAGAAAACCAAAAATTTACACAATTTCCCAAAGCGCATTGTAGATATAACACCTTTCTCACATTAAATAAAAGCAAAAAGAGTTCTTTTATTTTATGGAAATCCAATACTTTTATTAAATAAGAATTGAAGAATTATTTCTATATAACTGTATAAATTCAAATATTTTATATAAAAGCAATATTCCTTTAAGAAATCTAAATTTTCAATTTTTCCTGGGGGAAAAAATAAGATTTTTATGTATGAGATATGGCCGATAAACGTAAAAGAAAAGAAATATTTTATATAACGATTACACTTTTAAAATATTTTTTACAAAAATGAAAATTACTGGGAAAGTATAAAAGGGAAATTTACAAGTCCAGAACTTAGTGACAGACATTACGATTCTTTATCTTTTATATTATTTTATGAAAAAAATTAACTTTTTAAAGAAAAAAAAAGTATGGAAAAAAGGTAAGAAAATATTCCGTTCGAGTCCGGTTTGCAGGGAAATTCTTATCCTTGCCACTTTATTTTTGGGTCCTTTTTTTCCTGCCCCCCTTCCTTTGAATTATTAAGGTTTTTTTATATCAAGGATGGTGGCGGAGCTAAAAGTGAAGGTTTGTTACTTTGAGTTCGTTACTGAAGGCTGAATTTTTCACTAGATTTTTTTATGTAGGTAAGAAGAAGAATACAAGGGAAAACTAGAGAAAATACGAAGAATTCCAAGGATACAATGATTCCACGCGTCATAAACACGGTGGAATGGGAATTTTTCGAATGTTAAATACTTTGTAATAAGCATGTATAAAATCACTAATTTTAATGTTTTTTTGTGAGCATAAATCTGTTCAAAATGTCAACTAATTGTTCACAGATAATTTCATTATTTAAAAAATCAAGTACAGAGTAGCTCATTACTTTTCTTCAAAACTTCGGACTCGCTTCGCTTCTCTTCAGAATGTCATAGAATCCTAAGCTCAAAGTTATATAACTCCGGTCTCGCTACACTTGATCTCAGAGTAAACGTCAAGGTATTCACAGTTAAACAATTTTTTTCAGTTTTATTTTAAGTTTAGCACCTATAAATACATATGTTTGCCAATAACTATATATAAATAAATATGTTTGCCAATAACTACAAATAAATACATATGTTTGGCAATAACTACATATAAATACATATGTTTGCCAATAACTACATATAAATACTAATCGAACCAAGCTGATAGATTTTAAGAGGTGATCTAATTGGAGGGTTTTTGTGAATGAAATCAATTTCTAGTCCGGTGTTCACGTCATTACAGGAATAAATAGTAATTTTCAATGTTGACCATCTATATTGATTCTGGTATCCGGATATAAAGTATACGAGAAAAAAATTATTCAAAAAAAGTACACGGAAAAAAAGCACACGGGAAAAAATTAAACGGAAAAGAAGTACACAGAAAAAAGTAGACGGGAATAAAGTATACGGAAAAAAATTAAGCGGACAAAAAGTTTACGGAAAAAAGTACTCGGAAAAATAAACGGAAAAAGCCGTTTCAACAGTTTTTAAGACCTTCTCTGAACTCACTTATTACCTATCTGTGCTTATTTTCCTAGATTCACCGATTTCTGTATTGGCGTCATACGTCATTTATAAAAAGTCATGCAATAACCTCCGAATGCGTTGAGTTTGCTTACATCGAATTGAATTAACTTATAAATCTCTAACACTTTGATGTCGAACTTCATAAAACAGTAAAAAAAAAATGTGTAGTTCAAAATAAAAATTTAAAATGTAATAGTCAATATTTTCAAAATAGCGAACAATATCAAAATTAAAATTTGTGTATCGATTGACTGCCTATAGACGAATATTTTTGTTAAATTTTCGATTTTTTTTCCTTTTTATGAAAGCATAATTAGTTATCTTAGACTGAATATAGACCATTGGGGGGCACAACTAAGACCTAAAGTCTAATATTTGACTTTTTAACATAAACACAGCGGGACACACAAGCAGAAAGCATCATAAAAACCACTCAGAACGTCATTAAAATGCTTAAAACGGACAATCATGATGAAAACTTGGTTTCGGGTGAAAACTAGAAATACCTGATATTTACCTAATACTTATAGTAGTAGGTGAGCATATGTAACGTTTTAATTGTTTTTTTTTGCAGAATTATTATTACAGGTTAATGAAGTCAAATTTCTTTTTTCATATAGCCTAACTAGATCTAGTTTAAGACTCTCTAGGATAAATACACTGATAAATACGTTACTAACCGACACACATATACATACAGAGAGAAAACGCCGTAAATGGACTTAAAAACACCTGAAACTGATAATTCCGGCGACATCCCGGTTTCGGATATTTTTGCAAACACAATACTTTTCCTATATACCCACGGTATAAATGAGGAAAAGTAAAATCATCTCTATAAAGACACATGAAAGATACGGAAAAAGAAAGGATTCTATCAAGTTTGTTAAATCAAGATCGTGCGCTATTTAGAAAACGACTTTAAAGTTTCAGCTTTACTAAGGAAAACCACCTCAAAATCTATAAAAACCACCTCAAAATGTATACTGCGAACCACAATCTAAATTTTAACAAAACCATGATGTACACAATTTTCGTCTTAACCTTTTTACATCTGTTTCTTACATGTAATACACGCAAACATGTAAACACCTTATTTATTTATAATTTACAATTTATTAAAAAGAGAAAGACAATAGTAAAAATTAAAAATAAGTTAAATAAAGAAGGGGGTGATAGAAGAGTCTTACAGATCAGATATCAAAGATAGAATGACTGACGCTGGTGTGGGCGCTAGTAAAAAAGCTCTCAGGGGGGGCGTTTTTTCTCCCCTCTCATTAATATTATTATCGCCCAGTGTCTTCTGCCTTCTCAAAATTTCTAGTTTTTCCAAGAAGTCCATTTTCTTCCCTTTACCAATAAAATGGAGGCAGCAAACTTTGTGTGATCCATCATAATGATTCTCTGCTCTTAAATACTGGTAAAACTTGCTGTCCGATCTACGTGTATACTCCCCAGCCCTGGTGCTTATACTTCTTCCAGTCTGACCTAAGTATTCGACCTGGCAGGCACCGCACTAAACCTTGTAAATACCACTTCTAGCTCCAGGCGGAACAGGGTATTTAACGCTGTCCTTAAGTCATTAGACTGAAGGATGGAAGCTAGACGCTGTGGAATACTGCCAATATATGGAATAAAGCACCAAACTTTATCAAATTATCAACTTGACTACGTTCTGCACCCATCATTTGAAGAGCTAAACGACGATTTTTCTTTCGTATAAGTTTATCAATAAAGTCAATGTTATAACCGTTTCCTAAAGCTATGTTATGAATCGTGTTTAGTTCCTTATTATAAGTTTCTGAGTCGAGGGGTGTAGTTAACAGCCGGTGGACCAAAGCATTAAAAGCTGCCATTTTATGCATCCATGGATGTTGGGAATTACGTTGTCAGTGGCAGTAGGTTTTCTATTAATTTCAAACCTTAAAATATTATCTTTTTTAGAGACAGTTAGGTCAAGAGAATTTAAAACGCCGTTCTGCTCGATTTCGTAAGTAAACTTTATGGTCTTATGACGGGTGTTCTAAAAAAGATAATAATTGACGTTCAGAACCAGTGCAGATTACGAAGACGTCATCGACATACCTTATCCAAAAATATATGTACTTAAGGTAAGGATTACGAGCTCGGTCCTCAGCAAACTCATGATAGAAGTAATGCATAAAAATATTTGCACCTAATGCTGAAAGAGGTGCGCCCATAGCTAAGCCTCCTTTATCATTGTAAAAATTGCCATCAAAAGAAAAATAATCCTGACTAAGACATAGTTCCAAAACTTCCATAAGCACAGAGTTAAAAATCTTATTCCATGAATATTTTTGTAAGATTGCTTTAAAAAGTGTTAAAACACGTGATTGAAGGGACACTGGTGAATAAGTCTACAAAATCAAACGAAACTAGGATGTAGGAAGATGGAAGCTGTATTGACCCAACAAATTTTATGAAATCAAGACTATTTTCAACAGATTCCTTAGCTTTAAAACTGGTAATGGTAAGAAATAAACTGTTAGCAAATTTAGCTAATAATTCGGTCACTGGCGAGCAGAAAGAAACGATAGGTCGGATTTTATTATTTTTATGAACTTTAAGAAGCCCTTAGAACCTAGGTGGAAGCGGGTTCATTTCCTTTAGAGTCATAGGATAAAAGTTTTCCGAAAAAAGTGAAGTGCAAGATTTTAATATATTCTTAAGCTTTCCTTGTAAACAAGGGGTAGGATCATCATTAAGCTTTTCGTATTATACAAGGTTCAGTGCGGTTCCTGCGAGGTCGAATACGGTTTAAGTTATCAGGAGCCATAACTGAGAGTACAAAAATTTCATACACACACACACACACACACACACACACACACACACACACACACATATATATATATATATATATATATATATATATATATATATATAATATATATATATATATATATATATATATGTAATATATAATATATATATATATATATATATATATATATATATATATATATATATATATATATATATATATATATATATATATATATATATATATATATATATATATATATATATATATATATATAATATATATACATATTCTTTATATGTATTTTGAAATTCGCTAAAGAAGTAAAAAATGTAAAAGATTATGGTTCTCTTTGCCATTCTCTAGGGCGTAATCAATATGTTTTCTCCTTACTGGTGCGTAAATAACTATTTACTCAACAGTCGCTTATCTTATATCAAAAATATAATTTTCAAAACTACTGGTGCCAATAAGAAGAAATTAAATTCCGCCCAACTATTAGTCAAAAGATAGAAGAAAAAATAAAAAAGAGGTTGACCTGGATTATTTAAAGGTAAGAAAAGGAAGTTTTTATCTTTTCAAAACGCTGAGGGAGTAAAAAAGAAGGAAATACAGCAAGCACTCATTCTAACAAAAATGTAGCATTACAAAATTGTACCACTACCGCCCGGTACCTGGGTACTAACGCTGAATTTCCTTTACCCCTTCTCTAGCCCCCAACGTTTTCTTTTGCTTCATGACCTAAAACCTTATCTAAATAAATAATTAAAGAATCCTTCATCCTAAGTATCCTTCCGGACTTTAAAGCCCTTCTAAGCTCTTGATACTTTGCGTCCACTGCCCCTCTATTCTTGTTAACAAAATTTTTATTTTTATTACCATCAACCTGAAGCTTAAAACTTTATTTTTTGTTGCTCGAAAAAAGAAGCAACAATTCAAAAATTAACTTAAAACTACTTTTACCTTCGGTAAGCATAATTTTTTAAAAAGTCTCATCATATACTTTATTTAGTTTTTATATTTTTTCTCAACAAGCATTGCATCGTAAATAAATAAACGCATCAGAATTATTTAAAAGTTACTTTTGTTTTCTTTTAAAATTCATTTAAAATAAAAGTTTATTATTAATGAAATTGTAAGAAACTTTTAGATTAACGAAAATAGTTCTTTATTTAAACAACGTAAGTTTTTACGTTAAAACAACGTTTTACTACTTTATTTATATTAGTTTTTTAGGTCTTTAAAACTAAATTTAGCTATAGTGATATTATAACTAGAGGGGCCCTATAGGTTAAAATTTGATAGGAACAATAGTATATTATGCTACTAGGCAGCACAATGGAATTTTGCAGACAAGTTTTTATATTAGCCCTTGTCAGAAATGTCATGAAATTAAAATATATATCATGTAATTGTCATGTGATGTCAAATATAAGTCATTCGTTTCAAAGAACCCGAGGTGTGTTTTCTATGTGTGTTTCTAATTTTAACAAAGTGGCGACCGTGACAGGACATAATAAGATAAGATAGAAAATAATTTTGAGTTTAAGTATTTGGAGAGTTGTAAAACCCCCAACGCGGTTTACAGCTGGACTCGAGAGAAAATCACATCACTAAATTTAATTTTGGAATGTTTAACAAAAAATTGTATTGTTTTTTTATTAATTTGATCATCGTTACTTATTGATTTGTTATTGTTTACTGTTTTTTTTTATTTAATTACTTAGCTGAATACTTTCGAACTTGATGTCACTTAAATGACAATTAAAATCATTTTAAATATTAGACATGGTTGTTGATCATTGACGGAAGCTGTTATCTAAAGTAGTTACTTTAGGGCCGTGGAGGATGTCAGAAATGTCATGAAATTAAAATATAAATCTTGTAATTGTCATGTGATGTCAAATATAATCAGTCGTTTCAAAGAACCCAAGTGTGTTTTCTATGTGTTTTCTAATTTTAACAGCCCTCGAGCCGAGTCAGACAAGCTGAGCGAAGCCGAGTCAGACAAATGGCGATTTGCCTGCAGAGGCGGAGCCGAAGCAGACAAATGTTTGAACGAGTCAGCAATTTTTCCTTTGCTACATAGTAGCATATATTATTTTATCTACTTACGGCTGAAAAAAGAGTTAATTATTCATCAAAATATAACCCTTAATTTGGCAGTAAAGACTGTTTTAAAGTTGACGCAAGACTTAAAATATCAGGTGGGGTACAATCAATGTCATTAATGTTTCTATGTTCATTCTCCTTATTATTTATATGATTCATTATGATTATTAGCAACTTTTCGTTTGTTTATAAAAGTTATAGTTTATTTACGTTTTATATTACCTACTGCCTTTATTTAAACAAAGTAAATGAACAAAAAAATAAAAAAACCGATAACACAAATTTGACAACTCATGGTAAAAAATTAAAACAGCTGTGGATATCAGGGTTGCCAACTTTATTTTTTTTAAATAATATTATGTTTTTTGTAAAAAAAATAATACTTGTATTAATAATAATAATTATACCGTAATATATTGTGATATTATTAAAAAAAATTAAAAACAAGCTCAAAGAATCATTGCTGACAAAGTGAAAAACACTAAAATTTACTTAATAACCTGCAACATAATAACCTCAAATAATTTCATTTCTCCTCCTTGGGAGTTTCGATTTTTTTACCATTATATTTAAATGTACCATAACTCCCTAGGAGGTTTTGTATTACCAAACAATTTTCCCGTACTGTTTTTAAATATTTTGTTGATAGTAAAGGCAAAATGATATTTTGCAGCTTAAAAACAGTTCGGTAATGAGCAATTTGCAGCCGTAAGTATATAAAAAATGTTCTCTTCATAATTTGCACACAACTAAAAGGGAAACACTTTCAAAAAATCTAAAATTGTTGTGTGATTTCCTAAAATTTTGAGCGCAATCATAAGAGGGCTCCACTCTGGATAGGTAGACTATATTTTTATATTTCCTCATTTATACCGTAGGTATATGGGAAACGTATTGTGTTTGCAAAACAATCCCAAACCTGGATAAAACTGAAATTAACCGTTTAAGGAGTTTTATATTTCAAAATTGCAAATTTTGTGTCCAAAGCAGTAGGACGAGCGTAGCGAATCCGATGAGATGAGGAAAAGTTCCGAGGTAACCCGTACCCAATTTTTTTATAGTTAAAAGTATATTTTAAAAAACATTTGGTTTGAACCGGTAAAAAATAAGCCAAGTTTTTTCAAGTCCAGCTTCTGGACTATAACGTTTCACGTGTTTACTTGTCTTACTCACACACACAAGTTAACACTTGTTTAAAGCCTCAGTAAGTGTAAAAGGGTTTCCTACCTCCGTTTTAACCAATTCCAATAACGCTACTACCTCACAAATGTAAGCAACTAAGAGAACCTTTTTAAAAAGGATATTATGTGTCCAGATCACGTTGCTGGGTTAAAGACAATGGACCTTCTTTTACTTAACTAGCCAGAGGAGTCTGATAAGGCGAGTTGCTCGCCCCACGAGAACAATATCTGATATTGTAATCCAAAACCCTATCTAATCAGGTTTTTAAAAAAGGAAAAACAAAAACATGTACTTCCTTCGTTCTCACGTACTGAACTCGAGGAAATCCCATTACAAGTTTTATACTTTTCTCACTATTAATAGATTATTGTATCACGATACATTTTATTGTTACAAGTAATATTTTTTTATTTAAAAATAAAGATAAGAATATTGTGATTGGCGTAGAGTGTAGGGTTAACACCAGAATCCTTGATACCTTGACAGACATCGTCTGTGGTTTTACCTACATATGTACCACCCTGTATAAACTTTCCTGAATGTTTCCAGACAGTTTCATCTGCATAGAACATGACTATCTATGAATTTATCATGGATTTTATTTTTGAATTTTTCTGGCAATCTGTATTTTATTTTTGGTATGTTATTTATTGAAACACGGGAAAGAAAACAGACATCAATTTAAAATATTGATGCTTGCTTTATGCTGATTGACAATCATAATTTAAAATAAACAGGATATCTAAGTACACCCTTGGACAACCTATAAATATCTTCTATAAAATATCCATCATAAACTGGATATTGATTTGTAGATTGTATGCATAAGGGTTAAATAAGAAAAACCCCTTTAAATAGAGTTTTATTTAACCCTAATGGATACTATCTCCAAATCAAGACAAAATTAAGGGTACAACCAGCATCAAATTGAAATAGGATATCTAAGTACACCCTTAAATAACCTAGAAATATCGAATATTTAATAAACAGGATATCTTAAGTACACCCTTGGATAACCTAGGAAATATCGTCTATTGAAGTCTAGGGTAAGATGACTTCAGACTCGCACCTCTGAATAAAATAGACACAAAGTTTTGGGTAAGATGACTTCAGACTCGCTACGTCAACCTATAAATAAAATAGGGACACAAAGTCTAGGGTAAGATGACTTCAGACTCGCTACGTCAACCTCTGAATAAAATAGGGACACAAAGTCTAGGGTAAGATGACTTCAGACTTGCTACGTCAATCTCTGAATAAAATAGGACACAAAGTCTAGGGAAGATGACTTCAGACTCGCTACGTCAACTCCGAATAAAATAGGGACACAAAGTCTAGGGTAAGATGACTTCAGACTCGCTACGTCAACCTCTGAATAAAATAGGGACACAAAGTCTAGGGTAAGATGACTTCAGACTCGCTACGTCAACCTCCGAATAAAATAGGGACACAAAGTCTAGGGTAAGATGACTTCAGACTCGCTACGTCAATCTCCGAATAAAATAGGGACACAAAGTCTAGGGTAAGATGACTTCAGACTCGCTACGCTCGTACTTAGAGTTATTGGATAACCAAGTTTTTAGGGAGTTGAAACGTCAGGTTTCACTAATAAAAAACGAAAACTATGTTTCTATGTCTATAAAAGCCTTTCAGTTTCTATGAGGTCATATTCAGCAGCCTGGTTAGTATTAAATTCAATCCTTTAAATAAATCGTACATAAACAATATTAAAATGATATTTCATTAACATAACATTAGCATATTTCACGTTAATATCGTTATCTATGTAATAAATAATTAAAATTTAATATTTGTGTATATGTTTTCTTAATTTAAATTTTTTTCGATAAAATGTCATTATTTTGACTGATGTGAACATAAATAAATAAATAATAACTTTATTCAAGAAACAGTTTTACATAGAGATTTACATAATTTTTATTGTAATATATATACATATATATATATATATATATATATTTACATATTATTTTAATGAATAATATGTAAACAATTTTCATACATATATTTTAATATGTAATGTAAATAAATTTCATATTAATTATATGAATAATTATTCATATAATTTTAAGTTACACACCTATAAATACATATGTTCCCCAATAATTTAAAGGCTAAATTTTAAGTAGCTATAAAATTTCCCCAACTAAATTGACACAGACAGACACACACACAGTATGTTGAATATCACTCATGTTGAAAAATTGCCTAAAAGGAATGATTAGGGTGAAATCTTGGTTTCGGAAAAAAAGAAAAACGAAAGAAGAAAGAGAAAAGAGAAGTTTTTCCGCTTTAACGATAACAACTGAAGTCTGTTTGTTAGAATCGAACCATGAATCTTAAGGTTTAAAATAAAACTTTACCAATTGCGTCAAAGAAGCATTTTTTTTTTATTTTTCCATTCTAAGATCCATTTTAAGGGGATTTTATACCAAAATCACGGTTTAATTGCACAATTTTCTTCCTAAAATACACGGTAGAAAGCGAGTTTTCTCCTATCTTGAAGAAAAAATTATCAGTTTAAATTTAAAATTTAACTCATTTCAAAATAGTTTGAAAATCTCGAATTTCCTTTAAAAAATTACGCTTTTACAAATTTCATTGTCGTATTTAATATACCCCAGAATCGAGATTATATTTAGGTTTTTTTAGATTTAATTTTTTCTTATTCAAGAATATAAAGTAATATATCTTCAGTTACATTTCTTTAATATCTAATTCATTTCCTAATTTTATAGCGTCTTATAGAAAAGCATTGTATAAAGAGGATTGAAATAATAATCTAGTGTATGTATCTCAAAGAGAATTAAAGAAAGGAAGCAAGAGGAAGAAGAAAAAAAATATAAAAAGGAGACGGCCTGTCAGTATTCTATTCATAGAATAACATCTCAGAGACTTCTCTTTCTTAATGACCTTGTATAAAGGTAAAAGGTGCTAAGGTAAGCGAAAAGCGAACAACTTCACCAATAGAGGGTCCTTCCTTTTAAAAACCATCAAATACATTTCACAAAAGAGCCACAAAAGGATCAAGAAGTACAAAGAAAGTCTTTTATTGATAAAAGAAATCCTCACGTAAGGGGGAGGTCCTTTAACAGAAAGGATGTGCTTTCAAAAACTAGTTCTGATTGAGAAATGGAGATTGCTGGAATTATCCCTTTAGAAAGAAGGGGTTTATCAATTAACACTTATACACGTGTCATTTGTTCCGGTTAAGAAGAGGTAATTGTTTCTTTTTAAATGATAATCATTTTGCAATACAAGTTGAAAATTGCATACATTGAGCTCTTATAGAGGTGCATCAATGATTCTAAAAATATTAATGGAGTAGAAGGATAATGGCCAGGCAAATAAACCACTGGATCTTCCTAGTGGCTTCAAACACCTGTATGGACAGTAACAATACACCTTCTGAATTGCTTCAGCAAATTTTTAAAAAAATGAACTTATGAGGTGGGGGCCACGAGGGGAAGATAATTTTTTGGGAGGTTGGACTTACTATAACTTATACATACATACATACATACATACACACACACACACACACACACATATATATATATATATATATATATATAATATATTATATATATATATATATAATATATATATATAAATATATTTATTATTTATTTATTTATTTATTTATTTATTTATTTATTTATTTATTTATATCCGAGATAAAATTTATCTCGGATGAAATTTATTGTGGGTCATAAACCCACAATAATGACTTAGCAAACAATTAAAGAAATCACGAAACTTCAAATAATTCTGGCGCGGTGGTCCGCATGTCGGGTGAATTTCCTTTGGATGCGTGTTTCCGTGCTTTTTACATTATATAAGTTTACAACTAGTAAATAAATAATTCCGGCGCGGTGGTCGCTGTCGGGCGAATTTCATTTAGAATGCGTGTTTCCGTGCTAAACAACCTATTTCTTGCTTATGCAAGAACCATGCCCATTGCGTGGTTCCGGTTCATGCTTTAGAACCTAAGCAGTTACTCAATTGTCAAGCACTGCTCGTAACTCATTTTGTCTTTATTTTCCAAAGGAAATGCGCATAATTATCCAGTTGGTTGTACAAAACTATGTCTCTAAAATTAGAAGTACGCACTATTATTTGCACTAGTTTAAAGCTTAGTTACTTATCTTTAAGCTTAGTCAGTTCTTTAAAGGTTTTAGCGCATTTCCTTTGGAAAATACAGACAAAATGAGTTACGAGCAGTGCTTGACAATTGAGTAACTGCTTAGGTTTTATAGCATGAACCGGAACCACGCAATGGGCATGGTTCTTGCATAAGCAAGAAATAGGTTGTTTAGCACGGAAACACGCATTCTAAATGAAATTCGCCCGACAGCGGACCACCGCGCCGGAATTATTTATTTACTAGTTGTAAACTTATATAATGTAAAAAGCACGGAAACACGCATCCAAAGGAAATTCGCCCGACATGCGGACCACCGCGCCAGAATTATTTTTAGTTGTAAACTTATATTAGGTAAAAAAACGATAAAAAAATAATTGTCCCTACTAGGATTTGAACCCAGGTACTCTGGGTTTGAGAGCTCGCATCCAAAGGAAATTCGCCCGACATGCGGAACACCGCGCCAGAATTATTTTCTAGTTGTAAACTTATATTTAGTAAAAAAAAACGATAAAAAATTATCGACCCTTCCAGGATGTGAACCCAGGTACCCTGAGTTTGAGTGGTCGTATTGACTCCGGACCACTGCCATTCAACTCAGAGGCCCAAAAAACATTGAAAACGACACCCTACTCTCGAAATTTAATTTTCAACGACCGTAATGTTGGTTTTCTATATTTTTTGTGGTTTTTTCGACTTTTTGGTAACTTAAAGTGGTCGTATCGTCTTCGGACCGGTTTCATTCGATTCAGCGCCCACAATTACATAGAAAACGACACCCTACTCGAAATTTAATTTTCAACGACCGTAATGTTGGTTTTCTATATTTTTTGTGGTTTTTTCGATTTTTAGGTCACTTAGAGTGGTCGTATCGACTTTCCGTCGGACCGGTTTCATTCGATTAAGCGTCTCAAAAAACATAAATATTGACCTTTTTCGCGGCAAAAAATATTAACCCTAAATTTTGCTGATTTTATGAAAATTTCGCTGACTCAGCAAACCGGGTTAATGACGTCACAAAAACCTGGTTTTCAATAGGGTTCGTGTCCTCCCGAAGGTTGATTTTTGTACCAAGTTTAGTTAAAAAATATTAATCCGTTCGAAAGATAGAGTGTTTACAAGAAAGTGTCTAGAAATACATATATATATATATATATATATATATATATATATATATATATATATATAATATATATATATAAGTCTCGCGAAATTTTTTTTTTCGTCATTAGGACCTCTGAAACGGATTTGTGTCGTGGTCCGAGGTTCGAATTCCGCCATGACGCCTATCCCATTAGCGAATTTTTTCCCAAAGGAAATTCGCTAAAAGTTGCAGTCAACAGTAGTTCCGGTTTTATCAACTGACATATAAAACAACGTAAAAAATCACGTTTTTCGAGTAATAAAGGACCCCGCAAAATCCTTATGAAAAATGGCTCTCGGCTAAATTAGCTGAAACTTTGCATAAATACTAAACTTAACATGCTGATCAAAAGTGTCAACGGGCACAATGCTCTATCTTCAACCCTTAGCCTTGTAAGGACCCTTAAACTCACCCCATCAGGGTAATGCTTATATACCCTGATGGAGTGAGTTTTTGAGCGATGTGCCCATCAGCACTTTTGATCAGCATGTTAAGTTAAGTATAAATGCAAAGTTTCAGCGAATTTGACCGAGAGCCATTTTTCATAAGCATTACCCTGATGGGGTGAGTTTAAGGGTCCTTACAAGGCTAAGGGTTGAAGATAGAGCGTTGTGCCCATTAACACTTTTGATCAGTATGTTAAGTTTAGTATTTATGCAAAGTTTCAGCGAATTTAGCCAAGAGCCATTTTTCATAAGGATTTTGCGGGGTCCTTTGAAAATTTGTTTATATCGTGGCAGTATGCCACTAATATAAACTAGTAATAAGGCCGCAGAAAGGCTACGCCGACGCCGCGAAGCGGCCAAGAGACCTCTTGTTTATTTAATAACTACACACTAAACAATTACATAATAATTTGAAATTGTGTTTAACACCTAGAAATACAACATGGGAAGTGCTGCGCTATTTGTAGCAACTTTTTTACTATTCGAATTTTGTTATGATTGATTGTTTGTTACTAATAATGTGTCCCACTCAGACCGGTTTTAGAAACTCTGGATATAACTGTTTTCTGGTGGTATCAGTACTCGGAGCAAGAATCATTTGGTTTTATTTTGCTCTGGTGCTGTACTTATGATTAATAAATTGCTTGGTTTGGTCGAAGTAATTAAAAGGAATGATGATTTAAATTAAAAAATAAGGGTAAAACTTAAAACATTTTAAAATTTTGGTTGGTTATTTAAATTTGGCGGTTGGTTGTCTTACAGGAACATTTTGACATATTTTCATTATTTTTCTTTGTAAAACGTAATTTTTCCTAAATGGATATAGTCCAAGAGCCAGGCCTAAAACATGTGACTCATTTCATCATTTTGTACTGCTTTAAACCAACGTTTTCTGAAAATATACCTTTAATTGTGAAGGAAAAGCATAGTCTTCCTATCCAGAATTGAGCCCTTTATATAAATGCGTTCGCTCAAAATATTAGAAAATCGCACAAATTGCAGTTTTCTTGCAATAAATGGTTCCCTGTAGCTCGTGTGCGAAACATGAAGAGACAATTTTTTAAAGCTTATAAAATTTCTTATAAAACAAGTGTTTTTGTCGTCAAAATCGGATAAATACAACTAAAGTTATGACATTTGTTTAATGGCCTAAAAACTGCACAAAAAGTCAATATTTTTCCAAAGAAATTTGCGTGTGGCTCTTTCAAAGTGTTTTTGAAAGAGCCATAACTTTGGTTGTAGTCATCCGATTTTGTTGATTAAACTCTTGTTTTATAGAACACTTTATCAGCTTTAAAAAAGGCCTTTTTATGTTTTGCACACGACCTGTAGGAAACCGCTTATTTCAGGAAGACTGAAATTTGTGCGATTTTCTAAAATTTTGTGTATGCGCAATCATATGAAGAGATAGGCAGACTATGTTTTTTCTTCATAAGTTAATGTATATTTTCAGAAATATTTGGTTTTTTAAAAGTAGTACAAAATGAGTCACATCTTTTCAGGTCGGGCTCTTGGGCTCATAGGTGATACACAACCATAAGACATGTTGTTTTATTATAATGTTATATTTATTTGTTTGTTAGGCACTAATGATGACCTTTTGGGGTTGAAAGCCGGCTTTGTTTTTTAATAAACTAATTTAGTGGAGAGACTCTTTTATTTATCATAATACGATGAACTCCTCTAGCTCTACCGTTTTGAATGATAAGACATGAGATTATAGGTTAAAAAATACCTCGCCAGGGCAAAATAAACCATTTTAAGTGAAGTTTTCTTAAACGAAGAAAAATACAAATTGTTTTTCTCATGTTAGTAGCTAAGTATTGGGTGTGATCGCTCCATGTGGGGTGCTGATCAAAATATATATATACCTAAATATTTTATGCTATAAAACATTCCTAGTGTTGGAATTCTGAATTCAAAAATTCTTTACCTTAATATTTCTACTTGCCTGTATTCAAAAGTTAAAAATAGTTGTATTTTACAATGTATCAAAATGATAAAATTAAATTTTTCAATATCATAATAAATTAAGTTCCATGAAATTAATTTAGTTAATAGAGTTAATTTTAAAAACTTGAGTAAATTAAATATATAATTAAGATAAAAATATAAATTTTTAAAATAATTTAAAAAACAAAAAAAAAAACTGTATTTTTTTTTTTACTTCAACTGATTTTCTAAAATCACTAACTAGAGAAAAAAATCTCATTTGAAATAAACAAGAAAAAAACAAAGGAAAAGAAAAACAGAATTCTGATAATTAAGGGTAACATGAAATCAAGGGGGGAGATCTGCAAGATTTCCACGCGATAAGGGGCAAAGCGAACTTTTTTGCCACTAGTTCAAGCCCTTGTGTACCGAGAGAGAAAAAAACGTAGATTTTTCACAATTCTCATTAAGAGAAATTCTCACGCCCCCCCCTCGTTTTTTGCTCTTTAGAGATTTTCTTTTTTCTATTCTTTCCAATTATACTTCTATTCTTTTTAACTTTCCTCACACTGCACAGAAATAATTTAAAACGAATTTCATTAAGTAGAAATTCGTTTTTAAATAAGTATAATAACAATTATTATAATAGTAATAGTAACTTTCGAAGTGGCTAATTATACTGAATTTTTTGATTGACTGAATACTGATTTTTTTAAAAAAAAAAAGAAAATAAGTGATAATGGAAAAATTCATTGTCATTCATTTAGTTAATGATGAATGATGAATGCTCTCGTCTATGGGCTCTCGCCTTAGACGAGAGCCTGATCTTATCTTTATCTGATCTAATACACCAGGTGAAATGTTTCAGATGCACTAAAATTAAATTCTTGAACATTTAGAGAAAACACAGACCCAGACTTTCGAAAATAATCCTAACACAGAAGATTAACCTTTGAGAGTTAAAAATTAGCAATATTTTTACTTTTCCTCATTTATACAGGAGGTATATAGGAAAAGTATTGTGTTTGCGAAAAAATCCGAAACCGGGATGTCATCGGAATTATCCGCTTTAGGTGATTTTAAGGCCTCCTGAGTGGTTTTCACAAAGTTGTCAGTATGTATGTATGTATGTTATCATCGTAGCTCCTAGTGTATTTATGCTACAGAGATGAAACTTTGTACAAAACTCAGTCTACCAGAAAATTGTTGAGCTAGTTCTAGTTGTACTAAACTAGAACTAGACTAGTTGTGCAATTCGGAAAATATTTTTTTTATGACGTCATTAACCCGCAAATATGACTGCAAAAATTTTGAAAAATCATAAAACGCGAATAAAATGATGCGATTTCATTGAGATTTGGCAATCATGCACATATGTATAGGACTAACATAGATTTACTCTCATTATCAGCAGTAGTTCAATTATTTATCAAATGCATTTGTACATTTTTAAAAAAAATATAAAATATCGGGAAACAATCCAATGGTTTTGAGAAACAATCCAAGTTTCAATGGAGTTGAAACTTGGTGCAATTATGTACCTTTACGTAGTAAATAAACAAAGTTTCGTTTCAATACGGCAAGCATATCCATGATATGTATTGGATCATAAAAATTAAGCAGTATTAAGCGTGGTCTGTGCTGTATGGGTGACCGCTGTGAATGAAAAAGGTGCATTTACCTACCATCTGAGGACGAGCGAAGCGAGACCGATGACACACTGCAGTATTAATTTGGTGAATAGTGAATTCTGAGGACAATTGAAGTGAGTCCGAAGCTGGGAGAATGAGCGAAAATCCGATGCGATGAGGAAAAGTTGCGAGGTACTCCGAACCCTCGTATATTTTATTTTATTTTAATAATTTTTTTTTTGTCCGGAACGTCAAAAAAATAAAACATTTACTCCACCAGAGTGTGGAAACTGCTCGGCTAATATTCACTAACACTAGGATATCGCCAGCTTACCTCGTCACTAAATCAGGGGCATTAGCATCATATTTCCGAGGTAATCATCATCTAAATTAAACTATTATTATTTTGTTAACTATTACCCAAATATGGTAATTATCTTACCACGTTCGGTAATTTTGGTACGTTAAATTAGAACCTTTCATAATGTTACCTTCTTAAGAAACAATGTCCGTTAAGTGTCTTGCGACCCATCAGGGATAACCGTTATACACTCAAAGTATAATCAAATGTTGGTGATAAATTGTTTGAAAAAAACAAAGAGCGAAACCCAGGATGCGAACCCCCGACCTCTATAATGTCAATTTGAAGTAATTTAATAAACGGGTACGAGGTACCTCGGACCTTTCCTATCATATTCTCATCGTATTCGATATCCTCTTCCTCCCAACTTCAGACTTTTTTTTACTCGTCTTTAGAATATAGAAATTACCTGATTTATCCTGAAACACGTCTCCAGACTTGCTTCGCTCGTCCTCAGATAGCAAATACCTCCGTTTTATTCCTAGCGGTCACTCATCCAGGCACTAACCACGCCTGATGCTGCTTAACTTTTATGATCCAAAAAAAAACGAAACGAAACTTGGTGTACTTTTTTATTACGTAAAGGTATACTCTTGTACCAAATTTAAACTTAATTTGATTATGACGTGATGAAACTTAGCACATATGTTGGATTTATATTTGACTAAATTCATGTATTCTGTAATTGTGTAAATTTAAAAAAAAAATGTATCAGGAAGCCACACGAAATGAATCCACTCTAATCCCCCCTCCACTTCATTCGTCTGAACTTACTCATAAGCGTAATTTTCATGATGGAAATTCGCTAAAAATGAACAATTACATATTTAAAAGAATTGCACTTTCACCTACAAATAAGCTCTGTGTATACTTAAAGCTTGTTTGTAGGTGAAATTTTCTTATTCCCTTGTGTTTCGCGTTCACCTTAACAACTTTAAACTAATTTTCACTCTCGAATTGCAAACTAACTCAAGATCGAATTTCTAGTTCTATTACCAAATCAAATTATTAATAATACGGCAGAAAAATTTAAAAACAATACAATCTTTTCCCTCCCTCAGTAATGTTAAAGCATAACAAACTTAACTACATTTAAAATACAAGTAATGGCGGTAAAAATGCGCCAAGGTAGCAACAGTTAAATAAAATTGTTGAGAATTTTTTAACTATTTTATTTACTCTAGATAACTAGAATTTTTCGTGCTTTCTTACTCGCAATGTTCTAATTTCCATTCTTTCTTTGTAAGTTTTCTTTCTTTTAATTTTAAGGCATTTATTATAAAAGAAAAGTCTGATTTCACTTTTTTCCTAGATTAAAAATGAAGTTAATTTTTTGGAAAATACTACGTTTTTAATGCTTTTGGACGCTTTTGAGGTGGCAGTCCAAGAGCCGAACCCAAAAAACTATGACTCATTTTGTATGACTTAAAAACTAAAGTTTTCAGAAAATATACTGTAGCGGATTTTATGCCTGTTGCGCTAACGTCGGTGCATTATCTAAGAGCCTTATCAGACGTGATTTCTGATATTGTTTTGTTTACTTCGTTTTAATTATTCCATTAGGTAATGCCCGACCACCGAGTGACATTGATATAGTTTCAGTCTCCGGAATTCGGAAACCATTTGTTAATTTAATATGTTCTTAGTTTTTATAGTTAGTGTTTAGAAGTGAAGTTGTTATTAGTTGATCTCAGTATTGGAAATATAGTTTTGAGTTTCTTTTGTTATTTTATTTTGAACTCGCCGTAACCCACTGACGTTGCAAGATAAGTATTTCTAAAATTAAAGAATTATCGTTACAATACCTTAAATTATGAAGGAAAAACATAGTCTGCCTATCTAGTGGAGCCCGTCAAATGATCGCAAATGCTCAAAATTTGAAAAAATCACAAAAATTTCAGTTTTCTTGAACTGAGTGTTTCCCGGGGGGTGGTGTGAAAATGAATAACACGAAGAGAACATTTTGCAAAGATTATAAAATGTTCTATAAAACGAGGAGTTTAATCATAGAAATCGGATGACTAGAACCAAAATTATGACTCTTTTAAAAACACCAACCA
>JACMZG010001913.1:34083988-34116434 GCA_018340805.1 Microvelia longipes
TTGTAGAAAATTCTTTATTTTTTATAATTACTTCACACCTTTTCTCAGTACCTTTCTTTTTGACTTAATTCTTCCTCGGAATGAATTTCTATTTTTTAGTATTTGTATGATTATGACCAGAATGGTCGAAACGTTACTCTAAAATCTTTGTTTTTATTAACCCTAATGAATACAATCTTCCCTATTAAGTTGAAAATATAAATCCTTTGGTTTCGCCTCGGGAGTAAAACTTTGGTTCACTCTGCTTACGCTTAAGGAACCAATTAACTGTTTAAGGAAATAATAACTTTCTTTACTCCCTTAGGGAGAAATAAAGTAGAAATAGCTTTTCTCTTTTCTTAATATAACATAAAGAGTATTCTTTATACTGCAGGTATGAAGAGGTATAGCTAAAGTATTGCTGAAGTATTGTATAGCACTAAAAATGGGTAATGAGTACCTTGGAATATTCCCTCACCATATTTCAAATATGGAAGCCATATTTCATATATGGAGGAACCATACATTGTTCCTCACTCAATTTTGTTTCCAATGTTTAATAACTTTGTTTATCAAAGATCAAATGCTGATAATGAGATTACATTTAGAAATATTTTAGTTCTCGTATATAGTACTACATGCGTGCCGAATTACCGGTATCAGATCTTTTTTGGTGTTTCCGGCCCGTCTTTTTAATTAAGGCGGAGTATTTTCCTCATAACAACTGTCACTATAGTTCGACACATGGCTAAAATCTGTTGACAGCGGGCAAAATAATGCGAGAAAGCCAATAAGGTTAGTTCTGGATGTTAAACCACGCCCTCAATTTCAAATCAGGCCAACCTTATTAGTTCCTCAACACTATTTTCCCACGCTGTCAACTGATTTTAGCCATGTGTCGAAATATAATAAACACCTTCTTAAAATTTATTTATTCCTAACACGTTAAGGTAAACTATCTAGTTGTCTACTTTTATGTCGAGAACGACTCGGTGGGTATAAAATTCTAGCCACGTGGCCAACCTTATGCGATTTTAATAAGGACAGGAAAACAGTCCGGCGGACCCTAAACCCAATTTTTCATTATGCTAAACTTGATTTCATAAAATGAGCCCACAACAATCAAATAATAAATGAATAGTCTTGATACATATCTATAGAGACAAGATATTCTTGCACTTGAGTATTTCATTATAACACGAAGCATTAGACAGCTCATGCTGAAACTAATATTTATACTGCAAAGAAACAATTTAGTAACTAAGTCTATGTGGTGTGTATGCAAGTATATTTATTCTTAGCGAATATAAGACATTTTACCCTCAAGGAAGCCATTTGGATAGACGATGAAAATTCAAATATTTAAATTTTTAAAATTCAGCGCGTAGGTCTGCATGTCAGGCAAAGTATTTTCGAGATGCGTGCTTTCGTATATGACAAACGATTTCTTGGTTGTCATATACGACGATTCAGCGTTTCCCGTTTATGCTTCCAACTCGAGAAGTAGCATTAAGACTCGCCAACCTTTTTTAAAAGGAAATGGGTGTACTTTCTTTCCGTGTACTTTTTTCCGTGTACTTTTCTCCCGTGATTAATTTATTCCATTGGTTATACAAACCTAAGCTCATTAAAATTAGCACAAACTTTTTTGCACAAATGTCAAGCTTAGTGATTGCTTACACGTAAAAGATTCTAACGTATTTTCTTTGAAAAATAGATTAACAAGTCTTAATGCTAGCCTAATAGAAATTTGTTTGTTCGTCATAGCATTTTAGGTTTTCCGGTAAAATACCACCATTTTTTTTTTACTTTTTTGTTACTTTATATAGTCCCATTGACTGCAGACCGGTTTCAATCGATTCAGTGCCTTAAAACCTTTCTACGACCTACTTTACATTTTGTGTTTACCAAGCGTATTTTAGGTTTCCGACCTTTTACCACGGGTTTTTTAATTTAGTCACTTAGAATAGTCATATTTTATTCAAAACGGTTTTGATAATAATAAGTTTTAATAGCGCCCTCAAAAAATATAAGAAATACTTTTAAGACCTTTCAATACTTTTAAATGCATTTTTTCTAGCGAAGAAAAGTAATCTTTTAATTTTACCTATTTTTTAAACATTGCTGCTTCAGCAAATCAGGTTAATAACGTCACACAAGCTGGTTAGGTTGATTTTTGTACTAAGTTCAATTTAAAAACGTTTATTCGTAAGAGCGCAATTATTTTTATAAAAATTTACTAGGAATACATACAAAAATACATATAAAGTTTAGCGAATGGTAAAATTAGAAATATCTGTGGGTCCTTTTCCCACCGGACCGCCCAATTCATTAACAAATTTGTTCCAATGGAAATTCGCTAATTATGACCCTAAAAAACGTAAGAAAGCCTTCTTAATTAAAACTATATCGACTTTTCGTCTACTATAGGGCATACTAAAATTCTAAAACGATTCATTAAGAGCTAATGAATACAGATAATGTACCTTATCTGTTTTGGTACTTTATGGCGAAAATGAAATAAAAATATATACTCTTTTAAAACACAAAACATTTTTTTTTCTCGCTGTCCACCAGAGTTAAACTGAATGACAGTTTATTTAAAATGAACAGTTTGTTTTGAATTATTTAAAATCCTAAAATAGTCTGACTTCACTGAGAGGAGAACTAAAACACGAACCAACCATTATCTCGTTAACTTTGAACGATAAAAGCACTTACGAAGTAAAAAATTGACCAAAAAAGGTGTCACTAAGTTCAACAGTCACATTTTCCTCAAAAAAGAAGATTATCCTAAAACTTTAAACGTAATTACTCCGAGAAAATCAAATTCAAATAGTTCTAACAAACTTTAGTTTAGATAATAAAGGTAGTGAGATAAAATCTACACAGTATCTTAAACATTTACAGACACACACATGTGTATATATATATATGTATATATTATATATATATATATATATATATATATATATAATATATATATATATATTATATATATACGCTCTCCACCAATCTCGGGATAAGGTTATGAATAAAAACACAGCTTTACATGAAAACTATATATTTATTTCTCGCCAACGTTTCGAATTTAACTACAAATTCTTCATCAGGGCCCTTTGCAAACACAAGATAACATCAATCTATTTAGATAGTGTAAAATGAAAAATAGATAAATTAAATAAGAATGAGCAATAACAAAAATAAACCAAGAAATAAGAGAACTTAATTAAAATATTTTTTATAAATAAAATAAAACATTTTATTACGAAATAATCACAGTCTCATCTACTATGGGCCAGGAGACCCATGCAAAATTTAAAATAAAAGTTTAAAAAATATAAAAACTAAGTCCATTAATTTAAAATAATTTGTCATAAAAATGAATTAAAAAAAACAAAGTAAAAGTTAAAAAACATTGAAGGTACAAACTAATAAAACATGATAAAAGTTAAAAGATGAAAAAGTCCACATATAAAGCAGAAGAAGTACAGTCAACGAAGGTTAAAATAGAAATGACAAACATGAAACTAAACTAAGAAAAAGAAAGCTTATACAAGGCTTCTATATCCAAGACACAGGAGGCATTGGCAAAACTTAAAATAACCTCAAAATCAATGTAGCCAACATATATAAACCCAAAGTAAAATAAAAAAAAATGTATATATTATTATAAATAAAAAAAAAAATTAAATAAATAAATAAAAATAATGAATTAAAGATGATAATAAAAATAAATAATAATAAAAAACCCCCCCGACCTAAGATGCCACAACAAGACCGCCACAAAACTTGTTCCTAGGCCCCCCCCTTTTAAAACTAAGATGCCACACCAAGGGTACTGTCACTACCAAGGTCTCTTAGAAAAACATCCCGCCTTCCCAAAGGTGCCACACCAAGGTTTGCCACTACTTAGTCTCCCCAGGAAGAAAAAAACGAAATAAATAAATAAAAAATAAAATAAATAAATTTAATAAAAATAAATAATAAATAATGAAATAATAAATAAATGAATAGAATAATAAAGTAAGTAAATAAATAAAATAGAATGAAATAAGGTGAAAAGACTATAATGGCTTATAATATGATTGTAACTGCCTAGACATCCATTTATATATATATATATATATATATATATATATATATATATATATATATATATATATATAATATATATATAATATAATATATATATATGTATATAATATATATATATTATATATATATATATATAATTATATATATATATATATATATATATATATATATATAATATATATATATATATAATATATAGAAAATGAAAACTTGGCAAAATATATAAATATTTATGCCACACATCGCAGGGTTTTTAAACTCTTTAGTGTGGCTTTATATCCTTTAATGTTATGAATTATAATTAATTTGTTATTCATTTTCTAATAAAGGAATTTATATTAATAAAAAACACAACTACATCAACTACAATTAAGAACTTACTATACATATGTTATATATAACATTACCACCGGGTTAGTCCTAATTTATACAGTTTTCCATATATATATTATTAATTCATTTATTTAATTATATAACATATAGCAATTTTAGAACTGGACAAAACTTAACTAAACCAGAGATGTTATATATATAATACATATAATATTAACCTTCAAAGACGTGTTTTCCTAATTGCCATTTTCCACGAGCATATTCATCCTTGAATTGAATTGTGAGTAGTTGGCGTAATATAGGTAACAGTAAGGTAGGCAATACTACGATAATTTTATCGAATCCTTTTATATTTGCTGCCACTAGTGTCGCTATTGTACCTTCTGGTGTCGTAGGAAGGCATGCTACTAAGCACTATCCAAGATCGAAACTGCTTAACTTCCATTATAAACAAGAAAAGGATGCGCGTTGAAACTTTTTGATACTTAAACTTCAAGCTTGGAGCAACCTCGTACACAACTTCAGTTTTTTCCTTAAATTTCCAATTAGAAAATAATGACTCAGCATGTTCTTGTTAAGGGCTAGTAGTAGTAGAGAAGAAAACAAAAACTAAAATCCCCTCGAGGCTTATCTCCTAATAAAGCTCCAATTTTATCTGTATTGTGTCTTTTTCTACACGGCTGTGATTTCTAAAGCTTTAAATTGTGTATTTTTTTTTATCTTAACGAAGCTTTTAGTGATTTTAAAAAAAATATATAAATTAAATAGTTGGCAAGGCGGGAGTCAAAATAGAAACAAGTCAAAATTAGTTTCAGAAGTCCCTCTTTACGTTTATTCAGAAGACGAGCGAAGCGAGTCCAAAGTGGGGAGGATGTGCGTAATGAATTTGAAGTGATAAGGAAAAGTTCGGAGGTACCCCGTATCCGGTTTCATTTATATTTTTTTTTGTTCGGAAGGTCAAAAAAAGGAAAAAAATATGCCACTACAGGACACTTAGGCTTATATTTACTAACACAGAAATCGCTAGCTGACCGGGGTAGACTAATCGGTAAACTAATCGGGTAAACTAAATAAACAAACAAATAACAAAT
This sequence comes from Microvelia longipes, assembly GCA_018340805.1. Lineage (NCBI taxonomy): Eukaryota > Metazoa > Arthropoda > Insecta > Hemiptera > Veliidae > Microvelia > Microvelia longipes. Next base: position 34,089,490 of record JACMZG010001913.1, read on the forward strand.
AAATGCCTGTAATTCATCCATAGCTTCACGCTTTTACTCAAAAATGTAAAAGCTTTACAAATAGACACACACAAATTGTCAATTAGAACACCTTTTAAAAACGAAAAAAAAATTAGTCTACGAACAAAAACAGAAACAAAATGAACGTTTTTAAAGAAATCTCATGAAGGTTTTACACAGATTGTTTTTTTGAACACGCTACATTACAGTAATGGCGGCAATATATGAATTACTTTTACGTCCTAGGAGTTTTTTTTACATTCATTATTGTCCTCGGAGGTGAAAAGTACTAAATAACCTCATATAACAATAATGATTGGCTTCTCATCCTAAAAACGGTCCAATAAAGTTCTCAATTACGTACTACCTCAAAAAAATAAATATATTTACTAATAAGGAAGAACGAAGCGTCTCTGAAGACGTGTTACGGTATAAATTAAGTGAGGTTTATACTCTGAGAACGAGGATAGCCGAAGAGTAACGATAGAGCCCGAAGTAGTAACGATGCGTGTAAAGAATCCGATGAGATAAGGAAAAGTTACGAGGTACCCCGTACCAGTTTTTTTTATTAATCGCTGAAATATTGTGATATTTCAATTACTTTTGATATTATTAACTAATATATATGTGCTTCATGAGCCAAATTATTGGCTATAAAATAGCATTGGTTGAGAACTGTGTGTGAAATAAACAGTGGACGTTTACAGATATATCTTTTGGGACTTTTGGTCAGTTTTTGTAGTTTTCCTACAATACTGTGCCAAAAACACCTCAGGACAATAATTCATAGGGAATTTTTTCCCCATTCGTTGTACACGAAAATACAAAAAAAGCCATACATTTGAAAAAGTAGATATGATATAGGGAGAAACAAAGGGGTTTACTCCCCGATGAAGATACGGGAGTTTGACACGTTTGCTATGTCCTTCGTGACGTGTTTTACTTTTTCTCCCTCCTTTTTTTCTCTTTTACTTCTCTTCTCGATATAAATCTATCATTTGTTACTCTATGAAGGTTTTATCTTTTTAACATGGGTTATTTTTAAGAGTTTTAAAACGGTTTCAAGTGCTTTCCTTGTTTTAAACTTTTGGAATTTTTATGTATTTTGTTTTTTATACATAAGAGTTTATTTTTACCAAAAGTTGAAGAAGCAATTGAAGAATCAGCTACGTTTCATACTGGGAAATTTAATTTAAAAAATGTATCAACAATAGCTGACCTCCCTTTATATTTTATTTATTTAATAAAGTATAAAACTCTTAGAACTCTTGTCAATAAGTTGTGAATTTTTGAGGTAAATTGTTCAAGTGCAGCGGGTAAAAACCAGTAAGCCAAACAAGGGTTTTAAAGTAGTGCAAATTTTAGTGGCGGATGTTCTAGATTTGTTTTCCTTGCTTAAGCAAACCATTTCTTAACAAAGGAACTTCAGGATTTATTACGGATATATAAAGTCTCCCGAAACTCTGAGGTTCGACTTCCGCCATGACGCATATCCCTTCTTTTTTTCCAAAGGAAATTCGCTAAAATGGTAAAACTATTACAATTTACATTTTTCAGAAAATACTCTCGACAATAATTAGCATATTAGAAGAGCCAAAAGCAGACGGAAATAATAATTATTACTTCCCTGTCTCCTAAAGGAGGAGACTTATTAATAATAAGAAATACTACTTTTCAGACTATAAAGTACTTACTAAGACTATAAAGGATAAACGAAGTTAACAGTACCTTGACGTCAACTTTCTGACAATTTCGGGTTGGCTTTGCTCGTTTTAGAAATTATTCTAAACCGAAGACGGTGTTACTTCGATCCCGCTATAATCGACCTTAGAATCAGAACTTACCTAAACTCTAAGGTGTTTCTTTGGACTAGCTTTCTGTGTGTGTTTGTGTGTCTGTGTATGTGGGTGTATCTATTATTTAGTTAAGTATGGTGGTATTATTCTATAATATTATAATTGTAAAAAACACAATGAAGATAAAGATATTATTATCTCTTATTTTTTTAATTTCATCACTACTTTTAGCGAATTTCCTTTGGGAATAAAATTCGCTAATGGGATAGGCGTCATGGCGGAAGTCGAACCTCGGACCACGACACAAATCCGTTTCAGAGGTCCCTAATGACGAAAACATCCAAAACGCCAGCAAGAATTGTAGTGTCAATATTTATTTATGTATCTTTCGTTCTAACATTGATTTTTATATTTACAATATTTATATTATTATTATTTTATAATGTATTAATAAATTAATAAAAAATAATAATAATAATAATAATGTATTACTTTTTTTTGACAACATCTACACCTTCCTCACGTCTTATCATTTGTTTTATTATTATTATTCATTGTGTTTCCACGTGACTGCATCAAGACTATATTTTGCTCCCTTCTCGGAGCATAATCACGTCTGTAATAAATATTAAATAATCAATTAGAAAACGTATGGTTATAATTAATACGAGTAAGTGTTGAGTAAATATTAGAAAAATAGAGAACAAAAAACTAACTGCAATATTGAAATTGTTGGTAAGTTAATTTTTAATATTTCAGTGAGTTTTTTGTTCTCTGTGTTTCTAATATTGATTCAGCACTTCGTTTTCTTATTGATTATTTAATATTTATTACTGACGTCATGCTCCGAGAGGGGAGCGAAATATAGACTTGATGCTGTAATCGTTGGTTTTTCTTTCCCTCGTTTGTGTCCGAATCCTAAAAATTACAGTTGTTTTATATTCCCCTCTGCTTCCTCTTCTTATTTAAAAACAGAAAAAATCAACCCTTGTCTCAATTATGATAAAACATTGGGGGGGGGGGAAATTGCTGTTTAGTTGTTTAATACTTATGAGGAAATACTTAAAATTAAAACATCCAAGTCATACAAATGTAATAGCTCCTCTTTAAAAATTTAACACAGTAATACCCGATTACTTTCAAACGGGATTTCTAAAAAAAAGATAAGCTTATTAAAACATCTTTTCCAAACATAATTTTATTTTAGACAAATAGGAATTTTATATGAGCATAGCGCTTCTCTAATAAAACATAATTCGCATCAATTAAACAACCACATTTCAGAAGACTAACCCTGAATCAGTGTATCTAATACACTGATAGAGTAAAAATAAAATGAACATCGAAATTGCTGATAAGACTATTATAAACGAATAACCTTCATTTTATTCGGTAGTGAAATTAACACTTTACAATCGACCATTATACCGGTATAATATAATAATAACAATAATGCCTGTTTAGAGCCTTGCGGCTCATCAGGGGATAACCCCTCCCCCCCCCGGGAACCACTCCGGTGGTAGTAGCAACGTTACGCTGAATGTGAATTTTAAAGGGCGATAATTTTAAATCAAACAATAATCTACTAAAACAGAGCGTACCTGGGATGCGAAACCCCAGAACCTCCGTGGGGTGTCCCAAAGGTCAGTGTAGACGTCGTTAAGACTAACGCCTTAACGACCTCGGCCACGGAGGCGGCGTATGTATACCGGTATACATAATAATAAATGAAAAAAGCATAATAACGTCAGATGACTTACTCATACTAATCGACTCTTCAGTGTCATGACACCTTGACTCTTCAGGTTTACAGCCCTGACTTGGTTGTACTTCCCTATATAAAACCTCTCCGACATCCTTCCTGATCTTCTAAGGCCTCATCGAGGTCTTGATACTAAAAATTAACTCAATGATATAATTTATTAGCTGAGAGCTCGGTATTGTTCCGCCAAGTAATGATGGCGTTATGCCGAAATATATCCAGGAATATTTTATATCCAACAGCAAGATCGACGGCAGCTGAGACTTTAATTGTTAATTACTCCTTTAACTCTACAGATAAAATGTTAACTTATAAACGAGAAGATTAATTTCAGTAATAAATTATGTGATTTTCAATGTGCCAGTTGACATTGTGGTTATAGAATCAGAAGGTTAAGCAGAATCGACCCCCTCCCCATGCGTCATTTTCTCTTGATAATTCGCAAAAAAGTGTAACACAATCTGCATCTTTACGGTTTTAAAACAGATCTGTTAATGAAGTTGACTAATTAATAAGCCAACAACGTCTTTCCACTAATTAAAAATTTTATTAAGTAGAGGCGGCTTTCGGCAATAATGAAATCTACAGTGCCCTGGTGAAATACTGTGCCTGTCGGTTTCTTGAATCTAAATTGACAGACTCATCATCTCAACAAGGTACTGTAGAATCTACAGTGTAGATGCTATTATTACCAAAAGCGTACTGTAACCAAGCAACAATATGAAATTAATTTCTTCATTCCTTTCATTTCTTCACACCATATTTATTATTTTCTTTTATTTCACCACTTTCAAAACTTGCCGTAATCTCTCTACCATACTGCCATTTATTTTGGACTAGTTAAGTTTTCTTAAGAGAAATAAGTCGTTGCTTAAATCAAGCAAGCTTTGCGCAAAATAAACAGGGTATCACTTATTCAATCAAAACTAAAATTAGCGCGATTTTCTAAAATGTTGAGCCTTTCCAATTATTTGAAGTGTTCCACATTAGATAGGCAAGTTTTTCCTTCATTATTAAGGGTGTATGTTCAAAATACTTTGGTTGCAACAGTACAAAATGATGTCCTGCTTCTGGTGTAGTTAATCAAATGATCGCTCTACACTATACTCTCCAATATACGGTATGCAGAATTAAGAACTTGCCTACAGTGGAGATAATATCACAGCAGCGGAGTCTTTAATATTACATTCAAGTTATGTCATATAACTCGAATGCATCCTTTTCGGGCTACGTCCAGTTTAGCCAGCCTCTATTATACTCACCGCTCAGCTACCTCTTTCGAAATTAGGAGCTTTGGGCGTAGCTGTAAGTACCTAATATCGCGGACTGAGTAGAAACCATACGATGGAGTTTTATTCACCCAAAAAGTTTCTTCTTGAAAATGAAGGATTCTGGGTTAGAATCTTGGGCAGGAGTTCATAGCAAAGGGTCAGTCTTCCTTCCTCGAATAAAAGCTAAGGCAAGAGCTTTGTTAGAGTCTTGTTTGATTACCTTACCCCAGGATGAGAGGTTGTGCAGGAGTTTAGTGCGAGGCCCAACCTTCATTCCAATGCTAGATGCTCAGGTGCAAGTTCTGCTAAGTCCTATCCATCTTCCTTATTATAACGTTATGCCCTCCCGTAATAATAACAGTTTAGCTCAAAATTAGAAACCTGTTTTTTGCATCGTCAGTCGTTTTTTTATCTTACTATTAAAAAGGATTGAACTGCCATTATAATAATTAGTGCTATGTTACCTTACTACGTCCAAGGCTGGGCGCGCCTTTTCTGGGACTGGTCAACCCGCCCCCATAGTGCTGTGGTCTCTTTATGTGGAAATAGTTTAATGAAGATATTTCAATATCATATGAAAAAAATTGTTAAAAAACTTTCCCTTTTTTAGTTAATTATGTNATCATATGATTTGCAAGGTCACGGGTGCATAATGACATGATACGTGTGAACGTGTCAGTGTTTGTTGAGGACTGCATCGCAACACATCGAGTCAAAGTGTAAGTGTATATGCCATTCCATTGGCCTTCTCATAAGTACCTAGGACCCGGGACATCGGACTTACACAAGAGCCAGTAGACCGAGACGACAGTATTGCACGTGAGCACGATTTGAATTATAATTTTGCTGTATCAGGTGAAGAAATACACGACGCTGATAGACAGGCTATTAGCGAATTTTGGTCTGATTTTACTAACACTGGAAACGTACATTCTTTAGTTGGATCTATCGGTTTAGGAGTTAAATATGGTACAGAATCATTAAAATCTACATTGTACCCTAGAATGAACTCATCTTCTATAAACAAAGCTATTTATTCGTTGCGACAAAGATATTTAAGTAGATACGCTAGAGAACATAATATAAGTTACCAAGAAGCTCAAAGAAATCAACGTGAGATACTAAACAGTAGTGCTGATTACTTATCTCAAATCCAAGAACTACGAGACAGTGTTAATAATCCAAACACTTTTCAAAGTGCTAGCGATAGATTAAATAAACAAAGAGGATAGGAAGACCTGCTGCTACATCAACTCAAAATCCCGGAACTAGTAATCAAGATAACGAAGAAACATTAAATCCCGAGAATTATTTTGAAGATATGGACTTATTTAATAACGTTAATACACAAATGGATACCGTCGATGGGCCAGTGATAAAAAACAACAAAGCGCGGTGGAGGTGCAACTGTCGGTGGACCTTCCGTGATGGGCCAAGCTCAACAATTGCAAATTTTACATAATCCTAATATTAAGCCTCAAACGATTACCATTAGGCATTCACATCTATTCCAGACCTGGGGTTATAAATTTAAAATGTGGGAGAATACTACGGTAAATAAATCGTACTTATTACATTATCCTCTGGCTCTTTTACCTGTGGACTTATTACCTTTTTACTTATCTCCATCTGAGTTTGAAAACTTACCCAAAGGTTGTTTTGTAGAACAAGTATTTGTTAAAGTGACACCTAAAGGAATACGTTGTAGTTTTGATACTGGTACTACAATAAGTAGTAGCGCTAATAATCAGCAAACCTTGTTCGGTATATCTTCTGTGGGGTTGAACCATAAATATCTCCTACGTCACAGATTAGTAAAGCACAATGCTACTAAGCCCATGGAGCCACAGTATGAATTAATAAAAGAGGATAATGTAAAAGATTTAGTTGATCGTTTGTGGGGACCCACTACTGAAAAGTTTCCTAACATTGAATATCCTACTTGTTTGTGGACTATACGTTCTTTACCATTTTATACTAGTTTCCATTTTCCATTTGAAGGCAATACAGGTAATACCATTTTTAGTTTAGATACTGGGCTGATTGACTTAACTTCTAACACAAATGTGTTTAATATTTTAGACCATAAAGATGTACCATGTATCAATTACTCTTACAAACCAAAGTTTTCTCCATGTAAGGTAAAACAAAACATAGTTGGTACTGATAATATTGTAAAAGGTACAGATATTTGGCTAGGAAATAATTATACTATTAGAAATACCAGCGTGACAGTTGACGGTGGTAAAATTAATTTTACTGATTCGCCTGTGTCATGGGAACATGACAATGAATACATAGTTCCATTAGAACAAGCTACTTATAAATCAACACCTAAACATGTTTTTCACTCTACGTCTCAGCCTCAAGTTCATATTGGCATTTTACCTGTACAAAGTAACGCCCCATCTGATGTAAGTCCAGATTTTGTGAATGCCTCTGCTATATTTTATATAGAAACAGAAATTGTTATCAAAACTGATATCAATTCAATCTTTAATCGTGCCAATATCGCTTGTCATATGGATTCAGTTTATGATCGTCAATATGATGTCACCAATATGTATAATACTGAACATTATGCTGGTATGCTTAATGTAACTTAAATTTAAAGGAATAGGAAATTGTAAAAAAAAAACAATAATTAAAGAATATGCACTTTATTTGTTCTTAACATATATACAAGTTTAATAAAATAATTAAAATCAGTAAAATGTGTTTTATTTTTATTCCATCCTCTATCATCATTATATTATATTTAACAAACAAATCGTAAACGGCAACAGGTAATATTTTTTTTATTAAATTCATTAAAGTCGTATTTATGAAATGTTATTTTACATGCGACAGTTAAATTCATCATTATCAGGAAAAACATATCTGTTTGTACAAACAATAACAGGTGTCCTTTGAACAACCTGATATTCCTCATACTTAATGTTACATGATAATTGAGCTCCTGAAAAGAGAAGCTTGAAAGTTTCAAATGCTTGTGGCTCAACGTTGGGTTCGTCAAATATTAACATATTGCGAGATATGGCGTCTTGGAATGGAAATTGAGAATATCTATTGAAATTTGAAATTATTCCATAATTAATCATGAATTCTGCACATATTTGTGTGAACCACGTTTTTCCGCAATCGGGAAGTCCAAAGATATGCAAACAGTTTCTTTTTCCTGATTGTTTAGATAATAATAAATATAAAAATGTAAGAAATGATTTTAATGAGATTGAATTACACGAACACTGATGATTTAAAAATGCTTCAAAAAGCTCTAATGACGTTTCTCTATTGTAATATATGTCTTCAACGTTACCGTTAGTAGCAGAGTATAAACGAATATATTTGTCATCAATATGACGCTCTATTATTTCATTAAATGTTTGGCAAGCCAAATTAAATTTATTTATATTTAAACAGATCTTTACAAGAGGATGGCTTGGTAATAAATGTCCAAATTCGCTGTCTAACCAAACTCTACTACGGCAAGTAATGTTCAAGGGCGTTATTACATATTTTTTGAAGAACGCCAAAAGACTTTTTTTGAGGTTTCCTTTTTCTTTGGGTCCGCTTCCAATGAATTTCGCATTTTGTCCATTATATTCCTTAACTGCTGAAGGAGCATCATTTCCTTGCCCTCCTGCAAAACATATTGAGTCTTCACTAATTGCCGTCTCCACCACTGGTCCTTTTCGAGTCCGACTAAGTCCGACACCCGGTACATAGTTATTTGTGTCATGTATGTACCTCGTCTCCCCTCTACCTCTGTAGTAGAGCATATATCTCGGTTGTACCGTGAGATATATGAGGAGATGCTTGAATCGAGACTCGCTGAACTCGAATAAGTGAAAAATTCGCTTATATTTGCTGGGGACGTACCTTGCTGCTCCTGGGTAGAACTGAAGGATGTGCTGGGCCCAGCTGCATCTACACTGTCCGTTTGAGTAGGAGCAATCATGAATGATGTGGAGGTGGTCAAATCCCTCGATGAAGTGGATTGACACGATAACAACGCTATTTGTCTTTCCTCGACGAATTTCTTGCAATATGCTCTTAATTCGTCGAGAATCGAGTTTAACGTTGTGGATGGGCACAATGAAGTGCACAATCCGTCTACCTCTTTTGATATACAGGAAATCACTTCTTGCTTGGTCGAGCAGGGATTCAATGTCTCGTTCTGTTTCGTTATAATTGCTAGAAGTTCCTCCAACAGTTCCCGAGTGTGAATCGTGGGACTCTGGAACAGCCAAATTTGAATAAGTTGTTCCAGTTTGGTGAGGTACTCCCCACTCCAAAAGCATAGCAGTGATCGGATTACTCCCCCCATATTTGCATTAGGGGAGATTCCAGCCGCATTTTCTTTGGTGGGTTGTCCACGCTGTCTTGACATTCTTCGTTATCAATTAATACCTCTTGACAGATTAAATCGTATGAGGACATTTTAATTACTTAGTGATAAGTAAAAAAAAAATTTACTAATTTAAAATATTTAATTAAGTTAAATAAAATTATTGAAATTAATTATTTTATTAAACTTGTTGTTAAGAAACTTGTTTAGAGCTATTACTCACGTTACACCATATGAAAGACTGATAAAAATATTTAAAATTCGTTGATATATATATAAATTGCAAACAATAAAATGATAATAATTAAATATTGATTAGCTATTGATCGTGTCATAATATACGACAAATTAGCGAAAAAATAATGCACGTGTGACCTTGCTAACAGTTGCACAAATTTTACATCTTGTTGACATTAAACATTGTCGTTTGAAATAATAAAATGCATTTCATTATGCACCCATGACCTTGCAAATCATATGACGTATCTATATTTTGTCTTTTGAAAGAAAGATTCATAATTCCCTTCTACATCTACTACGACGACAACGACATGTCCGAGTCCTAGAGTTGGCGGGCTATTTGTCTAATGCTGGCCGGGCGCGCGGAAGCAGCGAGTGCTTCCGCGCTTGCCCATTGCCAGTGCATATTAGACAAATAGCCCGCCAACTCTAGGACTCGGACATGTCGTTGTCGTCGTAGTAGATGTAGAAGGGAATTATGAATCTTTCTTTCAAAAGACAAAATATAGATACGTCATATGATTTGCAAGGTCATGGGTGCATAATGAAATGCATTTTATTATTTCAAACGACAATGTTTAATGTCAACAAGATGTAAAATTTGTGCAACTGTTAGCAAGGTCACACGTGCATTATTTTTTCGCTAATTTGTCGTATATTATGACACGATCAATAGCTAATCAATATTTAATTATTATCATTTTATTGTTTGCAATTTATATATATATCAACGAATTTTAAATATTTTTATCAGTCTTTCATATGGTGTAACGTGAGTAATAGCTCTAAACAAGTTTCTTAACAACAAGTTTAATAAAATAATTAATTTCAATAATTTTATTTAACTTAATTAAAATATTTAAATTAGTAAATTTTATTTTTTACTTATCACTAAGTAATTAAAATGTCCTCATACGATTTAATCTGTCAAGAGGTATTAATTGATAACGAAGAATGTCAAGACAGCGTGGACAACCCACCAAAGAAAATGCGGCTGGAATCTCCCCTAATGCAAATATGGGGAGTAATCCGATCACTGCTATGCTTTTGGAGTGGGGAGTACCTCACCAAACTGGAACAACTTATTCAAATTTGGCTTATTAGGAGCTTTGGGCGTAGCTGTAAGTACCTAATATCGCGGACGTGAGTAGAACCATACGATGGAGTTTTTATTCACCCAAAAGTTTCTTCTTGAAAATGAAGGATTCTGGGTTAGAATCTTGGGCAGGAGTTCATAGCAAGGGTCAGTCTTCCTTCCTCGAATAAAAGCTAAGGCAAGAGCTTTGTTAGAGTCTTGTTTGATTACCTTACCCCAGGATGAGAGGTTGTGCAGGAGTTTAGTGCGAGGCCCAACCTTCATTCCAATGCTAGATGCTCAGGTGCAAGTTCTGCTAAGTCCTATCCATCTTCCTTATTATACGTTATGCCCTCCCGTAATAATAACAGTTTAGCTCAAAATTAGAACCTGTTTTTTGCATCGTCAGTCGATTTTTTATCTTATCTATTAAAAAAGGATTGACTGCCATTATATAATTAGTGCTATGTTACCTTACTACGTCCAAGGCTGGGCGCGCCTTTTCTGGGACTGGTCAACCCGCCCCCATAGTGCTGTGGTCTCTTTATGTGGAAATAGTTTAATGAAGATATTTCAATATCATATGAAAAAAATTGTTAAAAACTTTCCCTTTTTAGTTAATTATGTATTAATATTTTATTAACTTTTTATAAACTGTTACAGAAAATTGATAGCATGTTTTGCTTATATATGTTTTTACTATATTAATTATTTTTTTATGCATGTTTTAATTGTAATTGGAAGAATTGATGTATTCCGTAATAAAGTTTATTTGTATTTGTATATGGTTAGTAAGCACGTCAAAATATTTAATAGCTATGCAATAATAGGAGCTTAAAGTTAATTCGCTTATCTTGAAGAAATATTTTCCCAAAAAATTAAAAAAAAAAAATTGTTTTTATTGTTCTGTTATACTAATAATAATAACAATAAAGAAAGTTGAAAAAAGAGAGACAACTAAACTTGTATAAATACAAAGTATAAGAGATTTAAAATAAGGCTCTATGCTTCTGACCTATAATTCGTATGACAGTAGGAATTGTTCCAAGCAAAAAGCATGATCAGTCATAATATAAACACGTACATAACATAATATACAGTATAGGGGGTCATTTGTTGAGTTGTAACTGCATGGAACTACTAAACTTTAGAATTAATTTTCTTTCAAAGCTTAAAGTTCTCTTTTAAGAAACAAAGTTCTTAAGTAAAAAGATTAATAAGTAGTGGATTTTGAAGTCATGAAATAAAACAGAGTATCTCCACTAATGATGTAAATTTGTGGATATACATAGCCAGTTTTTAATCTCAACAGATCATTAGTGTCTAACCAACATAGTAAAAAATAAAATACAAATAATACTCTAAATAAAAATAACATATATAATTTAAAATTAACATTATCGTTCGTGTCGTGCACAAGCCTTGAGCTTATGCGTCACAAATGGTCAATACATATTATTTTATTTATTTATAATTTGTAATTTAACCTTTGTAAACAGGTATTTATAAATAAATAAACGATTTATTTATCTGTTTGATACTACCGTGTTTTGCAAAACATGAATAGTTGACACAATATAATTGTGCGAGATACACTTAGGAAATGAAACAAACAAAAAGCAATGCTACATTTGGAAACTGTTCCATCATTCGACATTCGTCATCATTGATTCAGGCTCTGTCGGCGCCCTGATGAGTTAAACGTAACGAAACAGAGCGGGACATGACATTATGTCGAGCCATCAATGATGACGAATGTCGAATGATGAAACAGTACCCAGATGTAGCATTGTTTTTTGCTTGTTAAATTTTCTAGGTGTATCTCGCACAATTATATTGTAAAAATAACATATTTGAATAAAATAAAACGAAAGAAATGAATAATTAAAATGAAATAGGGAAACAAAATAAATAGATTGACTATAAAAAATATTAAAACATATTAAATATATAAAAATTACAACCGACGAGCAGCAAAGAAAATAGTCGGGAGACAGAGGTTACAGTTTTGTGTAGAGGTTTATAGCTGACTGACGGGAACCGAGCAGCCGCCGCCAACGCGCTTTTTATCAGTGTTATATCGCCACTCTCGTCTCTCTTATAAAGCGACTTATCACTATTTTCCGTAATATTCTTCCAAATACCCACATTTTCCAAAAAGTTTATAGTATTACTTTTCTGTGTCAAGTCGAGGAAAGTAGCTTCATGCTGGAAGTTAACATGGCCTGGCCATCTGCTAGAACTTACTGTTCGCCCTGCCTTCGACTCTAGGGCAAAATTTACAACTAATCGGCAAAATTCTATTTCCCCCACTAGTTAAAAAACTTTTAATTCATTAGAACACTACCCACCAAAATTACTATTGTAAATTTAAACACTGAGCTTTTAAATATAACCATAAAATACTAAGAAGCCTCGAAATTCTCCAAAAGAAGCATTGTAACCATTTTAAATAAATTAGTCGAGCTACAGGACAACGTGAATATTCTTAAACGTAGAAAACATTAAAACTACCCTCTAAAACGTCGCCCTAAATGTCCCTTCTAAAAACTTTTCGCCAAAGCAGGACTTCATTTAATGCTATAATAAACTAACATTTTTAATTTCAGTTAAATAATAAAAAGAAGCGGGAAAACGACTAAGATTTTCTTTATTACAAAGGCATTTCCTCCTAAACAGAGACAATAGAGAAAAGTACTTAAAAGATAAATAAATGTTTTTCTTTTAAATATTTGTAGCAAAATGTTTATTTTAATTTATTATTTTTATCTAGTTATTGTTTCAAAATTAGCGTATTCTGAAAAAATTAAAGCTTATTTATTCTCATTGGACCGATAGCAATCTCACTAATAACTTGAAATTTAGCAAATTGCTTAAACTAAAAACAATAATTTTGGCGAGTTTCTAAAGACAAAATGAATTTATAAGGTTAGGGTTATACAGGGACAGTTCTTTCTGAGAACAATTAACTTAAAAAAGTTGTGTTTCCAACTTTAAAGAGAAAACGTTTCTAGTTACGTCACTAAACAGAATAAGAGTTCCGTCATATGCATATTCAAGACCCGTTAAATTCTTGTGTTCAAAATTAACTACATAAAATAGATCACAAAAGTATTGTAAAATACCTCAAAAGAAAATTTTTTGCAAAAGAAATTCGCAAATAATAAAAAGTGTATTTTTGGAGACGAAACTAAAGCATACCAAAAAATATAAAGGAATTCCTTGAAAGTACTACGCCAAAGGATTGGGGTTTAAAAAGAATTACGCTACTGAATGACTGATAGGCTATACCCATGATCTTACCGTTATCTAAGTTTGAGGTAAGACTGTGAAAGGCAGCCGTTCTTGAGCAATAGAAGTATCCTGTTGATACGCAATAAACATTGCCCCACGATCTCTATTATATGTACATTACCCCAATTTATTATGCTTAAAAAATAAATTTCTGACATAAATAAAAACATAATTGGTCTCATAACTGTCCCTTGAGATATCGAAACAATTTAACGAAGGAAGGCTGATTTAATTAGTAAATTTACGTTTAGTCTTAATGATGGAGATAGAACGTAAATCAGTAGAGAACTGAGCCATCAAGTTCCGCCGTTTAAAAAGATTTTTTACTTTAGATTTTTATTTTTTGTTAAAAAGATTTAACAAGAGTAGAAAGGATAACTTTATCAAAGGCTTTAGCATTGTCGAGAATAAAAGCTAAAGCCTACGCATCATGATCCAGGGCATCAAAGCTCTGTCTTTTTATTTTTCCTCATACAGAGCATAGAGGAATGTATAGTACCTAATCAGTGATACAGAGGAATAGAACATTGAAACCTGATTATCACCTGAATTATCCGTTTCAGGTGTTTGAAGTCCTTCAGAGAACTTTTCACGAAGTTGGCTGTCTGTATGTGTGTTTGTCGTATCTCCAAGTGCATTTATGCTAGAGAGTTGAAACATTGTACAAATATAAATCTTTAGGTCTAGTTGTACTATCAAGACAATCAATTTTTATGACGTTATTAATCCACAATAATGAATCAATAAAAAAATCGAAATTCGAAATAACTATACGAATATTTGTTGCAATACGGCAAGTATATCTACGGTTATTGTTAGATCATAAAGTTATGCAGCATTAAGCGAGGTCAGTGCCAGGAAAGGTGATCGCAAAGAACAACACTTACACATTAATTATCAGAGGACGAGCGATGCAAGACCAAAGACGTGCTACTGAACATTTGGTGATTTTTATATTCTGAGGACGAGCGAAGTGAGCCTGAAGTAGAGAGAATGAGCGTAGCGAATCCGATGCGGAAAATTTCCGAAGTTCCCCGTACCCGATATTTTAAGTGGTTTTAAAATTGTTTAAACTCATTTTTAATTATTTCTTCTTCCTAGTCTTTTTAGCAAACAACAGAAGCATAGAATAGATTAAGATGCTTTTTAATCGAATGAAAGTAGACAACCAAAAAATATGAAAATTAGGATATAAAAGTAGGTCATGACCAAAAGAAGAAAAATAAAGCATCTGGTACAAGTAAACACTTGCTTCACGTCGAGTAAAAGATTACCCTTGGGTGAAAAGGGATACGGAACGAAATCGTGAAAATCGTTATCTAGTTGAGAAAAATTTCCCCCTTAGAGTCAGGATATGACTTCAATTCCCAGATTTATGTCTTGCTTTTAACACAATACCCTAGTTTTCTCAATAAAAAGCTATAAAACGAAATTTTTCGGTATAAACATAAAAAAATGAATGGAACCGAAATGAAATAACAAAATTGAGTGACACAGAGAGATAGCAACACAAAAATTATGCTAAATCAATTAAAGTAGAGTTGTAACAAGGAATTGTCAACTGGAATCTACTTATCTAAGTGAAATAATTTTTAGTTAAAATAAATATTTTGTTAAAAAAGGAATTGATTTAGAGAGATCGAGGTTTAGGCAAACAAAAATTAAAGTCAACCAGTCAAGTAAATACGTTTTCAGAGTAAATAAGTGAGAAAATAACAAGAAAGAAAAGAGAATTATTAAATAACAACAGGTTTTAAGTAAATTCTGTCGCAGAGGACCACAAGCCTGGCGAATTCCCTTTGACAAGCGTGCTTCTTTGCCCTTTGAAATTTTTATTTTGCTTATATGTTCTGTTCATGATTCATAACCTCTGCAGTAGCATTACTACTCGTAACTCATTTTTTCCGAATTCCATCAAAAAGTATGCGCATATTTATCCTACAGGTTCTTTAAAAGTATGCGCATATTTATCCTACAGGTTATTTAAAAGTATGCGCATATTTATCCTACAGGTTTTTTAAAAGTATGCGCATATTTATCCTACAGGTTATTTAAAAGTACGGTTATCATTCCAAAATTAGAAATACACAGCATTACTGGTACTAATATCAAGTTCAGATTATCTTAATTTTTTGAATATTTATGCGCATGTCCTTTCAAAGATTGGGAAACAATTGAGTAACAAGTAGTAATATGAGTCACCCGTGGTGTAGTGGTTCAGGTATGCTGCCAATACACAGAATGAATGGACTTTAAACTTCCAAGTTTATTTAGTCATGGGTTAAATCCCAGCACCGGCCTCTGGGATTTTAATGAGAGGGATAAAAATTCTGCGTACCGCGTCCTTCAGAAGCAGGGTTGGCACCTGGGTGGGGAAAATTAAAAAACCCACATGGGCAAAATGGGCAAAACCCACCCTATTTTACCCGGGTTTTTTACTGGGTTTTTATTCATTAATTTAGTTTTTTATAATAAAGCTTGTTGTTTCCTTGGGAAATTAGCTAAAAATAAATAAAATAATTATAAAAAGTATAATTAGGTTATTCTGCATATGTTCTATGCATGTAAAAAATCAAGGCATTGGTATACATATATGTGCTCTTATTTTTATTAAACTTTTTTTTACATATTTATTGAGTATGTTAAATGTTTAGGAAAAAAATATTAATTTACAAAATTATAACAAACACAAATTAAATTTTAAATTTGGAGGAAATAAACAAAAATTGTCAAATTATTTTCAAAGTTATTAAAGAATATCTTATCATCAGACTACTGATCAAACTAAAAATAATAAAAAATAACTAAAAATTGAACTAGTAAATTATAATAAAAAATATAAATAAAAGTTTAAAAAACTCCAATACAAAAATACCTGAAGGTATTTTCAATGTTTGCACTTCAAAAATATGATTAAGCACTGTTTTGGGAGTTATTTATTTTTCTACCAAATTTATGTAGTGGGCATTTTCTGGAAAGGGAAATGTTATAAAATTTTGAATTATGTAGGTTTTCTGAGGGCTTTATATATTTTAACCAATTTTTCTGCCTTTTCTGTGCCCAGGCGGATTTGACCAAACTATGCCAAAAGTTGAAAAAAGTCTTTCTATGGAAGCATTGCCGGCTGGACAAGATAAGAGATTAGAAAAAAATATACAAACCCATTTTACCCATTAAACCCAAAAAACCCGGGTGGGCTGGGTTTTTACAATTAAACCCGGGTTTTTGCCAACCCTGTATTCAGAAGGGACGTAAAGCCGGTGGTCTCGAGACTGTGCGTTGTCAGGTACTCGTTAAAGATCCCTTACCCTAAATGAAACTGGGTATAGGCAAAATTTAAGACCCTCATAGTAGATTCATTATAATACTATACTGTTTTTGTCTTGTAGTTTAAAGTGTGTGGAGGTTTGGTTTAACAGTGTGGGCACGTGTTGTTCCTAGTTTTCACTAGACTATAAGAGTCAGTGAAAATATGTATGATTGCTTGGAAAAAGCATGAGAGGAGCCATAGAAATTCACGGCTCTTCTGTCTAGATTAGATAAAATATACCTATACTTGAAATTAAAAGGAGTACAACACTATTTTAGGGAGCTGGCTATTAGGGCCCAACAACGTGGCCTACTTGCCTGGTAGTTACAACCACTCCCCCCATATTACTATCACTATCACTAACAAGCAGTAATGATACAGCTCTAGGATATGAGTTATGAACAGAATATTCAAGCAAAGAGAAGCACCTATTTCAAACAAAATTTCCCAGGTTTCCCTAAAAACCAAGCTGGAGTTGACACGATCATTTTAAGTGACCAAAAAGTCGAAGAAAACATGGCAAAAGCCGTAAACTAAAATTAAGGCCGGTAAACACCAAATTTTGAGTGGGGTTTCGTTTTCAATTTTCTTTGTGAAAAATCATAAAACCAGTCCTAAGTCTGAATACCAAGGTGACCAAAAAGTATGTGAAAAACAGTGGTTAAAACTAAAACACATTAAAGTTTGGTCGGAAACAACAAATTTTAAGTAGGAAATCGTTTTTAATGTTTTTGAGCCTCTGGCTTGAATGAACATGGTCTGGAGTCGTTACACGAACTTAAAATACTTAACAATATGGTATCCGGGTTCAAATTTTGGTAAGGTCGGTCATTTGTTATCGAGCTTTTATTATTTTTTAATAGGTCCGCATGCCGGGCGAATTCACTTTGAAGTGCGTACTTAACAATCCATTTCTTGCGTGAGTTTCCCGTTTATGCTTCATAACTTGAGCCGTAGTATTAGTGATAGTCACTAATCTTGCCAGTATATTTCAAAGGAAATGTGCTAAATCTTTCAAAGATAAGCATTAACACAACTTTGAATTCGTGCAAATAATAGTGTGCAACGCCAACTTTAGAAGAATAAGCATGTTAGTATAATTAATGGAATAAATTAACGCATTTCGTTAGAAAAATCTAACCACGCCAAGGAGTATCACCACTGGGTGATTCCTCCTATCAAGACTGCCAAGTCACTTTACCAACATTAGCACTATGTCAAATACATTTATTGTAGACAATAATCAATAAAGTAAAAAAAAAAAAAAAAAAAAAAAAGTTAGAAAAATCAAAAAAATGAGTAACTAGTACTAATGGTACCGGTCACGTAATAAAGCATTAGCGGAAAACTTGCTTCCCGCCTCCG
The DNA here is from genome assembly GCA_018340805.1 of Microvelia longipes. Lineage (NCBI taxonomy): Eukaryota > Metazoa > Arthropoda > Insecta > Hemiptera > Veliidae > Microvelia > Microvelia longipes. Next base: position 34,107,954 of record JACMZG010001913.1, read on the forward strand.
TGGTCGAGGACCTTAAAAAGTCACTATTTATACTGACCTGACACCAAGGAGGTCTAGGGTTCACATCCTAGGTTAAACTCTCAGTTTATAAAAGATTCTCGGTCAAATTAATAATACCTTATATCAACCTTAGAATACATTTGGAGCCTAGCAGTTGCCACATCCGCCTAGGGTTGTTCCCGCAGTGGTTATCCTTAATGAGCCGGTTCTAAACGGGCATTATTATTACATCGGGAAACGTTAGCAAGAAATGGATTGTGAAAGACGTATTTCAAAGAAAATTCGCTACGCATGCGGACATCCGCGTCAGCATTTTATTTAATACGAAAGAGTGACCATTCAGTTTTGCCAAGTTTAAAACTAGAAAACTTTGTCTATTAAAAGTTGTTGGCCCCTACCACTTACACCACCAAACAACCATAACAAATACTTAATGTACAGCAAAATCTAATACACTCAACTAAGCTGTAATTACGGTTAATGCCAGACTAATTATTGAGCCTCTTAAACGCTATATTTACTCAATTAATTCAATATTATAATGGAATGAAAAAGTTCTCAAAAGTTCTTTAAAAGAAGGATAAAAACTTACATAAATAGGATGTTATTCTATTTTCATACCTGAAACAAATAAACAAAATAAAGAAGTTAAAATATGTCATGACTACAACACAACAGTTGTCAATGTAAAATAGATTTTAACACACTAGAGTTTTTATTTACGGGGCAAAATGTAGTTTTCCTATATATATTGTTTTGTGTTTATATATATTATTATATATTATATATAATTATATATATATATATATATATATATATATATATAATATATATATATATATATATATATATATACGACACTAAATAAATAATTAAAAATAATGAAACAAAACCATGTCATCATTAAAATCATGATACAATATTATATCCGTTATTCAAACTTTTGGATAAAAAAGATACAATTTGCAAAATAAATATAATTTAAAATAAGTAGGATAATCTTAACAAAAAATGGAGCAATGCCTTTGGGAAATCAGTTGCTTCGCTCGCTTTCCAACTCGTAATAACAACTAAGCGAGAAGAAATTCATAGTAAAAAAAACTCAAGAATATTATTGAATAGAAGTCAACCAATAATGTATTGTAAGATTTTATTTCTTATTTTATACATTTTTTTCATATTTTCTTTCTTAACATTAGACTTACACATATATATTCTAAGAATGAAGAAAAGATCAAAAATATATTTAAGTATTTTCATCTCCTCCCGAAAAAAGTGTGTGTAACATCAAAAAAATAAAAAAGCAATAAAATATGTTAAGAAAATGGAAAAATAAGAAAATTTTCTACATATGGCTGACAGAACCAGAGCAATTTATCAAAATTGGAAATGTAATTTTGTGTTTTCTTGTGCTTCCCCCCTTTTCTTTCTACACCAAGTTAATGCTTTATTGGAGATAAAGTTAATGCAGGAACGTATAAGTTAGATTTCGATTAAATAAACCGTTTTCGTATAAATGAATTGTAAAGTAGCAAAGATAGACACTAAATTTAAAATTTAAAAACTTTCAGTTCTGAAACTAAATAAATTAGGAGTATTATTTTCAATTTTCATCCATATTTTAAAATAGCTAATAAGACCTGAACGTCTTTGAGATATACTAAAAATTGTGTCAAGAATTTCAAAATATAATACATTTACAAACAAGCATTTCAAATATACAGGGAGGCCAAAAAGTCTACCCCCTCTAAATTTGAACCGTATAAAATAAGTTTTGAAACTTGAAGGGTGTTCTTTATGTATAGTAAAGTTTTTTGGTATTGACCATTTGGACGCAGCACACCATCGGAGTGAGTGGAGCCCTACGACACTCAACTTTGTAATGTCAAATTGGACCCACTATTTTTTCTTTCCTGTTTCAAATATATGACCAAAATAATTACTATTTTGTTTTTTGATTTTATCACTAATAGTTTTCCCGGTATGGAGGAGCAAAAATATAAAAGTGCCAAAAAAAATAGTTACAAAATTATTTTTATACGTGACTTGTATTCCTTTGGTTAAACTTATGATTGACAATTATTTTTCTTTGGGTAAAATAAATAGTGCTTTATTCTTTATTCTTGGATATTTTTCTCCATCACTAATAGTTCGCCCTTTAAAAGGTCAATAAAGGCACAAAACTTAAGTCAAAAAACATGAGCTGGTAGAGAAAATTGACCAAGCAAAAAACATTATTTATTTTACCTAAGAAACACAAAATTATCCATAAAAATTTATTATTTTGGAGCCCTTTTACAGTTTTGCCCCTCCATAGAGGGTAAACTATCAGTAAGAAAAAAATCGGTTACGGGGTACCTCGGAACTTTTCCTCACCCTTCGGACTCGCTTCGCTCGTCCTCAGAATAGGATGGTTACCAGTCATTTTTTAACAAAAACACATTTCTCGAAGTAAATAATGGCGGCTTGATATCACTTCAGTATTCAAGCATATTTTTTCTCGATTATTTTTAACAAATAATAATTTAATTAGTATAAAAAAAGTATTAGTATAAATATTTGAATTTTTGGCGGAAATTTGTAACATTGACAAATGTAAACAAACTATTACGTTTAACAAAAGTGTCGCACTAATTAATAATTAAGTTCGCTTATAACCTTCAAACTAATTAGTAGATTGTGATCGGAGATTTTTATATTTGTTCCTATTTTTTTTGCGGTTCCAACGACGCGTTATACGTCAAAAACAAGGCGTGTATACTTTTGGTGTTATTAAGCGTCAACATTTTAAATTTCAAAAGTAAATAATTTCAAAATGGCGGCTAATATCAAAACGAAATTCGGAAGATTTGTTGTCATATTGGGAGGTATATTCCCGCCAAATTTGTAGTTCATCGGGTCATTCTTCGATTTTTTACGTTTTTTTTTTAATTTGACTAAGCAAATGGGGTAATGGTGAAATAAAAGTTAGATATTCCGGGCAGCACAACTAGACCCAAAGACTGATTTTTGTACTAAGTTTCAACTATCTAGCATAAAAGCAGTTGGAGTTATGCGTGACGCACACACACAGACATCAAGCTAAAATCGGTTCAGATGGTCCTAAAAACACCTAAAATTGATAATTCAAGGGAAATCTCGGGTTAAAATGTTTTGGGAGAAACCAATACTTTTCCTTTATATACCTTCAGTATAAAAAGGTAAGGAAAAGTAAAAATATATAGAATAAAATAGATAGGATGGAGAGGGATGATAAAATAAAATGTACTTATTTTATTTTATGATCTTATGATTATTTTATTTTGATGATAAAATAAAATGTACTTATTTTATTTTATCATTCTATCTCAGCATTTTTGAAATCCCCATCGGCTCAGCCCTAGCTAAGTTTATAATACCATTGTATATCTATATTATAGGTGTTGATGACCATAGTGTTTAGCATCTAATTGTAATAAAATAAATTAAATAAAAATCTATGTAATTGAAGTAATTTAAAAGAAATAAAACGGAAAGACAAATTAATTTAAATTCCTTCTTTGGGAGATGTTAAAAACAAATTTCTAAACTCACATTAAGAATTCTTAAAACACCGTGATAAGTGATTCCCTAATTTCCGTATCTCTCATTTCACAAAAACGCTAACGTAATAACTTTATGATTTTCAAATTATTTTAAAAAGCAAAAAATCTTAAAATATTTCCCAAGGAGTTTTACGAAGAAGTTTTTAACTGTCACAAGTGTTGCATGGTTTTCCATTTCAAATTTGCTCCCTTTATGAAGGGTTTTTCTCTTATACCATACTTTGAAATAACAATATCTTTATTATATTGCCACTAAAGTTCCTTTTTCGCTCAAAAAACTTTCTTCTTTATTTTTAGCTCTATGAAAACTTGTTTATAAATTCAAGGAAAGAAAGCGACAGCATAGAGTTTTTAGTATGTAGAGTATCATGCATGCCAGCTTATACGTTCAAGCCTCGTTATTGCTATTTCTTGTAGTTGTTTCAAAAAACCTTTCTATTTAAAAAGCTTTTTATCCTTATTTCTAATTCTAGAAAATAACGAATTTTCAAAGGACAATTTACGTAAAAGTAGTTAAGATGAATATTGCTACAGGTATACAATCTTTAAGAAGAGGTAATTTTATCAAGTAATACATTGTAATCTCCAATAGCGATTTTATAGATTGATGTAACGTAAGTCAAGATCACTTTTATTTATTTGAATAAAAGTATGACACAAGTCTTTTTATTTTTTCTCACCTGCTACAGATATAAGGAAAGGTTTGTATTTTCATTAAATATCCGAAACTGAGGTTCCGACGTAAATATCCGTGGCAGGCATTTCCATGATGTTCTGAGCAGTTTTCATCATGCTGTCTCTGTCAAGTCCCGCTGTGTTTATGCAGAAAAGTTGAGATTTGTCACAAAAACAGACATCAGGTCTAGTTGCCCAGCCCAAAAGGTGATATTTTTCGGACTACAATAACCTTTTTTGTTGCCATCAAAAATTAAAAAAAAACACAAAATTTCATTGTAATATGAGTGCCATTTTAGAAATATTTAAAAAAATCAACGGTCAATAAATTTTAATTTTGAAGTTAAAGCAAATTTTTAGCGCATTTTCTTATACTTTTAAACCCCTCTATAAGTTGTCAACTTAAACAAAAATGTATTTAATTTTATCTTAACTTTACATACATTTATTTTTTGCTCCTAAATTAATATAATAATCACACTTTTTATCACACGTTGTAATGTTAACCTCTGTTAAAAAGTAAGAAGTAGACAAATAACGGGGGTTTCTAGAACAGACCCGCACTAATTCCGTTTCTAATGTTTATTATCTTTTTGTACCTTTTTCTCTTAGCTAAACGACAAGGGTGATTCCGAGTAATATAATGTTATTAACATAAGTAGTATCATTGTTAGCAATGTTTTTATTTTTTATGACTTGTCTGCAGTAATAATAATATAAAAAAACAGCAAAGCAGTTTTCATAAAATTTAATGTTTGAATTTTAAAAGAAAAAAATATTATAGTTATTTATTTCTTAGAGAGAAAAATAATAAGAGATGAGAAAATTTTAAACTTAAAAATTATCGTTTTAAATAAACTTAAACTACAATATTATTTTTTAAATGATTAAAAACTCGGGTACGGGGTAATTCGGAGCTTTTCCTTGTCATACAGAATTTGCGACGCACATCCTCAGAAAATAGCTATCATCAATTTATGCAGTACGTCTTCCAACTCGTTTTACTCGTCCTTAAACGGTAAAACGTCCGTTTTATTTCCACCTATTCTACAGGTGGAATATATCATAGGTGGAATATATCATAGGTGGAATATATAGGTGGATAGGTCACCTAAGTGATCCTGAATATTAGAGTTCCAATATACACAGATATACAACCCATATTGGAATGCATTTTGGTACACGTATTTATTACCTATAGGGATACATTCGTCGCAAATTTAAAATCTATTTCGAAAATCATTTCGACTTTTAAAAATTTGTTAAAAACAGTAAACAAAGCATTATTCTATCATCATATCATTTTGATACTACCGAGTTTTGCAAACATGAAAAACACAATATTGTGCGAGAGACACAAGGAAATGTAACAAGCAAAATGCAATGCTACATCTGGGAACTGTTCCATCTTGATGGCTCGACATAATGTCATATCCCACTCTGTTTCGTTACGTCTAACTCATCAGGGCGCCGACAGAGCCTGAACTCACTCTGACCTTCAATTAATTCCGAAGAATATAATGTGAAGAATATCAAGTATGACGAATGTCGAATGATGGAACAGTTCCCAGATGTAGCATTGCATTTTGCTTGTTACATTTCCTTGGTGTCTCTCGCACAATTATATTGTGTCAACAATTCATGTTTTGCAAAACTCGGTAGTATCAAATGATATATGTGCTTGCCATGCAAATGATGGGTAAAGAGCACCGCTTGTCTCTGGTAAGTACTTCACATTATATTCTCGGAATTAATGAAGGTCAGAGTGAGTTCAGGCTCTGTCGGCGCCCTGATGAGTTAGACGTAACGAAACAGGGTGGGATATGACATTATGTCGAGCCATCAAGTATGACGAATGTCGAATGATGGAACAGTTCCAGATGTAGCATTGCATTGCTTGTTACATTTCCTTGGTGTCTCGCACAATTATATTGTGTCAAAGCATTATTCAATAAAAAAATTGAACTAATGCTCATAACAAGATGAAATTAGCTAATCTTATATAGTACCTGTATACATAGTACCTGCATGGTAAATTTTAATATTGATATAATATGTTTTGCATATTTAAATTAATTAGAACAACTAAACCTAACTATTGGGTTTCAACTAAGTTTCTAACTCTACGACTAACACACACAAGGCTACGATGATAACAAAAACACACACATACGAAAAGACAACTTTTAAAACCCACTCAGAAAGTATTTAAAACCCCTGAAACGAATAATTTAGGTAATACACGGTTTCAAATGTTTAGTGAAAACACAATACTTTTCCTATGGTATAAACGTGGGAAAATAATAACTTAGGTTAAGAACTGTAATAAAAGCGAACAACGAAAAGTTGCGCAAACGTTACTACTAAGCTGTCGAGTGAAATAAAAAATTCTAAATCCATAATGCCGTATTCTTAGAACAAAAGAATTAAATCAAGTGTACACGAATGCTAGAATCATATTGTTTTGTAAACCTGCCAAAAAATGGGTTATAAAATTGATAGTAAAAATTTTCGTGAAACTGCTTGTGTGGAAAATACTGAGAGGTCGGGATGAAAAATGATGCCGCACTACGAGGAGAAATACAGAGGAGCAACATTACCGAGCTCTATCATAGTATATAAAGGTATTATTGAAAACTTACAAGAAAAATATCTGCCGTAATATTATGTTTCTTTACATGATGGATTGACTAATGTCTCCATCCCGAATTGCATGCTTCATAAAAAATATTTATAAACTTCTTATAAAATAAGCTATAACTTTGAAATTATAAAGTATTAAATCTATTGGTAATAGCAAATATTTTCGTCATTCAATACATGCAAGATTGATTGGATAAAAATATAATAATTCTAGCAAAAGGGTATATTTCACAATAATAAAATTCGCCTGAGCAAACGGTAACCTAAAATTATCCCATTATCCCACTTGATAATATTATTTCTTGTGTCCCCTGATGTAATAAATTATACAACAGCTTGTCTCCCAGATAGTCAGGGCTTATAGCTTAAATAATCAAGTTAGTCTTTTAGTAAAAAGATCTCTCACTAAAAGAATCATGAGTTAAGAATAAAATGTAGATCCTGAGAAGTAGTTTTAAAATATATAAAAACTCTGGCGCGGTGGGTCGCGTTTTAGGCGAATTTCCTCTGGAATGCGTATTTCCGGGCTTAAAGATTCATTTCTTGTTTAAAGATATGGTTCATCATTTTATCATCATTCATAATTTGAATAGTCACTACTTATCATACTGTACTACTTAAAAATATTTTTTTCTGTATTTTACAAAGGAAATCTGCAAAAATATCCAGTTAGTTATACAAAACTATGACTCTAAAATTGGCAGTGCACATCATTATGTCCACTAGTTTAATGCACAGTTGGTGCTTATTCTTTAACGCAGTTCCTTTGAAAAATACAAAAAAACTTAGTTACGAAACTTGATAATTGATTAACTGCTCACGTTATAAAGTATGAACCGGAACCTAAGGATTTCCATCGGGGTTGAACCCGGACTGTCTGGGTAGCAAGGGCACTTGCTTACCTCCAATAAAACATTTGAAACAGTAATTAAAATAAATTCGTAATACTAAACAGCCAAGATAGTACAAATAATACTTAAGTACAAAAATGGAACTTTAAACACTAAGGGTGTTGAACATTTCTTCACATAAGAACTTAAATTAGATGTGTAGTCAATTTTTTTGTGAAAATATCTACACATGAACGAAATATACTCGTGAAAAATGTAGATGAGGGTTGTTAGCAAGCTACTTAAAGAGACACAGTTTAACGCGTAACACCAATAATAAAATTTATAACCTCAATAAAACTCTAAACTGTTCTTATTCATAGTGTTCAAACCATAAATCAAAAAGTTTCCTTTAAAGCCGTATTTTGAAAAAAAATGCAAGGATTTACTACAAAACGGATTTTCTTAACAACTTCTCTTCTTCAGATTAAATAGCCATAAATATTTCTCATCTACAAAAATAAAGAAAAATATAAAAGCGGGAAATTTTAAAAGTCAATTTCAAAATAAAAAGACATTTATGTCAACAAATAAAAGCGTCAGTGTTGTCAAAAGATGTATCCACAAATAGAGTTAAATTTATAAATAAATCTATCGATAAAAAATGTATTTAAAATGTTTTTTAAAAAACCCACATTGATGAAAATAAGAAGTTTTAAAATTAATACAGTGTAAAAAGGTGCACGGGG